>CM069136.1:58951512-59454613 GCA_035221665.1 Okamejei kenojei | reverse complement strand
GTTAATATGTAGTTTGTAGTTTTTATTTATTATCCCCCCCCCCCCCCCCCCCCCCCCCCCCTCAAATTTTGGTATTTGTTATTCTTTACGGGTGTGGTGGCGATCACAAGGTTTAGGAGATCCCCCCCCCCCCCCCCCCCCCCCCCCCCCCCCCCCCCCCCCCCCCCCCCCCCCCCACCCCCCCCCCCCCCCCCCCCCCCAGGGTGCAAAACGTTAAATACTAGAGAGCACAGTTTAAAGGTTAGCGGAGGGATATCATTTAAAAGAGATGTGTGGGTGGTGGTGGGTGTCTGGAACTCGCTAGCCAGGGTTGGTGGTTTGGTTGGAAGGGGAAGAAAGAAAGAAAGGATAGAAAGTAGAAGGTGGAGTTGAGAAGTTACGGTGAAAGCGCCATTTAAGAGTCTATGAGACATATAGATGAATATGCAGGGCATGGAGGAGTATGGATCACATGCAGGTAAAAGGATGATTAGTTTAAATTAGGCTCCATGTGTGGCACAGTTATTGTGGCAAGAGTCTTTTACTATGCTCTATGAAAAAGAGCGAGAGAATGTGTACGAGAGGGGTGAAAATTCATGAAAAACAACCACAGAACAGCAGCAACAAACTTCATAACAATCTCTCTTCCTCGAAGGTTAGTAGAAGGGAAGATAATTAAAGCTGCAATTCTTCCTGTCCCTCCCCCTCTCTCTTAATAAACTCCCTTAGTTTTAATGTGAGCAAAGACAAATAATAAATGTTGAGCCCATTGAAGCTATTAAACTCCCAACTGACAGCAATGTGTGCTGCAATATCAAAATTTATTCCACACATAACATAGACAGTACAGCACAGGGGGACAGCCCTTCGGCCCACAATGTTTGTTTCCCAACACAATGCCTAGTTAAATGATCTAATCTACCTATACATGATCCGTAGCCCTCTATTCCCTGCATCTTCGTGAACCTATCTAAAAAGTCTTCTTAAACACACTATTCGTATCTGCCTTCCACCACCCGGCAATGCATTTCCAGCCCCCCCCCCCCCAATATTCTCTGTGTAAAGAAGCTTGCCCCACATATCCCCATTAACTTTCCCCCTCTCACCTTATAACTTTGCCCTCTAGCATTGGACATTTCCACCCTGGGAAAAAAGGTTATGACTGTCTACCCTGTCTATGTCTCTCATAATGTTACATACTTCTCTCAAGACTCTCACTCATGGTATAATCATACCTGCATATCCAAAATTAACAGCTACAAAGCTGCAATTTAAAAGGTGCTTTCTGCAAAGTATTTGGAATCCATAAGTAAAGGCCCACTACAGTTCGTAGGGAGTGATGAACTACTAATGAATAATCAAAAACAACAGTGGTGCAGTGGTAGAGTTGCTGCCTTACAGCGCCAGAGACCCGGGCTCAATCCTGACCTGGAGTGCTGTCTGTGCAGAGTTTGTACGTTCTTCCTGTGACCTGCGTGGATTTTCCCGTTTGCTCCAGTTTCCTCCCACACTCCAAAGATATACAGGTTTTTAGGTTAATTGGCTTCTGTAAATTGTGCTTATGGCTAGAATAGGACTGGTGTTCGTTGGTCAGCACGGACTCAGTGGGAGACGAACGGCTTGTCTCCACTCTGTATCTCTAAACTAAACTGAATTAAATCAAATGTACAGCTTCAGACTCTGCATATTTCTATCATGAACACAGAAATCAAAGTAGGGATGTACTGCAAAACATTACAGATTACAGATTACAGTTTACAGATTCCTTTATTGTCATTCTGGGTATGAAATGCAAGTAGCAGCTTGGAAAATGTCAACCTTGCAGTTGCAGACAAACCCCATGTCATACTTCTTAATCTGCTGATGGAAAGAAACAATAGAAGAGTGGCTGGCTCCTTGATAAAAGTGCAGAATGCATTTTAGATGTGCACCATAATCAGGTCATCCATTAGCAGCAGAATAGCAATTAAACTATCACACTGGCAATTTACTATATTTAACTATGTGATCACCCAACCTCCAGAAATTTTAAACAGTCAGATAATTATCGATCCAACTGATTAATAAAGTGAATGACTAAGAACGAGATGATAACTTACCTTTCTTCATAAGTGTCCCATTTGTGCTGCACTTTAAAGTTGGATTGTGGTCTTGAATGTGTGAGTATCTATATCTTGAGCTCTGCTTTAGTATAATCTAGTAATAAAAAGTAATTCACTCATCAACCATTCACTTTCACACCCTTTCATTTCCAATATGAGGACAATTTTTTCTATCATTTTAAAATTAGCTATAAACCATAGAAGTTGGATCAAAAGAAGTTCCACATAAATCCAATAAATGAGACATTCAATTAGTACCTCACAATGATAATTTGCGTAAAATTGTAGTAAATCACCTTTATAGATAAATATTACTTCAGCAGCATTTTACCTCCAATGTAATAAATCAAGCAAGTGTACACATTTGTGGGTTACTGTTATCCAATTTTACTGATAATTATGCAGAGAAGGAGATATTAAGAATAAATTATATGGCAGCAGTGAGCTTAATTGCTTCAGAAAGTAGTCTTCACCTTGAGCAACTGGGTTATAGATTTAAAGTCAAAAATATAAATCTTTGCCCAATAAATAAAGTATGAGAAGAAGCACTATATTCTGAGGCTAACTAAATAATCAAAAGCAACACATTTTCTGAAGGGGAAGTCACGTTGGCTGAATTACTGGAGTTATTAAACTGAAGTTCTTTCCTATGCTGTACTGTTCTCTGATCTATGTAAGTAACAAATGCTTTGGATAAATGGGAAATGGTGGATGTACTGAGATTTGTGGGAGAGTTGAGAGCTAATGGTATTGGAAGCTATGTATTGGCTTGAATGGAAAATAAGGGGGCCAAAAGGACATTAATAGGCATAAATTAGTATTTTACCAGTTGGTAAAATTTAACAAATGGTTTGCAGTTTATATTAATGACTTGAAAGAAGGTCAAGTCTAAATTTGCTGATGACATCAAGATATGTTGGAATGTAATTGTGTAGGCAGAAACTGCAGATGCTGGTTTATACCAAAGATAGACACAAAGTGCTGGAGTAACTCAGCGGATCAGGCAGCATCTCTGGGGAAAAGGAATAGGTGACGTTTCGGATCGGATCCCTTCTTCAGAATGGTAGGAAAGTAAGCTGTAAGGAGGACACAAAGAGATTATAAAAGGGATATAGATAAGTTTAATAAGTGAGCAACAATCTAGCAAATGGAGTAGCTAGCGGGAAGTGTAAATTGTCCATTTTGTCAAGAAAAAATCAAACATAAATTCTAACTGGTAAGAGCTTGCAGAGTTATGTGATGCATAAGGTTTGAGACACTCATTTGAATCTTTAAATAGGTTAAGTGAAATATTCTGTAAGAACTAATATTGCTTTAATTACCAGCCCCAAAATGTTCAGAAGGTCAGGAGAAATCTATGCAATGTAGTTTGTGTAGCTTCATAGGAAGCAGCCAATAGTAGGTTGCAAGGCCAATAGATCATTTAGCTAAGGTGAGAGGAGCAATGTTTAAAGGAGATGTGCAGGATAAGTTTTTTTTTTTTTACACAGTGTGGTGGGTGTGTGGAACGTGCTGCCAAGGGTGGTGGTGGAGGCAGATATGATAGTGGTGTTTAAGAAACCTTTAGATTGCAAGGAAAGGAAGGTCATGGATCATGTGCAAGCAGATGAGCTTAGTTTATCTTGGCATTATATTCAGCACAGACATTGTGGGCTGAAGGGCCTGTTGCCGTGCTGTACCTATTCTATGTTCTATATTCTATTATTCTATATTTCATTCTCTGGATATTCTTAGATGAAATTAATCTCCCCTTCAGATCCCTGTCAAGCAATCATCTTTCTTTATTCTGCCATGTGACTTTGATGTTTATCTTAAGATTGTGCCAAATTCAGAATGCTAGTACATGGTTTCCAGAATATAATGCACTTCAATGTACAGAAGACATCAAAATGGGGGACACGTATCTGGTACAATATCTCAAACCTCTCCTAAAGAACAGTTAAGAAAGTTAAAGAACAGATTATTTAACTAATCCAGTGTGTTGAAACAGTTTTCATTCGCACAGCAACATCCACAATCAATTCTGACACTTCAATTTGTTGAACCAAATCAATGAACATTTCAGTTTATGACCTGCTTTTAGTTTCCACGGTAATACAAATATCCCAGTAGACACCTTTGATTCAAGTGTGTGCGATTTGTGTGTGATTCAATAGGTACTTTAGAATAGTTCAATGGTGAAAAAAGTAATTCACCTTTCCCCAATTTCAAAATGCACATTAAATATAAAATAGTAATAAAAACTAGTAAAATGGTAGAAATGGCTGCTGCAAGTGTTGCACAAAAGCACACCGTCTTTAATGGGACTGGGCAGAATATGGGACTAAGATAAATGCTCCACATTGAGGATGACACACAGGGAGCACAGAAGAAAAATTGTGGCCAAAAAAGATAGTTCCTATGAAATTTTCTGTTGATTAATTTTATGTCTCCCTTTTTGTCATAGAGTCAAATGTATAGCACAGAAACAGGTCCAGGTCTAAAGAAAGGTCTCAACCCAAAACGGCACCCATTCCTTCTCTCCAGAGATGCTGCCTATCCTGCTGAGTTATTCCAGCATTTTGTGTCCACCAGATACCTAGTGTGCACCAACTTACACCAATCTAATATTGAGCCCTTTATTCTTTTCACCTAACAATCTCATGAATCAAATCCCACCATCCAAAAAAACATGTAGACCTTATATCATAGGAGCAGAATTAATCTATTTGGCCCATCAAGTCTGCTCCGTCATTCAATCATGGGGGGAAGGCAGGACAATATGGTTGAATGGGAAAAATTGATCAGCCATGATCGAATGATGGAACAGACTCGATGAGCCAAATGGCATAATTCTGCTCCTATATCAAGGTTCAAGTGTGTTTTTTGCATGGTGGAATCTGATTCATGAGATTTTGGGGAGAAAGAAAACAAAGGGCACAATATAAGATTAGTGAATTGGGCCGGGAAAGCAATTTTAGAAAATGGAAGACTAAAGCAGAATCGAGTCGATTGGAAGCCTTCACAAGGATTTAGATGCATTGCTTATTTTCCTCATTGGAATCTGCATCCATTTATTTAGCAGTACGGAAAGTACCCTGCCTTGTATGCTAACATTCTTGTCTCAATTGTTAACTGACAATCCAAAATCAAAGTGAAATTTCCTTTGGGATGACTGATGTTACTTGTGCAGCCACCTGATCTGTGTACATTTGGATTAAATCATGTCGATAGCAATACATCAAATGCTACTAGATTGCTGTATTAAATCTGGCATTGAGCAGTTCAAATGTATATTCTTCCGCTACGCCCAACAACATCCAGATAATGCAGTCATTTCACGATTAGTATTCAGGAAACACTTGCACTGCATCTGAGGTGCTTATGTATAGTAATACGTGCTGAACTGCGTGCAAAAATGAATTTCACTGCAGCTCAGTACATGTGACAATAAAGTACCATTGAACCATTGGACAACATTGTTCACAATAGCTCGTGACTTTGCTGATGACATTTGTCTGAAGGTAATTGCACCATTTTTCTTCCAACCATATTCAATATAAAATCAATTTTTTACAGTGTTTGGAACAATTATTTTCAGGCTTTTTGTAGCACATTTGTTGCCCCACACATCTTCGTGTTGACTCTCATTCGTGTGTCTCTCCCCCTCTATCTTCAACAGGAGAGGCACTGTGGCACAGCAGGTAGAGCTGCTGCCTCACAGCATCAGACACCCAGGTTCGATTCTCACCTCAGCTGCTGTCCACGTTGCTGGGTGCACGTTCTGCTTGTGATCACTTGGGTATTCTCCCGGTGCTCCGGTTTCTTCCCACTTTCCGAAAACATGCAGATTTGCAGGTTAATTGACCTCTGTAAATTACTCTCAGTGTTTTGGCAATGGATGGGAAAGTAGAATAACATGGAATCAGTGTTAACTAGTTTAGAGATACAGTGCAGATATAGCCCTTCACCCCAATGAGTCCACGCCGACCATTGATCATCTGTTCACATTAGTTCTATGTTATAGAAACATAGAAACATAGAAATTAGGTGCAGGAGCAGGCCATTCGGCCCTTCGAGCCTGCACCGCCATTCAATATGATCATGGCTGATCATCCAACTCAGTATCCCGTACCTGCCTTCTCTCCATACCTTCTGATCCCCCTAGCCACAAGGGCCACATCTAACTCCATCTTAAATATAGCTAACGAACTGGCCTCCACTATCCTCTGTGGCAGAGAGTTCCAGAGACCCACCACTCTCTGTGTGAAAAATGTCCTTCTCATCTCGGTTCTAAAGGATTTCCCCCTTATCCTTAAGCTGTGACCCCTTGTCCTGGACCTCCCCAACATCGGGAACAATCTTCCTACATCTAGCCTGTCCAACCCCTTAAGAATTTTGTAAGTTTCTGTAAGATCCCCTCTCAATCTCCTAAATTCTAGAGAGTATAAACCGAGTCTATCCAGTCTTTCTTCATAAGACAGTCCTGAAATCCCAGGAATCAGTCTGGTGAACCTTCTCTGCACTCCCTCTATGGCAATAATGTCCTTCCTCAGATTTGGAGACCAGAACTGTACGCAATACTCCAGGTGTGGTCTCACCAAGACCCTGTACAACTGAAGTAGAACCTCCCTGCTCCTGTACTCAAATCCTTTTGCTATGAAAGCTAGCATATCATTCGCTTTCTTCACTGCCTGCTGCACCTGCATGCCTACTTTCAACGACTGGTGTACCATGACACCCAGGTCGCGCTGCATCTCCCCTTTTCCTAATCGGCCACCATTTAGATAATAGTCTGCTTTCCTGTTTTTCCCACCAAAGTGGATAACCTCACATTTATCCACATTATACTGCATCTGCCAAACATTTGCCCTTGGATCGGTACCCAGCCTATCCAAGTCACCTTGCCGTCTCCTAGCATCCTCCTCACAGCTAACATTGCCCCCCAGCTTAGTGTCATCCGCAAACTTGGAGATATTGCCTTCAATTCCCTCATCCAGATCATTCATGTATATTGTAAATAACTGGGGTCCCAGCACGGATCCTTGCGGTACCCCACTAGTCACTGCCTGCCATTGTGAAAAGGACCCGTTTACTCCTACTCTTTGCTTCCTGTTTGCCAGCCAGTTCTCTATCCACATCAATACTGAACCCCCAATGCCGTATGCTTTAAGTTTGTATTTCACTTTAAGTTATCTCACTTTCTTGTCCATTCCCCATACACGGGGTAATTTGAAGAAGCCAATTAACCTACAAACCCGCACATCTTTGGGATGTGGGAGGAAACCGGAGCACCTGGAGGCAGCACACACACTCACAGGGAGAACCTGCAAGCTCCCTACAGACAGGACCTGAGGTCACGATCAAACCCAGGACTCTGGCTCTGTAAGACAACAACTCTACCAGCTATGCCACTGTGTCGCCCAGTTTTAGTGTTAACGAGTGATCGATGGTCGGAGTGGACTTAATTGGCTGAAGGACCTGTTTCCATGCTGTATCTTTCAATCAAAATGTTCTTCTGGCTCCTGGTCACCTTACATCCACGTGTCTCTGTGCAGTTTCCATCATCAATCTCATTCTCATGCACAGCCGCAGAATAAAAGGACGTACCTTTAGAAAGGAGATGAGGAGGAATTTCTTTAGTCAGAGGATATTGAATCTGTGGAATCCATTGCCACAGTGTGGAGGCCAAGTCAATGGGTATTTTTAAAACAGAAATGTAAAAATTCTTGATTACTAAGGTTATGGGGAGAAGGCAAGAGATTGGGGTTGAGATGGAAAGATAGATCAGCTATGATCGAATGGCAGAGTAGACTCAATGGGCTGAACGGCTTCCTTCCATAACCAGGATGGAACCCGGGTCTCTGGCACTGTGAGACAGCAACTCTACTGCTGCAACACTATGCCACACTATAGTCACATGAGAATTTTATTATGATGTAAAAATGATGAAACATTGGCTATTGACACAAACTTTGCTTTGCAGTGGAATTTGAGGACAAATGTTAGGATTTGTGATGCAATGTGAGGTGCCTTGAAAACTGGATGTGAAGGAAAAAATAATGACAGAAGCTGCAAATCCAAGATAAGCAAATGTCAGCAACTGAATAAATTGGATGGATTTAAACAGTACTGAAATATCCCTTTGTTTCCCTCCTGATTTTCATTTCAGGTGTTGGCCTACACTCTATACACCTCAAGGGATTCACAATCCCACCTGCCTGTGCCTGGCATATGACTCCTTCTTTTCAATAGCTCATGTTATCCAGGGTTCTCTGCTCTGTTTTCTCAATATCCTCTGCAACTGCTTGGTGGATTCACATGAATTGGATCTTTGAAATCGTGTTTTCTTAACAGATTTCTCCTGGAGCTCTTATCTGCATTATATAAAACCAAGCATAATAAAAGGTGAATATCCAAGATTTTGGCACCTCGCCCACTTGCAGAAATTAAGCATGGATGGTCGGTGATTCATTTCTAACTAATGACTTTTGGATTTAACAAACTGCTCTTAGCTAGAAATGAAGTTGAAAATAGAAATATCATTCTTCGGGTATGCAATATTTTATATCACTATTATGTGTAAACCACAGAAGCAACAAATCAAGGCAGGAATTGGAATAACATAGAAACATGAAATGAAAATTAAAAATAAGTAGCAGGAAATATTTTCAAGCATGCGTTTCCTTTTCTATATTACTGCATTGGAATGTCATGCAACAGACAAGATGTTGTAGCATTATATTAACACTATCATATTGAGAAAAATATGATAGTTGAGAAAAATCAGCTTGAGGCAACGTGAAGCCTCTCTTGTGCACTCATATGCTGTTGCTAGGCAGGATTATACCACGGTGCTCTTCATTATTAGTTTTAAATGTCAATAAAAGGCCATGTACTCTTCACTCATGTTGCTAAGGCAGGGAATGTTAAACTGACCATGCGGCGAGTTTCTTCATTAACAACATTAACCTATGTTTGCAGACACTTTCAAATGCTATTCCTTTCTCCATTTTCACATGCAGGTTGATTGCTGTGGACATTCAGTATTTTCTGACTTTGCCCATCAGTGTAAGTGAGTACAATGTGCTTCACAAATAGAATACTGGTCACCAAAGTATTGCCATTTCTGATGTTCCGTATGTGGCCTCCTTTACATCTGCGAAACCAAGTATTTTGCCAAACACTTGTGCCCGGTCAGTCAAAGCCTGCTGGATCTCCTGAATCATAGCTATTTTAACTCCCCTTCCCATTCCCATACTGACCTTTCTGTCCTGGGCCTCCTCCATTGCCAGAATGAAGCCAAACGCAAATTGGAGGAACAGCACCTCATACTCCGATTGAGTAGCTTACATCCTAATTTTTCTGAACACGAGTCTGAAAGTGTCTAGCATTTAACGAGCAGTGGTGTATATGTTGTAAACTTTCATCCCATACTTCTGGTCTGATTATTTGACCTAATTCGACTTCCCGTGATTGCCTATATATTTCTGTCATTGGGACATCGTTTTCCAATAAAATGTTATAAATATATGATATCAATTTTTCTGTGTTCGGGTGTTTATTTAGACATTCATCTAAAATTTCTGTCTTTCTATTTCTAATTTCCTGTGCGTTTGCTTTTACATAGTCTCTAATTTGTAAATATCTAAAGTAGTCTTTTGAATGTAATCCATAAATTTGTTGTAATTCTTGAAATGAAAGGAAAGAGTTTTCCCTGTAGAGATCGCCCATCTTATTAATTCCATAGTTTTTCCATTGTAAAAAACCTTTGTCCATCATTGAGGGTTTAAATGTAACGTTATTTACAATGGTAAGGGCTAATGGTATACATTCCAATTTTAATGTTTTCTTACCTAGTTTAATATTGGCGAATAAAATCGAGCTAATTTCAAAAGGCGAACAATTTTCTTTTTCCATTTTTAACCAGATTGGTTATTTATCTGTCTCTACTAACCAAAAATTCATATTTTTAATATTAACTGCCCAGTAATAAAACATAAAGTTTGGCAGTGCTAGACCTCCATTTATTTTTGATTTACATAAATGTTTTTTTATTTATTCTATGGCTCTTATAATCCCAGATAAAGTTGGTGACTATAGAATCAACCTTCTTAAAAACAATTTTAGGAAGATATATCGGAATCAATTGGAAGAGATATAGTAATTGCGGGAGAAAAATCATTTTTATTGCATTAATTCTACCTAGCATTGAAATAGGTAATGTTTTCCAATATAAAATATTCTTATTTAATTTATTCAGTAAAAGTGGAAAATTGGATTTAAATAAAGAATCAAATCTTTTTGTTACATAAATTCCAAGATATTTGATTTTTTCATTTGCTATCTTAAAAGGAAATTGTTGTAATATATGTAAGTTATTTACCATTATTGACATGTTCACTTTTATTCCAATTAATACTCTTTCCTGAAAATAAGCCAAATTCAGTTATTAAAATTAATAAATTTGGAATACTAATTTCCGGCTTTGTAATATAAAGTAATACATCATCCGCATATAAGGAGATTATATTTTCAGTATCTCTGGTTTCATACCCATATATTTCAGGATGTAATCTCACATATTGAGCTAATGGTTCAATTGCAAGTGCAAACAATATCGGGGATAAAGGACAAACTTGTCTGCAGCCTCGGAATAAATTAAATTTAGTTGATAGCATTTGATTTGTTAGTATTCTGGCTGTTGGATTAGTGTATAATAATTTAACCCATGTAATAAACTTCTCTCCCAACTTAGAAGTTTCCATGACCGAAAACAAGTAAGACCATCCACCTGGTCAAAGGCTTTCTCCGCATCTAACGATATAATTACAAGGTTTTTATTAATACCTCTTTTCGAATATATAATATTGAATAATCGTCTCAGGTTATATGAGGAATATCGTTTTGGTATAAATCCTGTTTGATCCGGGTGAATTAATTTATTAATAACTGTGCTTAGTCTTTGTGCTAATATTTTGGTTAGTATCTTTTGATCAGTATTTAAAAGAGCTATAGCTCTATATGATCCTGGGCATCCAGATCTTTGTCTATTTTAGGTATAAGTGTTACAATAGATTCATTTAACGTTTCTGGTAGTTTCTGGTGGGTATAGATGTATTCATAGAGTATCTTTAAACGTTGTGCAATCAGATCATAAAATATTTTATAAAATTCCGAACCAATACCATCTGGTCCCGGTGTTTTACCATTTTGTAATGATCTGATAGATTCTTCGATGCCTTTTACTGATATTTCAGCATTTAGTGATTCTCTATTTTCTGAATCCAATCCATTTAGATTACATTTTTTTTAAACGCTTCTATTCCTATCCGGTTTTCTGTCGTTTTGGCTGAATATACATTTTTATAATATTGCAAAAATCTCTCATTAATATCTTTGGGTTGTACTAATGGTTCACCATTGTATGATTTAATCATATGGATTATCTTTTCTCCCTCCATTTGCCGTAATTGACGAGCCAATAATTTTTGGCGTTTATCTCCGAATTCAAATTGTAATTGTTTAGTGTATTGATAGAGTTTTACAACTTGATCTGAGTATATTTAATTTATATTTCAGTGCAGCGATTTTGTTATGTTTTGTCATGGATGGATTAGCAGCATTCTCTGTGTCTAATTGTTTAATCTCCTTTTCCAATTCCTGTTGTTCCCTCCGATTCTCTTTATAATAAAATGCTTGAGAAAAAAATCATAATTCCACGGGCATATGCTTTAAAAGTTTCCCATAATAGGGAAGAAGATATTTCCGGTTTATCATTTATTTCAAAGAAAATCTTGATCTGTTCTATAACATATTCCTGAGTTACTTTGTCTTTTAAAATTTGTGTGTTAAATCTCCATTGTCCCTGTTTTTCCGTTTTACCATTTATTTTAATCATAAATGTTAAAGGTGCGTGATCTGAGATTGTAATATTATGGTATTTTGAATTGTAAGTGAGATAAGTTTAGAGTCTACCAAAAAATAATCTACTCTTGAATACGTTTTATGTACAGGTGAATAAAATGAATATTCTCGTCCAGTTGGATTTTCTACTCTCCAATATTACTAGTATCCATGTATGCATTTAATAAGTCACTGGAATGGGATTTGATTTTCCTTTGTCTTGTGGATCTATCTAAATAAGAGTCTAGTGTACAATTTAAATCTCCTCCAATTATTGTTATGTTGTGCTATTTCCGGGATGTTATTAAATATTTTCTTAAAGAACAGTGGACTATCAAAGTTTGGTCCATAAACATTAACAAAAATCATTTTTTGTGCATTTAATTCTCCTATTACAATAATGTATCTACCATCACTGTCAGTTATTGTTGATGTATGTTTAAATAAAGTGCCTTTATGAAATAATATTGCTACGCCTCTGGATTTGTGTGTAAAAGAAGAATGATACGTTTTATCTATCCATTTAGCTTTCAGCCGATGCTCGGCATCTTTTTTTAAGTGTGTTTCTTGGATAAAAATTACATCAGCTTTAATTGCTTTTAAATGTGCTAGTACTTTACCTCTCTTAATTGTCCCTTTACATCCCCCCTCTACTCCATCCAAGGACCCAGACAGTCTTTTCAGGTGAGGCAGACGTTCACTTGCACCTCCTCCAATCTCATACTGTATCCGCTGTTCCAGGTGTCAAATTCTGTACATCGGCGAAACCAAGCGCAGGCTTGGAGATCATTTCACTGAACACCTCTGCTCACTCTGCCTTAACTACCTGATCAACCGGTTGCTCAGCACTTTAACTCTCGCTCCCATTCACAATCTGACCTTTCTGTCCTGGGCCTCCTCCATTGTCAGAGTGAGGTCCAGCACAAATTGGAGGAACAGCACTTCATATTTCGCTTGGATAGCTTACACCCCAGTGGTATGACCTTCTGTCTATCACCTTCTGAGTAAAAAAAAATCTTGCCCCTCACATCTATCTATATACTTTTAAAACTCTGTGTGTGTGTGGGGGAATGTACAGCATTTTGCCTTTGAAACGTATTTCCTCGAAAACCTGACGCAAAAACGCGGAGATTCTTACAATTTCGGTGGCAATTTAACTTACGATTTTGGAAATCGACTCCTCCCTAAATTTGATCAATTATTTCCCCACATTTTTAATAAAGTTGTTCACAAAACGGATTGTTTTTTTAAAAATCAAACCGTTGCGGCAGCTGCGGACGTCACAATGCCCTTGCTCGTGGCACCGCCCATTCTCGATTAAAGCAGATACTCTCAACGCGCAGGCGCACTTTCCACCACCCTTCCCCCCCCCCCCCCACTCAGTCATTTGTTTGCCTCCCGCTGTGCTGCGGACCAAAGATCCAGAGGGAGTAATGGTCGCCAGGGCCACCTTCTCATCATGTGCCCCGCGCGACGATAACGGCTGCTGCCACCCGGCTCTCCTCCTACATTTCCCCCCCAGCCCGGCTCTGTCACGCTGCCGGAAGCCACAATCGGCTGGTTCCCCCCTCTCCCTCTGTCTCTTGCCCTTCTGTCTCTGCCCCTCTCTCTCTGTCTCTCCCCATTCTCTCTCTGCCCTCACTCTCTACCCCCCGTCCCTCTCTTAATAATATTCATATAATATCAAGGGGGGGGGGGGGGGGAGTTAGCTTGTGTGTGGTGGTTAGTGCGTGTGATGCCGCATGCCGCCCCCCAGCATCCCCACCCCCCACCGCCACCGGGCGTTGGAGGAACAGACCCAACGGGTCAGCACTTGGTCTAGTCTCCTTTAAATTTGTCCCCTCTCACCTTAAAGCTACTGTATGTCCTCTAGTCTTTGACATTTTCAGCTTGGGAAAGAGGTTCTGACTGTCTAATATATTTATGTCTCTCATAATTTTATATAATTGTATCAGGTCTCATCTCAGCTTCCAATGCTCCAGCGAAAACAATCCAAGTTTCTTAAATCTAATAGCTAATACCCTCTCACCCAGGCAGCATTCAAGTAAACCGCTTCTGCATCCCTTTGAAAGCCTCCATATCCTTTGTGTAATGGGGGGGCGACCAGAACTGCACACAATACTCCAAATGTAGTCTAAACAAAATCCTACCGAGCTGCAATATGATGTCCTGACACTTATATTCAATGCCCTGACCAATGAAGTCAAACATACCATAGGCCTTCTTTACCCTCTATCTACTTGTGTTGCCACTTTCAGAGTAGACAGGTAGGCTGGTAAAAAATGTGGACACATGACAAGTCATTGTTGAGGCAGAGAAGTGTAAGGTATTTAGGTATCAGACATTCTAAATAGTACAATTTTTAGTCATAAAATGTGGAAATAGGCTCTTCGACCCAAGTTGCCCACAACGACCAACATTGTGCACCATCTACACTCTTCCCACCTGCCCATATTTGGCCCATATCGCTCTAAACCTATCCTATCCATGTACCTGTCTAAATGTTCCTTAAATGTTGCGATAGTACCTGCTTCAACTACCTCCTCCGGCAGATCGTTCTGTACACCCACCACCCCTGGTGTAAAATAGTTATCCCTGAGATTCTGACTAAATCTTTTCCTCTCACACCTAACACCAATGTCCTCTGGTTCTTGATTCCCCTACTCTAGGCAAGAGTCTGTGTGTTTGCCTGATCTATGGAACCAAAAGAGAAAGTGTGTAAAAACCTTTTAAAGTGACAATTTATCAAAACATAGAATTCTTGGCATTATAATTAGAGGTTTAGAGTACAAAAAACAGTAAGTTGTGCAGTATAAGTTAAATAAATGGTTCTGTCCTAGAGGGTTGGAAGTCAGGAAGTCAGTATCACTTCCTGATAGGCCAATGGTTACAGAGTTAATGGTAGCTTTCACAAAGGAAATTGAATAACAACTTGAATAACTGTCAGGACTGCTAGTTTAAAATAAAGCCACGCAATCCATAATGGGTCCTTCTATGCTGCACTATTTTATGAATGTGACAGTTTACCCGTCTCATTCTGGGATTGTTGGAAATAGCAAGTTATTGCCTGCGCCAACATGACTACTTCAAATGGGCAAGAGGAGTAGGTGACTTGAGGGGTTTAATCTGGCAGAAACCGGGATTAGCATTCAGGAAGCATTCTTCACTGTGATGCAATTATGTAACATTTAAAATGGAGAAGAAGGTTCTGAAATGTTCACCAGACTGATTCCTGGGATGTCAGGACTGTCTTATGAAGAAAGACTGGATAGACTCGGTTTATACTCTCTAGAATTTAGGAGATTGAAAGGGGATCTTATAGAAACTTACAAAATTCTTAAGGGGTTGGACAGGCTAGATGCAGGAAGATTGTTCCTGATGTTGGGGAAGTCCAGGACAAGGGGTCACAGCTTAAGGATAAGGGGGAAATCCTTTAAGACCGAGATGAGAAATACTTTTTTCACACAGAGAGTGGTGAGTCTCTGGAACTCTCTGCCACAGAGGGTAGTTGAGGACAGTTCATTGGCTATATTTAAGAGTGAGTTAGACGTGGCCCTTGTGGCTAAGGGGATCAGGGGGTATGGAGAGAAGGCAGGTACGGGATACTGAGTTGGATGATCAGCCATGATCATATTGAATGGCGGTGCAGGATCGAAGGGCCGAATGGCCTACCCCTGCACCTAATTTCTATGTTTCTATGAAGAAGGGTCTAGACCCGAAACGTCACACATTCCTTGGGTGCTGCCTATCCCATTGAGTTACTCCAGCATTTTTTGTCTATCTTCTGTTTAAACCGGCATCTGCAGTTCCTTCCTATACATTCAGAAATGGATGTCTACTTAAGCGAAACAATCTCTTTGGAGCAAATTGGCAATAAATGCCGATGAATATCCCATTCCAAATCAGCACGGCTGTTCCCAACAGTCTGAAGAAGGGTCTCAACCAGGAACGTCACCTATCCCTTTTCTCCATAGATACTGCCTGACCTGCTGATTTACTCCAGCATTTTGTGTCTATCTTTGTGTAAACCAGCAACTGCAGTTCCTTCCTACACACAATGCAATAGATGCGATGGCTCTGCATTTTCCAGAGAAGCATGGAGGCACACCAAAAATATGACTGGCGGATGCATTTTCCTGTCACTAACCTCCAAATACAACGGCTGACATGCGTGGGCAGTCCTGTCCTTTTTGGAGAGTTGTATGTTCAAAAATGAAACTGCAACTTGCCATTTACAAAAGAGCTCAACATGAGAAAATTGTGCTGCATTTATTAGAGAAATGGGGACAAAAAGTGACCAAAGAACAGGGTAGGATGCTGTAGGAAGGATCTGCTGATGCTGGTTTACCCCCCCCCCCCCCACCCCCCCGGTCCATTATAACAGGGGTTTAAGGTATACTGTCAGCCCTACTACGTTGCTTTCAACTCTAAAACATTCATCCAGCCCTCAGTAATACATATACAGAATGACGACTTGTCAAGAGTCACATTCATCCAGTGTACAGTGATCTTCCAGGGTCCCCCACCCTACAATGGACTGGTTTCAAAATCTTCAGCTTTGACTGCAAATCTTTCCACAGTCTCACCATTCACCTCACCAACCCCTACTGGTCTTGAAGCTCAACTAATGCCTCAGATTCAGGCCTTTTGTGGTGAGTACCTTGGATCCCTCTTACCACTTCCCCACCCACATTTAAAAAAATCTGATTGTGCTTTTAATTACTTTATCTGTTAGCATGGCCTGTTGGGTACTTTACTCTATTAGAGTAAAAGATGGAAATTGATATTGCCATATTGAGGACATTGGACTTTGTCTATGGAACATGCGCTGCAATGCTGAGAAATATATTCTGCACTCTATGTCTCTACCGCTTTGCTCTATCAATTGGCATGAGTTTGACGATCGTATTTATCTGATCTGATCTGTTTAGATAGCATGCAAAACAAAGCTTTCCACTGTACCTCAGTACACATGACAATAATGTGTCGGGGGCTTTGGGGAGAAGGCAGGAGAATGGGGTGAGAGGGAAAGATAGATTAGCCATGATTGAATTGCGGAGTAGACGCGATGGGACGAATGGATTAGTTCAAGCTCCTATAACATTAACTGGGGATGAAATGGAGAAAAATAACATTTAATGTTAAGTAAAAATGTTTACCCTGACACCACAGAACCATCTGTGGTACAAAATCAATATTTATTACAAAAAGGTCTGACTCAGATTATAAAGCAAAGTGTAGGAAGCATGTTAATTGTTTAATCACACAGATTCACTATCACTAGCTGTTCTACCTGTGTGTGGCTAATGTCTAACAACTGGATTCAGTGTGGGAATCAGTCATTTACATAGGTGATAATTAATGCACTTAGGTCACTGTTAACGATTGGGCTGAAAACAGAAACACAGCCACCTCCTTCTAGCATCAGATGTTTTCAAATGGCCAAAAGAAAATCAAACAAAAATCAAGACAATTTAAAACAAAATACTAGAAGTGTTCAGCAGTTATTCACAAAGAAATGTCATTTGACCATGTGAAAGGTTCAATTAAAAAAAAATCATTGACATTATCAGTTTGTCATAAACAAAGGATAAAACTGGTCCTCTGGAACACTGCAATCCAGGGACCCCAACCATCTACGAATTAAGTCATTTGATAACTCAAGTAATTCCAAAATGGACAACTTGCAATTGCCACTATTGTTTCATTAAATGACCTTCTATCTACAAACTGGCTAACATTGGTCTGAGCACATGGTCGTGGCAAAATAAGTTGTAAAGGTGGATGCTAAAAATCTGGTGATGGCTGGTGAAAGGATGCTAATTGGAAGATAACATTGGGAAATATGACGTTATCCACTTTGGTTCATGGTTTGATGGCTCAGTGGTTCTTTATTTGTCCCAGGAAGGCAGAGCAGAAGTACAGTGTGGGAAGCACAGGGGACAACCAAGCACGGAGAAAGACCATGCCTTCTATGGAATGACCAGTCAGAGCATCCCATTGTGCCCCTGGATGTTGACTTCCATGGCTCTAGTGTAATTGCTTCCCTAGCTTAACATAGAAACATAGAAATTAGGTGCAGGAGTAGGCCATTCAGACCTTCGAGCCTGCACCACCATTCAATATGATCATGGCTGATCATCCAACTCAGTATCCCGTACCTGCCTTCTCTCCATATCTCTCTGATCCCCTTAGCCACAAGGGCCACATCTAACTCCCTCTTAAATATAGCCAATGAACTGGCCTCAACTACGCTCTGTGGCAGCGAGTTCCAGAGACTCACCACTCTCTGTGTGAAAAAAGTATTTCTCATCTCGGTCTTAAAGGATTTCCCCCTTATCCTTAAGCTGTGACCCCTTGTCCTGGACTTCCCCAACATCGAGAACAATCTTCCCACTACTGATGTTAGACTAACTGGTCTGTAATTCCCCGTTTTCTCTCTCCCGCCCTTCTTAAAAAGAGGGGTTACGTTTGCTACCTGCCAATCCTCAGGAACTACTCCAGAATTTAAAGAGTTTTGAAAGATTATCACTAATGCATCCACTATTTCCGGAGCTACTTCCTTAAGTACTCTGGGATGCAGCCTATCTGGCCCTGGGGATTTATCGGCCTTTAATCCATTCAATTTACCCAACACCACTTCCCGACTAACCTGGCTTTCACTCAATTCCTCCTTTGACCCGCGGTCCCCTGCTATTTCCGGCAGATTATTTATGCCTTCCTTAGTGAAGACGGAACCAAAGTAGTTATTCAATTGGTCCGCCATATCCTTGTTCCCCATGATCAACTCACCTGTTTCTGACTGCAAGGGACCTACATTTGTTTTAACTAATCTCTTTCTCTTCACATATCTATAATAACTTTTGCAGTCAGTTTTTATGTTCCCTGCCAGTTTTCTTTCATAATCTGTTTTTCCTTTCCTAATTAAGTCCTTTGTCCTCCTCTTCTGGTCTCTGAATTTCTCCCATTCCTCTAGTATGCTGCTTTTTCTGGCTACTTTGTACGCATCATCCTTTGCTTTGATACTATCCCTGATTTCCCTTGTTATCCACAGATGCAATACCTTCCCTGATTTATTCTTTTGCCAAACTGGGATGAGCAATTTTTGTAGTTCATCCATGCAGTCTTTAAATGTCTTCCATTGCATATCCACCGTCAACCCTTTTAGAATTAATTGCCAGTCAATCTTGGCCAATTCATGTCTCATACCCTCAAAGTTACCTTTCTTTAAGTTCAGAACCATTGTTTCTGAATTAACAATGTCACTCTCCATCCTAATGAAGAACTCGACCATATTATGGTCACTCTTGCCCAAGGGGGCACGTACAACAAGACTGTTAACTAACTCTTCCTCATTACTCAATACCCAGTCTAAAATAGCCTGCTCTCTCGTTGGTTCCTCTACGTGTTGATTTAGATAACTATCTGTTGATTTAGATAACTATCCCGCATACATTCCAATAAATCCTCTTCCTCAGCACCCCTGCCAATTTGATTCACCCAATCTATATGTAGATTGAAGTCACCCATTATAACTGTTTTTCCTTTGTCGCACGCATTTCTAATTTCCTGTATGATACCATCCCCAACTTCACTACTACTGTTAGGTGGCCTGTACACAACACCCACCAGCGTTTTCTGCCCCTTAGTGTTTCGCAACTCTACCCATACTGATTCCACATCCTCCAAGCTAATGTCCTTCCTTTCCATTACATTAATCTCCTCTCTAACCAGCAACGCTACCCCACCTCCTTTTCCTTTCTCTCTATCCCTCCTGAATATTGAATATCCTTGGATGTTCAGCTCCCAGCCTTGGTCACCCTGGAGCCATGTCTCCGTGATCCCAACGATATCATAATCATTAATAGCTATCTGCACGTTCAACTCATCCACCTTATTACGAATACTCTGTGCATTGAGACACAAAGCCTTCAGGCTTGTTTTTACAAAGCTCTTACCCCTTATACAATTATGTTGAAAAGTGGCCCTTTTTGATTTTTGCCCTGGTTTTGTCTGCCTGTCACTTTTATTTTTCTCCTTGCTCCCTATTGCTTCTACCCTTATTGTACACCCACCTGCCTCTCTGCTCTTGTACCCATCCCCCTGCCACATTAGTTTAAATCCTCCCTGACAGCACTAGCAAACACTCCCCCAAGGACATTGGTTCCATTCCAGCCCAGGTGCAGACCGTCCTGTTTGTACTGGTCCCACCTCCCCCAGAAATGGTTCCAGTGCCCTAAAAATTTGAATCCCTTCCCCTTGCACCATTTTTCAAGCCATGTATTCATCTGCAATATCCTCCTATTTCTACTCTGACTGGCCCGTGGTACTGGTAGTAATCCAGAGATGATTACCTTTGAGGTCCTACTTTTAAGTTTATCTCCTAGCTCCCTAAATTCACCTTGTAGGACCTCATCCCTTTTTTTACCTATATCGTTGGTGCCAATATGCACCACGACAACTGGCTGTTCACCCTCCCTCTCCAGAATGTTCTGCAGCCGTTCAGTGACATCCCTGACCCTTGTCAAGCTCTTTCACCCACAGTATGGTGAATGTGTGGAATCCCTTCCCACAGACAGTGGTGGAGGCCACATCATTGGCTATTGTTAAAGTGGAGATTGATAGGTTTTAGATTAGTAAGGGCATCAAAGGTTATGGGGAGAAGGCAGGAGAATGGGGTCAAGAAGGAAAGATAGATCAGCCATGATCAAACGGCAGAGCAGACTCGATGGGCTGAATTCTGCTCTTATGACATAGTCTTTGGTTTTATGTAATGTGCAGCTCCACACTTCAACTCTACATATACATCACCTTTCCTTCCCCTGTCACTCCCATCGCCACAGGGCTTGAGATGGGCGAAGCAATAAATAGCAGTCTTTAAGTATATTTAATGTAGAAATGGAAGGTAGACACAAACTGCTGGAGTAACTCAGTGGGACAGGCAGCATCTCTGGAGAGTAGGAATGGGTGATGTTTTGGGTCAAGACCTTTCTTCAGACTGACCCAAAACGTCACCCATTCCTTCTCTCCAGAGATACTGCCTGTCCCGCTGAGTTACTCAAACAGTTTGTATCTACCTTTGATTTAAACCAGCATCTGCAGTTCTTTCCTACACATTTAATGTAGAAATACTTGATATATTTGGAGTAAAATATAAAAGGGAACTAAAGGTCACTGAATCTGATGGGAAAACATTGAATCCTAACTCAGATCAGCGATGTGTAGGAAGGAACTGCACTGACGATAGACACAAAATGCTGGAGTAACTTTGCGGGACTGGCAACATCTCTGGAGAGAAGAAATGGGTGACGTTTCAGGTCGAGACCCTTATTCAGACTGATCAATATGATCAGCTATGATCTTATTGATTGGTGGAGGTGGCTCAAGTATCTTACCACCTACTGATTCTGCTAAAAGACTCTAAGATATACATCAATAGAAGAACCAGGTGATTCTTCATTAGTCAAAGTCCCTGCTTTGTTCTGCCTCCGAGGCTTAAAGAAAAATGAGAAATAAACAACATTTTTTAATGTTTAATTGACATTTTATCTAAGTTGTTTACTGCATAACCTTACTTAATTCCGGGAGACGTTAGTAAATTCTCGAGCATAAATAATTAATAGCAGCTAACGTTAATACACACACAAAATACTGAGTTTAATGGAGAAACCAAGAAAGGGAAAACCATTAGAGAACCTACCCTTGAGACACGAGAGACTGCTAATGTTCATAAGTGCATAGGTTATAGGAGCAGAATTAGGTAATTCGGCCCATCAAGTCTACACTGCCATTCAATCATGGCTGATCTATCTTTCCCTCTCAACCCCATTTTCCTGCCATCTCCCTATAACCCCTGACACCCTTACCTAAGAATGCCGGAAAAAAGGAAAAATCTGGAGAAACTCACCAAGATCAGGCATCATCTGTGGAGGGAAAAGGACAGCCGGGATAAAGGGGTGTCAACTGTAACATTAATTGACTATTTCCCTCCGCAGATGTTGTCTGGCCTGTCAAGTTCCTTCAGCTGCTCCCTTTTTTGCTCCAGTTTTCAGTATCTGCATTCTTTAGTGCCTCCATTTTATTGTTCCACCACAAAGGCTCTTCAAGGTATGATTTTATAAACAGAAGATTCCCTCCACTGTTCGACAAGAGTTCCGTGAGACAACCCTTCCCACTGCTTCCCTGCTGTCACTTCCACTGCAAAGATGAGGACACAGATTGACATGTTTGTGTGAACTCCAACTATGTCCAATGTTCCAGAATGGAGTGTATTATAGGAGAAAAGAATTACACAGGCATCTCAAACCATGCACAAGCTGTTTAATCTTGTACGCTTTTTCAATTTTATAATGCTAGCTCAAATATTTTTTAATTGTTTTAAACATATCTGATTATTTATTAATCTTAGAAAGATACAATTTATTTGACTGTTGGCCAAGCTGTTGTGTGGGTGTGCCTTGTTCTGCTTGCTCCCCCCTCAATGGAGGTTCAATGGTACTTTATTGTCACATGTACCTAGTTACAGTGAATTTTATTTTTTGCATACAGTCCAGTAAAAATCTATACATAGGCACAACCATAATTAAGTGCAAGAATGCAAGGATTTATGTTCATAGATTCATAAGTTCTAGGAACAGAATTAAGCCATTCGGCCCATCAAGTCTACTCCGCCATTCAATCATGGCTGTTCTAGCTTCCCCTCTCAACCCCTTTCCCCTGCCTTCTCCCCATAACTCCTAACACACCTACTAATCAAATTGTAGATTACAATGAGACGGTACATAAGTTTTGAATGTAGTATATGAGGCTACATAAGTGCAAGTATTTACTTTACCTCACATCTCATAGAAAACCTTCTATGCAAGGCCTGTCGGTGACAGATTGAGCCAGTTTCACTCTGCAAGTTCCCACTGGGGAAGAGAGCAAGATTAGTAGTGAGCACGGGCAACTGTTCTCCAGTGGCAAATCCCATCCCAAGTTTCCAATTATCAGGGAATGTTAATATTTCTATATTTGAATTATTGAAAGTGGAAAGAAAGACACATTTTAATGTGAGTACATGTACTGGGAGCTGTTCTTACAGGCAGGGAAGTTGGAGTGCGAGCCTTGCTATTTACACTTATGGCAATATGAATTGAACTGATGGATGTGAAAATGCAACAGCTCAGGTTCCTGTCACTGGTGGAGATCACGATTAGCATCTGAATATTTGTGCAGCAGTTACGCAGGAAGAACAACCTAACCATATTTCCCCATGACATGTGGAATCAATCATTTAATTTATTACTTTCAAATCAGGAATGAGTGATGGATCTTTTCAACAGCCCGGCGGAGTTGCAATGTCATGCCACCAAGCAGAAATGAGTCTTTTTTAATTTAATGTGAAGTTATGACAAGCCCAAATGAGATAACTTAAGCATAGGAGGCACAGCGAGAGAGTTGCTGCCTTAAACCCCGTCACACGGTACAAGTTCATTCCAAGAGTTATCCCGAGTTTGCCCTGATTCGAACTCGGAGATTTACGGAAATGGCCCTATGTTGAAAAATCTTCACGAGTCTTCCTGTGCTTACCTGCCATTAGCGAGTCTTCCCGAGTACCTGCCGTTAGCATTACGAGCTGCTAAGAGACGTCCCCGAGCTCCGACTTACCTGCTACGTTCATTCTCCGTGCTTACCCCGAGTTTGTTTTTTTTGAACTCCGGAGAGCTCTTGGAATGAACTCGTACAGTGGGACTGGGCCAAAACAGTGCCAGGGAACTGGGTTTGATCCTGAGTACAGCTGCTGACTGTATGGAGTTTGTACATTCTCCCTGTGAGCATTGGGCTTTCTCTGGGTGCTCTGGTTTCCTCCGACACTCCAAAGATGTACAGGTTTGTAGGCTGTGTAGCAAGGAACTGCAGATGCTGGTGTACACAAATACACAAGATAGACACAAAATTTTAGAGTAACTCAGTGGGTCAGGCAGTCTCTCTGGAGAAAAGGAATAGGTGACATTTTGGGTCTATCATCAAGTTTGTAGGTTAATTGGTTTTGGAAAAAACGTAAATTGGCCCTTGTATGTAGGATAGTGTTGGTGTACAGGTTGGTCGGTAGTCAGCAAGGACCTGGTGAGCCAAAGGGCCTGTTTCCAAGCTGTATCTCTAAACTAAACTAAACAAAAATTATAAACATGGGCAGAACGTTTTGTTTTAAACCCTGTTGTTGGAACCATATTAATCACACATTAATGCTGCAGTCACCACAACGAACTGTGGCTTTCTATTGCCTGCAACTTCCATGTTCCTCACAATTTACAGTCTGAAAACAGATCAATTACATGGATGCATAAATAAATCCGGACATATTTATTGATCATTAGACATTTACTGCATATGATACATGTACAGGAATAGTTGCTCTTTACGGAACCATTTATTTCAAAGTGATCAGCTTTAGCCTCACCAACTTCTCTCTATTTCACTCTACCAGATAAAACATCTGGAATAGTATCCCAGGAACAGGCATTCAGAGGATTATCAGAAATGCACCACACTGCTCAGCCATCCATATGCGATAGAGTTGCTGCCTTACAGTGCCAGAGACCCGGGTTCGATCCTGGCTATGGGAGCTGTCTGTAAGGAGTTTGTACGTTCTCCCTGCAAACCACGTAGGATTTCACTGGGTTGTCCGGTTTCCTCCCACGTTCCTCATCCTGGTAACCCCCAAGAGATTATCAACAATGGCTATGAATGGTCAAAAGAGCTTGCTTGTTGGAAGCCCTGCAATGTGTTGAGTTTCTACAGGGATAGCAATCAAGGTCCATTCAACAACCAGAGAACAACCACCTCTGACCAAATGCCTTTTAGGTACGGGACTATAAAGGTAAAGCATTACCCTGATAACATATAATGTGATGTTCGGAATACAGTTCAGCGGCACAGTGGTAGAGTTGCTGCCTTACAGCGACAGAGACCCATTTTCGACCCATTTTGACTGTGGGTGCTGTCTGCATGGAGTTTGTATCTTTTCCCTGTGACCGCATGGGTTTTAGTTTTGTCTAGTTTCGTTTATTGTTATGTGTACCAAGGTGCAGTAAAAAGCATTTTGTCGCGTGTTATCTAGTCAGTGGAAAGTCTATACTGTACATGATTACAATCAAGCTTCTCACAGTGTATAGATACAGGATAAAGAAAATAATATTTAGTGTAGGATAAAGTCCAGAGAAGACTCTGAGTGCTTTGGTTTCCTCCCACATTCCAAAGACGTGCAGGTTTGTAGATTACTTGGCTTATATAACTTGTCCCTAGTGTGTAGGATAGAACTGGTCACTGATCGCTGGTCAGCACAGACTCGGTGGGCTGAAGAGCCTGTTTCCATGCTGTATCTCTAAACTAAACTAATCTGAACTAAACTAAACAAAACAAATAGATGTACAGTTCTGTCTCCAAACTAAATAGGAGACTGGATGGTGTAGGAGAGATGGTGTGGAGGCAGGCAGTGAATGAAGTGTTATTGCTAATATCACCAGTGAATAACTGGAGGAGAACAGAAGCTGCTTTAATGATAGAAGGGTTGTGGGATTTAAAGCTTAGTTCCATGTCGAACAAAATGTCAAGGATTTACTAATTCTAGAGCAATCTCAACATATAGAATGAAGGGAGTGTAATTTATTTAGAGTTAAAGACATTGACTTTAGTCTAGCTAAAGTTCAGCCAGAGGAAGCTGTGTGAATCATCCACTATTCAATGTTAGACAAGGAGTCTGACACACAAGATGGTGTGGGTCTAAGGAAATGAGATGAGCTAGAGGAGATCATTTATCCTCAACTAACCACATAGAAGCTACAATAAAGAAAGCACACTTACGTCTGCACTTGTTCAGAAGAATAAATAGGTTTAGCATGTCTCCAATGACTCTTAACAACTTCTACTGCAGGTAATGGAAGGTAAGACCTTTTTTTCACCCAGTTTTATTCCACCAGGGAGGTCTTACCTTCCACTAACTGCAACCTCCAGCAACCACCTTCAACTAGCATCGCAACCGGCTTCGACTAAAAAATTACCGATTTTTAAAACGGCAACCTATTTTTAATCGCGGCCGGTTTTGAATTTTTTTTGAAATAATCGCCGGAGACCCGGGTTCAATCCCGACTACGGGTGCTGGCTGTCCGGAGTTTGTATGTCTCCCCGTGACTTGCATGCGTTTTCCCCGAGATCTTCCGTTTCCTCCCACACTCCAAGACGTATAGGTTTGCAGGTTAATTGGCTTGGTAAATGTAAAAAGTGTCCCTAGTGGGTGTAGGATAGTGTTAATGTGTGGGTATCGCTGGTCGGCATGGACCCGGTGGGCCGAAGGGCATGTTTCCGCGCTGATCTAAACTAAACTCTGCCCAAGGCAGCAAGGAATTGAAGAGCGTTGTGTATCTACCCTAGTTTGCCACGCAAATCAGCTTCCCCTCCCCCCCCCCCCCCCCCATCCACCAATAGACTCCATCTACACTTCACGCTGCCTCAGGGAAGCAGTGACAATAAAAAAACAATTTTAACCCCAGTCATTATCCTCTACTATCTACCTCATTGGAGACCCTCAGACTATCTTTGATGGGACTTTACTAGACTTTATCATGCACTAAATGTTATTTATGTTATTCCTTTTATTGTGTACCTGTTCACTGGATGACTCGATTGTAATCACACATTGTCTTTCCGCTGACTGGTTAGCACGCAACAAAAGCTTTTCACCGTACCTCAGTACACATGACAATAAACTAAACTCAACTTTGCCATTCTCCTGTCAGACAGAAGACACAGAAAGCTTGAGAGCACATAGCATTGAATTCAGGAACAAGAATTTGTGCAGGAATCATTGCACTATTAGCTTATTGCCAAAGTATTTCTTTGAAGGGCACAAAGTATTTCAAGATTCCAGTATATTCTTTATAAAGCAGGTTGAGAGTTTAATTTACTACAAGAACAGCTTACAATACTTGCATCTCATCAAATGAATTAATCAATTTAAAGATGACTTAAATACATGCAGTTAAAATAACTGAATGATTTTCATTTTGCCATTTTTTCCAAATACAGATGGTTTTTATTTGTGGGTGGCATCAATATTCACCATATTTCCATTCTATGGGCACTAGATTCAGTTTAGTTTAGAGGTACAGCGTGGACACAAGGCCTTCAGCTCAGCAAGTCCACACCGACCATTCATCACACATACACTATTTCTATCCTACACACTTGTGACAATTTATAGAAGTCAATTAACCTACAAACCTGTATGTCTTTGGGATGCAGGAGAAAATTGGAGCATTCGGAGAAAACCCATGCAGTCACGGAGAGAACGTACGAACTCTGCAGCACCCGTAGTCAGGATCTAATCAGGGTCTCAGACAGCACCTATAGTCAGGATCTAATCTGGGTCTCAGACAGCACCTATAGTCAGGATCTAATCTGGGTCTCAGACAGCACCTATAGTCAGGATCTAATCTGGGTCTCAGACAGCACCTATAGTCAGGATCTAATCTGGGTCTCAGACAGCACCTATAGTCAGGATCTAATCTGGGTCCCTGGTACTCTAACGCTGCAACCCTACTGCTGCGTCACTGTGCCACTTGGTTGTAACTTCCTTGTGAACTTTACACTTGATCAGTATGATCATTTGATTGAACGACAATGGCACAGCTGGTAGGGCTGCTGTCTCACATCACCAGAGAAATCGGGTTCAATCCCGATTTCGGAAGCTCTCTGTGTGGAGTTTGCACGTTCATCTGTTACCACGTGCATTTCTTCCGGGTATTCCAGTTTCCTCCCATATCCCAAAGACGTGCGTGTTAGTAGGTTAATTGGCCTATTTAAAAAAACATTTCCCAATGTGTAGGGAGTGGATGAGAAAGTGGGATAACATTCAACTACCGTGAATGTGTGATTGATGGTTGGACTCTATGGGTGAAAGGGTCTGTTTCTATGCTGCATCTCTAAACTAAACTAAACCAGCTAAAAATCAGCGGAACCTTCATTGCATGTCTTCCCAAGGAAATTATTATGGTGAGTCGGCTGGGCCAGACTGATGGTTATTCTGAGTTGATTAATTTAATCACCTTGAAAGCATTTGATGGGTTGGCAGCTTATTTTTCATGCTGAAGAACATAGGTACAAATTAACTTAGATTTAAGCACTTGGTTAAATGATATATCAGTTTTTGCTTAGGAATGAGATTGGGTTGGAGATATATTTCATCTCAAGTTCTATACAAAATGCCATACTACAATTACACATTTCCATGCATCATTGACATGATTAACAATTGCCCTACTGTACCTTGAGCAGGTTCTGTTTAGCCATTTTTTCCACCAAACTGTACCACCAATTTGAATCAAACGACTGGTCTACTTTAAAACATGTTTAGGAATTACACTCAAATGAGTCTGCTGCACCATTCAGTCATGGCTGATCTATTTTTTCCCTCTCAACCCCACTCTCCTCTCATCCCCATAACCTTTGATGCCCTTACTAATCAAGAACCTGTCAATCTCTGCTTTAAAAATATCCAATGACAGCCTCCACAGCTGTCTGCGGCAATGAATTCCCCAAATTCACCACCTTCTGACCAAAGAAATTCCTCCTTATCTCCTTTCTAAAGGTACATCCAAATAGTTCAAGACTTTCATTTAAGTCAGAGTAAGTAAGGAGAGCAGATTGTCTTGCTTATAAAGACATGAGTGGAGAATTTATGCTTAAAAAAATCTCTGATCATATTTACTGATGATAGCTTTTCATATGTAGATTTTTTTTATTGCTTAACTAATATTTTCAAGCTAATGTCATCTTGACATTCATGCCCAAATATTCTGTAACAATAGTCAAGACCATTGTGTTCCCATCCGATGTTTGTACCATTATTATTTGATAAGATAGACACAGGCTGATCCTCTTCAGATATGGTATTTTATATCCACCACCGGCTGTTCATTATGTCAAATATAATATAATTAAGTAAATATAATATAATTAAATAAGCATTTTACTTTAAATACAGCACCAGTAACAGTCTATATTCCTTTGCAAACTACTAAATTAACCAGCCTCAAATGGTTCCCACACCATCTGATGCCATATTTCTGTCTCAGCTGAAAATGCTTCCACCAAGCGCCAATGACAAAATTGAACAGAAAGACAAAATGTTGGAGTAACTCAGCGGGTCAAGCAACATCTCTCCCTCCAGAGGTACTCCAGCACTTTGTGTCAATCTTTGGTATAAACCAGCATCTGCAGTTCTTTGTTTCGACTCATCCAGCTAGTTTGGATTCACTCCGAATGTACTTTCTCTTGAACAAATGTTGCTCAATATTTTTATTCCAAGTGGAGGCCTCTATAAATAATCCAATTTGCTGCTAAGTCTCTTTAATAGCTAGCTTATTTAAAAAGTTTAGTTTGATTGGTGTTAGATTTCCAAATGCTAAGCTTTCATTAACAGGAAGAAGATTTTCCTCAAATATATGCACTTAAAGGTTACCCTGTAAAAATAAATATGATGTTTAACGATCGTTTGATACATATTATAAACGACAAAGCTCCTTTCTGAAACTTGAAATCACTTTGGCCTGTTTTTAAGAAATAATTCCAGATTTGTATCCGAAGCAGTTAAAAATCGCTCGGAATGTACTGTGGATGGAGGATGTACTATCTACCAAGATTCAAAAGTATCTTAACATACTCCATTTATGCAGATTATTGATACCCAGATGTTCCAGCAAGAGTCGCAAATATTTCTCAGTACAGACAATACTGATAATCAGATAATCTTCAATAGTGTAAAAAGGAATTGCAGATGCTGCAGACACAAAATGCTGGAGTAACTCAGCGGGTCCGGCAGCATCTCTGGGGAGAACGAACAGGCGACGAGGTTAATAGGTTTTGGGTCGAGACCCTTCTTCAGTGACTCAGACCCTCTCAGTCTGAAGAAGGATCGAAAAATGTTACCTATTCCTTTTCTCCAGAGTTGCTGCCCAATCTCAGCGAGGTATTGTTTTGATAAATGTTGCTCCGGGTAATAATTGTTCCGTTCGTTTTTGTTTTCCTGAAATGACTCCCCCACAATAGTACAAAATGTGTGAGGCAGGAACTGCAGATGCTGGTTTATACCGAAGATAGACACAAGATGCTGGAGTAACTCAGCAGGTCAGGCAGCATCTTTGGGGAAAAGGGCTATTCAGAGATGCTGTCTGACCTGCTGAGTTACTCCAGCATATTGTGTCTTCTTCCACAACAGTTCAGTGTGTTCAATGCTTACCCGAGCAAGCTGCGAGTGAGCGCCAGATATTAACAGCTTCAACTGCCTTTCATCTCATTGGGAAGCAGTGCCCATTCTCTCTCTCTCGGCCGCTGTGCAGTATCTCGGAAAAGCGCTGGGTTTTATACTGCGAGAAGGTCCAACGCGCCTGGCTTGTTAATCATCTGAAAATAAAACATTGCCATACCTTCCCCCTTTCCCTGCCGCGCACCAGATCAGGGAGCTGGATCAGAGGGCTGGTGCGAAACACACACAGAGCGAGCGGATGAAGCCCCCGAGGTGGCAGAGGCTGAGGGAGCTGCGGTGAAACGCTCTCAGCTGCCGGAGGAGGAGGGTGGGAGAGAGAGAGAGTGTGTGGGAGGAAGAGGAAGAGGGAGAGAGAGAGAGAGGGAGGGAGAGAGAGGGGGTGGGAGGGAGGGAGGGCGGTCGCCGCATTCGTTTTGTCTGAATGAGAACAAGAGGCCGGTCTCTCCCTCCCACTCCCCGCTCAAGGAGAGACAGGCGGTCGCTGCCGGAGCCTCTGCACCGCTGGCCGGTGAGCGGTCCGCATGGCCAAGAGGGGGAGAAAGGAAGGACGGAGCGCAGCCCCAGGGAGAGTGAGGGAGCGCAGCCCGTGGGGTGGGGTGGGGTGGGGAGTGAGGGAGCGCAGCCCGGCTGCGAGGGAGTGTAGGCTCGGGTGGGGGGTGATGAAGCAATGTCTGCATCAGCCCAAAGGCAGCACCTGTGGACACGGTGTGGATTGTTCCTCGGTAAACACTTGATCATTGTACATTTAGTGTACATTTCAAACTCCTGAATCTCTCATCAAAGATCACTTAATTCATGGCGAGTAAAACACAGTTCCATTGCTTTAGGTTTAGGTTTATTATTGTCATGAGTAGTGAGATACAGTGAAACCCTTTGTTTTACACATGCTATCTAAACAGATCAGATACCATACAAAAATACTATATTTCAAGCCAAGTTCAAGTTCAAGTTCACATTTATTGTTACATGCACCAATTGAGGTACAGTGATATTTGAGTTACCATGCAGTCATACAAGTAAAAAAAAGAACACAATACTCAATAATTTTAACATAAATATCCACCACAGTGGAATCCGCATTCCTCACTGGAGAAACTCAGCGGGTGCAGCAGCATCTAAGGAGCGAAGGAGATAGGCGACGTTTCGGGTCGAGACCCTTCTTCAGACTGGTCAGGGATCAGCGAAACGAGAGATATAGACGGTGATGTGGAGAGATAAAGAACAATGAATGAAAGATATGCAAAAAAGTATAGATGATAAAGGGAACAAGCCATTGTAAGCTGTTTGTGGTGTGAAAATGAGAAGCTGGGTGCGACTAGGGTGGGGGAGGGAGATAGAGATGGAGGGAATGCCAGGGCCCGAGGGCTGAGGGAGAGGTGGGAAGGGGAGGAGACAGCAAGGGTTAACAGAATTGAGAAAATTCAATGTTCAAGCCCAAAGGGTGCAGACTCCCCAAGCGGAATATGAGGTGCTGTTCCTCCAACTTGCGGTGTTGCTCACTCTGGTCGTGGAGGAGGTGGGAGGTGAAGGGACAAGTGTAAGAAATGCTACAGTTGTCCCTTCACCTCCTCCCTCCACTCCTTTCAGGGACCCAAGCAGTCCTTCCAGGTCCGACAGAGGTTCACCTGCACCTCCTCCAACCTCATCTACTGCATCCGCTGCTCCAGATGCCAGATGATCTATATCGGTGAGACCAAGCGGAGGCTTGGCGATCGTTTCGCCGAACACCTCCGCTCGGTCCGCAATAACCAACCCGACCTCCCGGTGGCTCAGCACTTCAACTCCCCCTCCCATTCCACATCCGACCTCTCGGTCCTGGGCCTCCTCCACGGCCAGAGTGAGCAAGGATAAACACAAAATGCTGGAGTAACTCAGCGGGACAGACAGCATCTCTGGAGAGAAGGGATTGGCGATGTTTTAGGTCGAGACCCAGTCTGCGGACTGGGAGTTAGGGTAGAGGGAATATAGAGATATGAACGGGTAAGTTGTGAAAATGACAGATCAAAGCAGACAATGATAACGAAATATAGCATAGAGCTGGAGAGCAGGAATCACAGCGGGGGAGCAGCGAGAGAGAGAGAGTTGCAAAACGCTCATCGGAAAGAAGAGGAGAACCTCTATGTGATGGGCTGCTCCAACACTCTGCAATTTCTTGCAGTTTTGGGCAGAGCTGTTCCCAAACCAAGCTGTAATGCAATGCGGCAGTTTGCTTTCTAGGGTGCATCTATCGAAGTTGGTCAAAGTCACTAGAGACATGCTGAATATCCTCAGTCTCCTCAGCAACTAGCAGCATTGGTGCGCCTTGGCTGTCGCAATAATATAGTTGGTCCATGACAGACTTTAATCCATTGCATGGATCTCGGATTAAAAACACTGAACAACTATTGCAAGATACTCAGGGAACGCTGATAAGGTCCCACACAAGAGATTAGTGTGCAAAAGTAGAGCACATGGTTTTGGGGGTAGGGTATTGACATGGATAGAGAACTGGTTGGCAGACAGGAAGCAAAGAGTAGGAATTAATGGGTCTTTTCAGAATGGCAGACAGATGCATGGCTCACTCAGTGCTGGGACACCAGTTGTTTACAATAAATATTAACGTTAAGATGAGGGAATTAAATGTGACATCTCCAAGTTTGCGGGTGACACAAAACTGGGTGGCAGTGTGGGCTGCGTGGAGGATGTTATGAGGCTGCAGGGTGACTTACATAGGTTGGGTGAGTGGGCAGATGCGGTATAATGTGGATAAATGTGAGGTTATCCATTTTGGTGGCAAGAACAGGAAGGCAAATTATTATCTGAATGGTGTCAGATTAGGAAAAAGGGAGGTGCAACGAGATCTGGGTGTGCATCAATCACTGAAAGTTAGCATGCAGGTACAGCAGGCAGTGAAGAAAGCTAATTACATGTTGGCCTTCATTGCAAGAGGATTTGAGTTTCGGAGCAAGGACGTCCTACTGCAGTTGTACAGGGCCCTGGTGAGACTGCACCTGGAGCATTGTGTGGAATTTTGCTCCTAATTTGAGAAAGGACATTATTGCTATTGAGGTAGTGCAGCATAGGTTCACCAGGTTAATTCCTGGGATGGCGGGACTGAAATATGATGAAAGAATGGGATGACTGGGCTTGTATTCACTGGAATTTAGGATGAGAGGAGATCTTATAGAAACATATAAAATTCTAAAAGGATTGGACAGGCTAGATGCAGAAAAAATGTTCCCGATGTTGAGGGAGTCCAGAACCAGGGGTCACAGTTTAAGAATAAGGGGTAGGCCATTTAGGACTGAGATGAAAAACCTGTTCACCCAGTGAGTTGTGAATTGGTGGAATTCTCAGCCACAGCATGGAAACAGGCCCTTCAGTCTACTGAGATGGCACCAACTAGTGATTATTCCATACACTAGCACTATCCTACACATTAGGGACAATTTACAGAAGTCAATTAACCTACAAACCTGCACGTCTTTGAAGTGTGGGAGGAAACCGGAGCACTCAGAGAAAACGTACGCAGTCGCAGGGAGACTCTATACAGGCAGCACCCTTCACCAAGATCAAACCCTGGTCTCTGGCACCGTGAGGCAGCATTCTATATCACTGTGGCACTGTGCCGCCCTCGTAGTGGAGGGATAAATATTGGGCATGAACAGTTTGCTGCTTCCAGGAAACCCGGGCCAAAATCTTTAATATATTCAAGTTCAAGTTTATTCATGGATAACCCCATGAGATGAACAGTCATCTCCTTTTCGAGGGGGTCCAACATAGAACATACAGCACAAGACATAACATACATAGAGGCTCTCATTGACACACCTACCCACACACCAATCCCAAAACCCCTCCATCCCCACATGTTATAGTTTATGACAATTGTTAATTGACTTTACATGTCCAATAATAATAAGTTATGTGTTACAGCATAATGTTGATGCATAATACCATATACCACCTATCATACATCGTACGTTATTATTACATGATATATTTCATAGTATTGTGACATAATATTGTTACACTATGCAATACAATAATACATAAGTGTAATGGCAATGCATATACAATAGCTATGCCAAATGATCACACACAAAGCAAGCTAGATAAAGGAGCTCGAAGACTCTAATACTAGAAACAGGTACATGGTTTTATAAGGAAGGGTAAAAGTGTTTTTTTTTAAATAGACAAAATGAGCTAATAGTTCTTATGGTACTAGGCAGAGTGTTCCAGTCAGAAGGAGCTTTGAATTTAAATGCACGTCTCCCAATTTCTTTGTTAGTTCTTGGAATGAAAAAGAAGGGTTGCTGAATATGTCTTAGTGAATATGAGGGTGTGTATGGTAATAGGTCTTGTTTTAAATAAGAAGGGTAATAGTAAGATTAAACGAGAACTTACCAGTTCGAAGTTTGATCTTTATTTTATGAGGAGTAACGATGAGGGATTACGTGAAGAAGCCCCGCCTGGCGCTGGAACGGCATACTTCAAAGCAGCGGCATGAAAAACACAGAACAAAATAGCCGGAGTAAGATAGCAAGGCTCATCATAGATTTAGAACTACCAGATGATCATTTATTTTATGAGGGTGTGGAGTGGAGGGCACGTAATCCCTCATCGTTACTCCTCATAAAATAAAGATCAAACTTCGAACTGGTAAGTTCTCGTTTAATCTTACTATTTTACTTCGGAGTCACGTGAGTGACTACGTGAAGATTTTGAAGCTTCTGTGTTTTTCATGTCATAGAATTCTTCCATACGACAGTCCGGCTAGGTCAACACATACATGAGAAAACCAGACTAGTTTTAGTTCTTTCCATAAATCTTTTAATGATAAAAGAACATATAATAACCCTCTTTTTACACCTGAGGGAACCATTACAAAGTGATAAAAGATATAAGAGATAACATAATTGATAATATCAATCAACAGTGAAACAAAGCAGGTGATTATAGTGAACCCAACACCGCGTGTCCAAAGCCTGTCATTGTGTGAACAGGTTTATTGTAGAACTTTGAAAAAGTTTCTTCTTTACACCACCCTGCGGTTTCTAAAATATGTTCGAGTGGTACGTCCTGTAACTTCGCCGCGGATGTAGCTGCTGCCCTGGTGGAGTGAGATTTGAACACATCAGTGTCTACTCCTGCTAAAAGCAACACCTGTATTAACCACCTTGAGATTGTTTGCACTGAAGCTTTTGTGTGTGGTTTCTTATGCGTAATCATTAATGTTTTTTCATCTCCTCGAAGAGTTTTGGTAACTTTTACATAATGATTCAAATGTTTAACTACACACAACGTTGGATCAATGGGATAAGCTTGAAACATTACCTTTGCTCCAGTTCTCCCTGGTCTGCTTTGTTTGATCAGATCGTAAACATAGAACACAATGTTATCTGCAGTCACATGCATACAGTCTAAACGTAACATTCGTAATGTTTGCACCCTTTGAGCTGAAACCAATGCCATTAACATTACTAATTTAAATGTTAACTTTTCCAATGACAAAACTTCGATTGGAGTCCATTGCCTAAGTAAGGTAAGTACAATGCTAACATCCCAAATTTCTGTATATCTTGGTTCGGGTGGATTTTTGTAAAGATTCCTTTCATAAATCTGGATATTAATAGATGTGATCCAATTGATTTCTGGTCAGCGATTTGTCCTAAATAAGATGATAAGGCACTATGTGCGCTATTAATGGCACTGTAACTTAAGTGTTGTTCAAAATGCAACTCGGCAAGGAACTCCAATATGTTTGCAATGTTCACAGTATGATAGGATATATTTGACTGTCTGCAAAAATTTTCCCATTTCTTTATATGTGTCATATATTGTCTCTGAGTGCTATCTCGCCATGATGCGACTATAATATCCATAGTTTCTATCCGACAATACAAGCTCCTGTAGTGGTCTGGTCAAAACCTGCAGATTAACAAATTCATATAAGCATGTAATGGATGAATTTCTTTGGTTACTGGTTTTATCAATAAATCACTACTGCTATGAATTGACATATATGGTTCTTTAATCATGTTTAACATCAATGGGAACTATGGTTGTGTCGGCCAATTTGGAATTACCAATAATCCTGTGGCAGAATCTTGTTCTATTTTCTTCAGACATTGCTGAACCAGAGCAAATGGCGGAAAAGCATAAAAGAACATATTCCCCCAGTTTAGTGAAAAAGCATCTACTGCTACTGCGTCTGGATCTGGTTCCCAAGACACATATTTAGGCAATTGATGATTTAGTCTTGATGCAAACAGATCAATGTCTGGTAACCCATATTGAGTCACAATTTTACTGAAAATTACTGGGTTCAACATCCATTCTGTGTTGTCTTTAAACATCCTTGATCTATTGTCTGCCACCACATTGTCTTTACCTGGGATGTAATTTGCCGAAATCCAAATTTGGTGGTTAATACAGCATTGCCATATCTGATTGACCAAACAATCACATGATACCGATCTGACTCCACCCATGTGATTAATATATGCAACAGCTGTTTTATTGTCTAATTGTATCAGTACATGCAGATTCTTTTTTGTAGAACAATATGCCTTCAACCCATAAAATGCACCCAATAATTCTAAATAGTTAATACCATATGTTTGGAGAAACATTTCCTCTTGGACAGTCCATCTGCCCCCACAGCTGGTGAATGAATCTGTCGCCCCCCCATCCGAGAGCACTAGCATCTGTTTGTAAAATTACTTCAGGCTGTTGTATCAGAATGTTTTTAGCAGCTTGTGGGACATTTTCAATCCACCATTGTAATTCCAATAAAGCTTCTTTTGTTAATTGCATAGGCCTATCAAAATGGCCTGCTCTCTTTTTTAGAGCCCTTATTTTGTCCCTTTGAAGGTTTTGGTAATGTAATAGACCAAATTCTACTGCAGGAAATGCTGCTACTAATTTACCAATAACCTTTGCTACTTCTCGGATGGAGGGATAAGGTTTGTGAATGAGACCCCTACAGGTCACTAAAATATCATCAATCTTATCTGTTGGCAAAGTTACTAACATAGTAACTGAGTTAATCACAAACCCCAAATAGTTAATTGACTGTGCTGGCTGCAGCTGGGACTTAATTGGATGAATCAAGAAACCTAACTTCTCAAATAAAGTTTTAGTTGCTGAAACTGATTTTTCAGCTGATTCCTGATTACTATTGATAATTAAAATGTCATCCAGATAAGCCATAATGATGTGCTTTTGTGCTCTTAATTGTGCTAAAGCTGGTTTCAACAGCTTTGTAAAGAGCCTGAACTTAACCCATTTGGTAAAGCTTTGAATTGCCACAGCTGTCCCAGCCAATTAAATTTTAAATACCTTCGAAAGAACTGATGTATTGGTACTGAATAGTGCGCATCCTTTAAATCAATTGTAGCCATATAACAACCTGCTGATATCAAATGTCTTGCAGTGTTAAATGTTTCCATTTTAAAATGTTTATATTCGACAAATTTATTAAGATTTGTAAGGTCCAGAATAATTCTGCAACCACCATCTTTTTTATTTCTTGGAAATATATTTGACACAAATTGATGCTCATGTTCAACAGTTTTTTCAATAACACCTTTTTTAAACAATTTGTCAATTTCCACATTAATTTCTGCCTCTTCAATTGCAGAAAACATGAAACCATAAGCAGGTTTATTTTGTACCGGAGAATTAACACCTTCTTTGAATGTAATAGTAGCTCCTGAAACTGTTTGTAAAATAAACCGATCAGATGTGATGGCAAGCCATTCATCATAAAACATTTGTAATCTCCCTCCAACTGGAGATTTGTTCACAGTTTCTTTAAGCATAAGTACCTCTCCATATGAACATGGTGGTCTCCTTCTCCCCGTATACGGGTGAACATTAGGCTGTGTCGGATGATAATATTTTCTTATCATACTCCTGCCTCTGTTTCCAAAATCAAATCCCCTTCTTGACGAAAAATACCTTTTTTGTCCAAAGACGAAAGGTCTCATGTGGCTAATAGATTTAGCCTCTTCATCCATTTCTCTTATTTGTTTAGGCAGGTTTTCTCCAAATAGATAACCAGGAGCTTGAACACCACTTGATCGACACAGACCTGCAAACCTTGGATGAAATATGGGCCGAATCACAATTTTCCTCATACAATTAATTTCATAGAAGGAATTGCATAATAAGCCCAAAGTATCTTTTTGGATTTTATCCATCTCCAACCCCTCCATTTGCCTTCCAAAAGCAGTAATGGCAGCAGAAATCAATTTGAGGATTCTTTCAAATCTTATTTCTTGTCCTCTCATGCCTGGAGTCATAGGCGTCCATATAGACGGATTAACCATAGGTACCTTCAATGAGGTGCAATTTTCCGGTGTTTTATATAATTCTGCTGTTTCAATCATCACAGAATCTTGAAGTTGATGAGATACCATATAATTAATACTGGCAGCTAGGTTTTCTTCCATAGCCTCACCACTTCCTTCAGGTATAGCAAAATCTTTTGCCATCTCAGGCACATCTGGCCTTCTCTTTTTTATTCGTGGTGTGCACTCATAATCCACATCACCACTTGCAGGGTCTGTCTTTTGCAGCCCTGATGCACTTGGAATTATATCCAATGAGACTTCCTCCGCCCTTAATCCTGGGTCCGGAGTTTCAAATTCCCAATTTGGCACATAGCCATATTCTGTATATTCAAACCCCTCAGGGTCATTTTGGGAAACTTCTGGGTACTGTGACCCTTGTCTCATTATATTTTGGAGCACTTTCTCCATATGTTCCATTTTTAGCCATATAGCTTTATTATCCGGAGGACTTTCATTATCAGAGTCATTATCAGAAACCACGGGCCTCACGGATTTTCTTTTTACTTTTTCTAGGAACATTTTCCTCCGTGGTTTGTATTTCTGGAGAAATTATAGTCTCACTAACGGGTGAATCAGCGGCCACCGGTATCGGAACCGGATCCGCACTAAACTCTTGTCCCATTTCTTTAGCTTCACCCCGGGACGATCTTTTTACCCGCAAAATTTTCCTTTGAGACTTCTCCATTTTTCTTTTCCATTTATCTGGCTAAATCAGTATGCCAACGTGACTCTGATTTTTATTTTTACTTTCTCTTTTGCTGGTTTTACCAGCTCTCTGCAACTCTTGCTTCTGCCGTCAGCGTCGACGTAATGCCGTTCCAGCGCCAGGCGGGGCTTCTTCACGTAGTCACTCACGTGACTCCGAAGTAAAATTGAAAGGGATCCATTTAAAGATGAACTGGAACCAGTGGTAGCATCTTCGAGTGTGGGGGGATAACCAGTTTAGAGTTTCGTACATAGAACAGTGGTGAGTTAGATATGGACACCTTAAAATAAATCTGCGGAGACTATTATAAACTACATTGAGGGGTTGAAGATGTGTATCAAATGTATTCTGATAGACAATATCAGCATAATCTAGTATTGGTAATAGTACTTGAGAGACAATTCTTTTTCTCATATGAAAGGTGAAACAATTTATATGGCGGTAAAGAATAGCTAGATTACAGCTAAGTTTTTTAATAATCGTCTCATTATGGTGCGTAAATGAAAGCGTTGGGTCGAGCCAAACACCAAGATATTTGAAGTTCAATACTTGTTCTAATGGTGATCCTTCATTAAATGATATAGTCAGATCTACAGAATTACCAAGGCCTTGTCTGGTACCAAATAACATACTGCATGATTTATTTTTATTTAAAATTAATTTGTTAAATAATAGCCATTTCTGAACAGAAGTAAGATCTGATTGAAGGGATCTTTCAATTTCAGACTTGTTAGTACTAGATGTATAAAGCACTGCATCATCAGCATATAGTTGTGTTTGACAGTCAGAACAAATATTAGGGAGGTCGTTTATGAAAATAGAGAAAAGGAGTGGTCCCAAAGACGAACCTTGCGGGACCCCCTTCTCAACAATTAAGGAATTGGATTGACTTCCATTAAAGGTAACACATTGGCGTCTGTTATGAAGGTATGAGTTAAACCACAGTAGATTGTTTTGAGAAAGACCAATTGAGTAAAGTTTATCATGCAGTAGGTAGTGGTCAACAACATCAAAGGCCTTGGTTAAATCAAGAAAGATGGCACCGGTGAGTTTACCATCCTCAGAAGCAGTGAACACATCGCTGGTGAGTTTTAACAGAGCTGTAGTTGTGGAGTGATTAGGTCTGAACCCAGACTGGCATGGAGATAGAATGTTGAAAGTTGAGACATAATGTGATAGCTGGTTGAACACTAGTTCCTCACGGATTTTAGCCACCGAGTTGATAATTGAAATGGGGCGGTAATTGTTAATATCGTGTGGGTCGCCTCCCTTATGCAGTGGAGTAACATTGGCACACTTCCATGCGGAAGGGAGGATACAAGTTGAGAAGGACAAATTAAACAGGTCGCAAAGTGGTACATTAGAATATTAACTCTAACTTAATGATTTTAGTCTCAATACCAGCTGGTCCAGATCCACAATCATCCTTTAATTCATTAATAGCATGTTGAACGTCAACAGGTTTTATTTTTTGAAAAGAAAAAGAGCTTCTACTTGTAGAGGTAGCTGGAAAGTCACATATAATAGACGAGTCAAATACAGTAGAGCTACATACAGTGGAGAAATGATGGTTGAAAGCATTGGATATAACAGCAGGGTCCTGAACGATGTCTTTGTTGACCCGAATCTGAGTGCTGATATTTTAATTTGATTTATTAAGAACATTATTTAGTCTTTTCCAGAACTTTTTTGGATTATGCATGTCTTCAGAAAGATGTTTTTTAAAATGACTTGATTTAGCATTAATTGTTTTTGTCGTACACTGATTCCTTAAGGACCTATATTTTTCCCAATCAGCAGGGTCCTTTGTTTCCCTGAAAGTCTTCCAGACTTTATCCCGCTCATTAAAAAGGTTGATCAAATCAGCACTAATCCATGGTAAATATTTTCCCTTGACTTTTATTTCTCTCCAGGGGGCATGCTTATCGATAACTTTTGTGACTTCAGTGTATAAATAGTTCCAAGCATCCTCAACAGTTGGTATAAGTTGAAACCTGACCCAGTTTATTGCAATCAGGTCATGCATATAATTATCATAATTAAATTTTCTACATTGTCTGACACGAATAAGTATAGGAGGGAGATGGGAGGGTTTAATCTTCCACACACAGAAAATAGCAGAATGATCGCTAAAGTGAGGAGGAATTCCTATCTGTGGTGTGCAGAATTATAATCCTTTCCATTCACATGAGCAGTGAAATGAGGGGAAAGTCGCCCTGAAGCTCATCTGATGTAGGTGCAGGACCAAAATGACAAATGCTTTCCATTTTGTTGCCATTTGCTGCCATTCATTCCTCACCCTTTAATTCTATCCCCTGTTATACATTACCCTTCATTCTATCTCACTAGTTTGGTCCTGCACCTACATCAGATACGCTTCAGGGCGACTTTCCCCTCATTTCACTGCTCATGCGAATGGAAAGGACCATAATTCTGCACACCACAGATAGGAATTCCTCCTCACTTCCGGCAAAGCCCAGGCATCTTTCATTTTGATTTGGGCAGCCAACTTGAAGAAGAGGGGTTCTGAGCTGGTGGCCATCACAGCTAGGTTAGATTAGACGTTGATATTTTCAAGTTCCAAAAAAAATACAGTACCCTTGGTCAGCCTTCAGCTGCAGAAATGGCTTATATAGATCCCATATTTTTTTTTAGTTTTAATGATTTGACTCAATTTTTATCTTATAAAATTACTTCTGCTTTTATATAATTCAGCAGTGGTTTTGATCCTCAGTGCTCTAGCACTAAGGGGAAAAGTTGGGTAATTCTTAATGTCATATAAAACTTTAGCACTGTCCTGGGGACCTGATCGATTCTCATAGCTTTTGCACCCTGCGCACCCTGCAGGAATCCATAGGTCCCGTATTTTATAAATCAAAAAAACTATGTGCCCTAACTTTGACCCAATAATAAAATCAAACAAAAGGACACAAAGTGCTGGAGTAACGCAGCGGCTTGGACAACATCTCTGGAGAAGCTGGATAGGGGACGTTTTGGATTGGGACCTCTGAAGAAGGGTCCCAACCCAAATCATCATCTCCCCATATTCTCCAATGATGCTGCCTGACCGCTGAGGTATTCTAGCACTTTGTGTCCATTTGTGCAATCCAACATCAGCAGTTCCTTGTTGTTACAATAAAATCAAACATTTTTCTTTAGACAATTTCAGTGACAATGAAGAGGTGATTGGAAGTGGGGATTGTTGGGGGTTGATGCATTATGTTGGCATATAAGTTCATCCTGTGATCATTTTATTGGATCATAGAAAACCATTCCTTCTGCTTATGTTGAAAATAATTTCACGCTACTATGGTGGATTTTGCCAAGTTCTAATCCTCACTGTCATAATACCTGATAGAGTGGATGAGCAGCTATTATAGTCCAACCAAAATTCTATTAATTCATATAATGACATACAGAATTCTAATTTTAATAACAATATCTATTTGATGATGCAATGACTACATGCCTCATCATGTGTCATTAGCATATGGGCGGCACAGAGGTAGAGTTGCTGCCTTACAGCGCCAGGGATCTGGATTTGATCCTGGCTACAGGTGCTGTCTGTACAGAGTTTGTGCTTTCTCCCTCTGACTGTATGGGTTTTCTCCAGGTGCTCCAGTTTCCTCCCACATCCCAAAGAGGTGCAGGTTTGTAGCTTAATTGGCTTCTGTAAATTGTCCCAAGTGTGTAGGATAGAATTAGTGTGAATGGGTGATCGCTGGTTGTGCAGACACTTTGTCTATGGGGCCTGTTTGCACGCTGTATCTCTAAAGTTTAAAGTATAAAACATATACTTCAGGATTATCCCAACTGATTACAAATTGGATAGGAAAAGGACAAAATAAATCAGGCAATGCTTAGGCATTCGTTTTTATTTCTCCCATCTTTGGGAGAAAACTTATAGTCGCAGTATGGCGTGTGCATAAATGTCATTCTCAATTTTGATTCTAATGAAGTTAGTTGAAAGACAAGTTGGCTCAGGTGTAGGTTGGGCTAAGTCTGAATCCATAAAATTTGAAGGTGAAAATGATCGAGTGTTATTTGCTGACAAACATTATGCTTTAACTATTGTGTTCAGTCAGGTTCATAAACAACAGGAGGTTGAGGGGAAGTGAGATATCTCCAGGAAGTCTGCTTCTGATGGAAGGGTGGTTTCTTTATGAGTCTAAAATATGATTTCTGTTGCACTTCTGGCAAACTAGGTCTTGTGCAGATGTCAGGTTGGTGTTTGGGGCAGGCAGCAATGGGAATTACACCGGGAAATCTGAAAAGCATAATGATTTAAGATCCGCATTCAAGTAAGAACAGAGCAAGTAGTTATCTTTTTCAAACTTATTTTATTGAATATTGATATTTTAAATTATTTGCTAGAATTTTAAAATGCTTTGACAATATTTTGTACTTAATTATTTCCCATCATAGACAGAGTCCTCATCTCCTTTCTAAAGGTACGTCCTTTTATTCTGAGGCTGAGTCCTTTGGTCCTAGACTCTCCAACTACTGAAAACATCCTCTCATCATCCACTCTATCCAGGCCTTTCATTAGGCAGTAGGTTTTGATGAGATCCCCCACTTCCTAAACACCAGCGAGTAGAGGCCCAGCGCCGTCAAATGCTCTTCATACACGAACTCAATCAAAAGAGAATGCTTGCAATTTACTCATACACAGAACTATCTGCAGGAGCAATAAAGTCAGCAAACACGTCCTGTAGTTGACATAATTATAGAAACTGGCAAATATTTGCAGAATTGTGCCAAAATCTGGAAAATAAACAGCAAATAAGTTCCAGGTAACGTGCTAAGGAGGGATTCCCAATCTCCCAACCTACCTCGTTCTTGTTCTTGTGTAGGAAGGAACTGCAGATGCTGGTTTATACTAAAGATAGATACAAAATGCTGTAATAACAGTGGGTCAGGCAGCATCTCTGGAGAAAAGGAATAGGTGACGTTTCTGGTCGGTAAGTCTGAAGAAAGTTCCAACCCGAAGTGTCTCCTATTCCTTTTCTCCAGAGATGCTGCCTGAGCAGCTGAGTTATTCCAAGGCTTTGTATTTATCTTTGCTGTGGCTCTTGTTTCATTTACTCTATTCTATTTGCAGCCATAATACTATATCCTATATTCTGTTTTTGGTTTTGATTTGCACTACCTGGTGGTACGATTTTCATGGATAGCAAGCAAACCAAAATGTATGTAGAAACAAAGAGTCTGAAGAAGGGTCTCGACCTGAAATATCATCTTTTCCTTTTCTCCAGAGATGCTGTCTGACCCACTAAGTTACTCCAGTTTTGTGTGTTATTTTTGGTGTAAACCAGCATCTGCAGTTCCTTCCTACACATGAAATGTTGCCTGTCCATGTGCTGCAGAGATGCTGCCTGACCTGTTGAGTTACTCCAGAACTTTATGCCTTTTGATGTTTATCATGTATCTCGGAACACTTGACAATAAAACGGTACAAAGAATCTTATCATCCCTTTAACGGGCACAAATGGTAGGGACAATGAGGATAATTGGTGTGGCTTTTCATACAAGATGAATTGAGTGAATTGGCTGGAATGTTAAGCTTCAAAATGCTGGTATGGTCATCAGATTAGCATGATCTGCATATTATGATGGGCATTCGCTGTGCTAAAGGCCTGGTCTTTGGCCCAAGTTGCTGATGGTGTTTTGAACATTTGAGGTGAACCTAGAAAGTAGACCTATTTACTCCCTTTTCATACCTTAATCTCACATTAAAGGTAGTTTACACATTTTAAATCACAATGGAGACCATTTTCTTTTGAAAAACTCCATCGTAAAATTGAATCAGATACTTTGGTGCATGATGCATCTTTGAGATTGTCTTTTATGCTCCGATATTGTGGATGCTGTGGAGAGGGTTCATTAAGGCCGAGACCTGCTTCCCATGACTCCAAGTGACAAAGACGTGGCTGATGTGACCTCTGCAAGTATCCAGTGCTGGGGGCAGCAGAAGTCTTGTTCTATCACTCTTTATTTAAAAGGTTGGGTTATTTTTTTATTCCATTGATTGAGCTCAGTAGTGCTGATTGTAAGAACATTTGCACTAAAGAATTAAGGACATTTTTTGAACTATAATGTATATAAAATGAGTAGGGGTAGGTCCAATTTCTTACTGGATATGTTGGAGTGGTGAGTATCCGTGGGCTGAATAACCATTCCTTGTTCTTAGACTTTATTAGTCTCTCCCCTCTTCCATCGGGCAAAAGGTATAGAAGTGTGAAAATGTGCACCTCCAGATTCAGGGACAATTTCTTCCCAGCTGTTATCAGGCAACTGAACCATCCTACCACAACCAGAGAGAGGTCCTTGACTACTACACAATATTGGAGACCCTCAGACTATCTTTGATCAGACTTTACTGGCTTTATCTTGTACCAAATTCAAATAAATGTAATATTTCATTTACTTTAGACTTTAAAGATAGTTTTGAAACAGGCCCTTCATCCCACCGAGTTCATACCGACCAGCGATTACCTCGTACACTAGCACTATCTTACAAATAAGGGACAATTTACGATTTTACCAAAGCCAATTAACCTACAAACTTGCATGTCTTTAGAGTGTTGGAGGAAACTGGAGCACCTTATGAAACCCCATGTGGTCACAGGGAGAACGTACAAACTGTAGACAGCACCCATACTCAGGATCGAACCCTGTCCTCTGGCACCGTGAGGCAGCAACGCCTCTGCTGCACCACCTTTTGTTGCACCGAGGCTCACATTACCTGATGTACCTTCCAGGCGGGATATTTGGTTGTATGCACTGCCACCTAGTGGGAAACTTTCAATGTAGCAGCCAACCACACAATTTAAAGTTCCATTGTTTACAAGTGTCATGTTGTTATTTAAAGGAGAGAAAGCACACCAAAGGGATAACTTTGCTTTATTTTGGGAAGAACTAGCTCTCCTGGTCATTAGCATGCATTACATAGGGTATAATTCTCCCTTAAATTGTGGATAAAAAGATAAATCTTGAAGGTTTTTGAAAGAAGAATGGTCATTGAATCATAATGAGCTAAATTAGTCACAATTTGGGGACCTGTAGGTTATTCGTCATAATTTTCAACTCGTCTATCCTTATCTCACACTGTCTTTTTAGCTCCTGCCTTTGTCCAACCATCTGCCTCTCAAACCCCCTCTCTCCCATATCTACCCATTACTCACCAGGGTTTTTCCTGCCTCTCCTCTTTTCCAGCTTTCTCCCCATCATACACATCCCCCCCCCACAATCAGTCTGAAGAGGGATCCCGACCCGAATGTCACCTACCCATGTTCTCCAGAGTTGCTGCCAGACCTGCTGATTTACTCCAACACCAGTGTTTTTTTTTGCTGTGTAGGCCTAAACATTTTGAACTATTTCTCTTTTGTAATGCATGGAGCTGGAGATTATGGAAGTACAATGTTTATTGTGGGAGGATAACTAAGGCAGGAAATACTGTGATGGTGGAATTTTTTTAAATTTTGTGACAAAATGTCAGTTATTCAACAAGGACAGGATTCTAAGATTTTAATCAAACTAGTTCAAAATGAAAACATGTCTTTCGAGAGGGAAGGATCCAGAGACAAATTGTAAAAGTTTTGTGGTAAATTAAAATACAATGGTTTGCTAATGTTATGGGCCTGTCCCACTTAGGCGATTTTTCAGGCGACCACCGGCGACTGTCAAGTTGCCAGCAGTCGTTTGGAAAACCGGCAACTGGAACGGCGACTGTCAGAGTGCACACACACACATCGCTTCCTTCACCAGCTCGTTATGCAGGCGGGGGACAGGAGCGCTGTCTGAGTGAAATTCAAACGGTGCAAAGCCAATGTCATACAGACACCCACCACGATGAACAGATGAGGGGAGAATGAGGGAGAAGGAGTGGAGATAACTTTTACGAAGCCAGACAACTTTTAAGCAGCCAGAGATACACGGCTGTGAAGCTCGGAGGACATTTAACATTACTGGTCGGTTATCCTTGGTTCTGAAAACTACTGCTTACATTTTTTTCCCAATGAGCCAATGAAATTCACAGGTCAGCAGTGGCTACAAGAACCTACAAGAAACTTCAACCTCCCGGCAACCCACCTAAGCCACGAGAATTCTCGCTACTCTCCATGGCGGCTTCATTCTAGTCGCCGCTAATTTTTCAACATGTTGAAATATTTGCGGTGACCATAAGGAGGCTGCGACTAGTTCCCAGAAAACTCCACACGACCATGAAGGCGACTCTCCGGCAACCACCTGCGAACATGTGGCGACCATGTGGCGACTGCATTGTCTCCTGCAGTCAACTAAAAAGTCGCCTAAGTGGGACCGGCCCATTACGCAGAGGAAAGCTGCCTCTAAAACAAGTCTGAAGACGGGCAGAACCTGGATACTTAACAAAAGCATGGAGATTTGGCAGATATGGTCAGTTTTAGTTTTAGTTTTTGAGGTATAGCATGGAAACAGGCCATTCGGCCCACCAAGTCCTCACCGACCAACGACCCGCATACTAGTTCCATTCTACACACTAGGAATACTTTACAAAAATCAATTAACCTAAAAACCTGCATGTCTTTGGAATTTCTGAGGAAACCAGAGTACCCAGTCAAAACCCACAGGGAGAACGTACAAACTCTGTACAGACAACACCCTTAGTCAGGATTGAACCCAGGTCTCTGGTGTTGGAAGACAGCAACTCTGCTGCTGTGCCCACTCTAAGTTCACAGATTTGATATTATATATATTTCCCTTGACCAGTTGTAGCATCTCATGTAGACATCATTGTTTGACTACATTAGTAATCAAGAGACAAAGTGTGTTTTATTGTCATATGTCCCAAAATGGAACGCTGTAATTCTTACTTGAAGCAGCACAACAGATATGTAAACATAGTACTCTGTAAACAACAGAATAAACAACAAGAAAGTTCAGTATAACCATATAACTATATAACCATATAACAATTACAGCACGGAAACAGGCCATCTCGGCCTTTCCAGTCCGTGCCGACCATTTGTTTTCCCCTAGACCCATCTACCTGCACTCAGACCATACCCCACCATTCCCTTCACGTCCATATACCTATCCACTTTATTTTTAAATGTTAAAATCGATCCTGCCTCCACCACTTCTGCTGGAAGCTCATTCCACACAGCCACCACCCTCTGAGTAAAGAAGTTCCCCCTCACGTTACCCCTAAACTTCTGTCCCTTAATTCTCATGTCATGCCCTCTTGTTTGAATCTTCCCAACCCTCAATGGGAAAAGTTGTCCATGATGTTTGGATCCCAATGCTCAGCGCTTCATGTTTCGGAGTTGGCTAATGTTATTGATTTGTAATTAGCCTGATGACTTCAGGACAATTTGTTACAAAAATAAAAGAAATGGTATCAGAATACTTATACAGCTGAGTGAGTATAATTTTATGATGGGAATTGTGTTCAACCAATTGATGACTTCTTTGACTAAGTGACTAGCGTGTTAGATATCAAGGAAGCCAATGAATGTAGCAAATTTTGTTATCCATAATTTGGTCTGTGAAGTGCCCCATAAAGGATTACTGCATTAGCTAAGCACATGTGGACTTGAATGTAATAGGTTAAGGCCAGGGGGTCAGATGTGGGGCTTTATGTGTGGGCCAGATATATTGTCAGTGCAAAGGGGCTAGGAGCAAGGCCATGCGTGCATCCAGAGTCAAGGTCCGGAATAGTACTAGGTGTGCAGTCAAAGCTGGGACCAGGGGTGTGTTCAGCACTGGGGACCTAAGCAGGTAAGCAGCTATGATCAGGGTAGAATAGGGGGCCTGGTGTAGGGCTGGACTCAGGGACAGGAATGAGAGAAGGTATGCAACTGGAGTCAGGACCAGGAGTAGTACCAGGTGTGCAGTGAGACCCAGGTTGGCCAAAATGGGCCAAGTGTTTGATTATAATCTGATTTCCATACATGAATACACTAAGATCATTCATGTGCTGCACGTATGGATCAGAGCCTGGGCTCGACCGTGGAATGTAATTAGGAATGTAATTTACTCTAACCTTATTCATAGCTAATCCAATTTAAAGCATATATATTGCATTCAAGTGTAAGTTAAAACACTCGCTACAGTATGCACCATATTACACAATTTCAAGCTGCAAAATGCAAAGGTTCCGTACCAATGGCCTATTATCTGTGCTAAGAAGAAGAACTAAATCAGCAGCATCTTCCAAATAAGGGAGGGTACAGTGGTGTAGCTGTTGCCTCACATTGCTGGTTTGATCCTGACCTCGGGTACTGCCTGGGGTTTGCACGTTCTACCTATGACCGTGTGGGTTTCCTCCCACATCCAAAAGATGTGAAAGTTTGTAGGCTGATTGGGTTCTGCAAATTGGCTTTAGTGTGTCGGGAATGGATGCTAGGGAGTGTAGGGATAACATGGAACCAGTGAATGGGTGATTGATGGTCAGCATGGACTCAGTGGGCTGAAGGGCCCTTTCAATACTGTATTTCTAAAAAAAACATTATTGTAATTTCAACAATCGTGCGACAATAGTGAATTAAAGTCCTAGAGTAGCTTGCCTCACTTAATCATCAGATGGTAGATGCATAAGGACTGTAAGGAGGTCCACCATTCCTAGTCATATCTCAAGCCTACAAAATGTGACAATAAAAGCAGACAAGCCAACTTCATGCACGTAGTTGGTTCATTGAAAATGTATTTCACAGACTGCACACAATAGGTTTTATTGTAAATCTTTTTTACCTGATTTAATTGCCTGTGAAATAAAATTTCAGACTTGCTCACAACTTAAAAAGTAAAAGACCAAAACTCAAGCGTATCTCTCTGATTTAATTTACTGTTTTTAAGATACAGAAGGGAAATAGACCCTTCAGCTTAGCGAGTCAACAGCGACCATCGATCACCCATTCATATTAGTTCTTTGTTGTCCCACTTCTGCATCAACTCCCTACCCATTACAGGTAATTTAAAGGCCAATTGATCTACAAACCCACAATTCTTAGGGATGTGAGGAAACTACAAACAGGCAGTCACAGGGAGAACATGCAAACTCCGCAAACACAGCAGCCGAGGTCAGGATCAAACGTGGCCTCTGGTGCTGTGAGGCAGCAGCTGTACCAGCTCCAACACTGTGGTGCTAGTTATTTGAACCATGTATTATTATTCATCCTGGTCCAGATGTTATTGATATCTTTGAAAATAAAGATAATCCCATTGTTTGTCACCTGGAGCAGACTGAAAGTGGACAGGATTGAAAAAGTGTAATATATCTCCATGTGTTAAAGTTCTAACAAATACAAAGTCAAGTCAAAAGTCAAAGTCAAAAGAGATTATTGTCTTGTGTCCCTGACAGGACAATGAAATTCTTTCTTTGCTTCAGCACAACAGAACATAGTAGGCATTGACTACAAAACAGATCAGGGTGTCCATGTACCATTATATACGTAAATACACACATGAATAAATAAATTGATGAAGTGCAAATAACAGATAAAGGGGTATTAATGTTCAGAGTTTTGTCCGAGCCAAGTTTAATAGCCTGATGGCTGTGGGGAAGTAGCTATTCCTGAACCTGGTTGTTGCAGTCTTCAGGCTCCTGTACCTTCTACCCGAAGGTAGCAGGGAGATGAGTGTGTGGCCAGGATGGTGTGGGTCTTTGATGATGCTGCCAGCCTTTTTGAGGCAGCGACTAATAGATCCCCTCGATGGAAGGGAGGTCAGAGCCGATGATGGAGTGGGCAGTGTTTACTACTTTTTGTAGTCTTTTCCTCTCCAGAGCGCTCAAGTTGCCGAACCAAGCCACGATGCAACCGGTCACCAAGCTCTCTACTGTGCACCTGTAGAAGTTAGAGAAAGTCCTCCTTGACAGACCAACTCTCCATAATATTCTCAGGAAGTAGAGGAGCTGATGGGCTTTCTTAATAATTGCATCTGTGTTCTCGGACAAGATCTTCAGAGATGTGCACGCCCAGGAATTTGAAGCTCTTGACCCTTTCAACCATCGACCCGTTGATATAAACAGGACTGTGGGTCCCCATCCTACTCCTTCCAAAGTCCACAATCAGTTCCTTGGTTTTGCTGGTGTTGAGGGCCAGGTTATTGTGCTGGCACCATATGGACAGTCGCTCGATCTCTCTTCTGTACTCCGACTCATCCCCATCAGTGATAAGGCCCACAACAGTGGATTCATCAGGGAACTTGATGATGGAGTTCGCATTAAGACCGGCTACGCAGTCATGAGTATAGAGTGAGTACAGTAGGGGGCTGAGCACGCAGCCTTGACGTGCTCCCGTGCTGATTATTATTGAGTCTGACACATTTCCACCAATACGAACAGACTGCGGTCTGTGAATGAGGAAGTCAAGGATCCAATTGCAGAGGGATAAACGGAGACCCAGTTCTGCGAGTTTGGTAACCAGCTTGGAGGGGATGATTGTGTTAAATGCGGAGCTGTAATCGATGAATAACAGCCTGACATATGAGTTTTTGTTGTCCAAGTGGTTCATAGCGGAGTGAAGGGCCAGCGAGATCGTATCCACCGTTGATCTGTTGTGGCGGTAAGCGAACTGCAGTGGGTGCAGGTTTTTGTCGACGTAGGAGTTGATTTGCGCCATGATCAACCTCTCAAATCACTTCATCACCACAGGCGTTAATGCCACTGGTCGATAGTAATTGAGGCACTTCACCTTGCTCTTCTTGGGCACTGGTATAATTGATGCCCTTTTGAAGCAGGTGGGAATCTCAGACCTCAGGTCAGGTTGAAAATGTCCCTAAAAACTCCAGTCAGTTGGTCCGCACAGGTTTTTAGAACACGACCAGGTATACTATCAGGTCCAGGCGCTTTTCGAGGGTTCACCCCTCTGAAGGATTTCCTGACGTCGGCCTCTGTAACTGAGACTGAAATACCATCACAGCGAATGGGGGCTCGGGAAGGCACATCAGTATTCTCCCTATCAAAGCTGCGTAAAACGCATTGAGCTCATCAGGGAGTGATGTTTTGCCGACATTCGAGCTGCCTCCTGGTTTCGCCTTGTAGGTGATTACATTCAGGCCCCGGCACAGCTGCCGAACATCTGTCTCATCCTCCAGCTTGGAGCAGAAGTCCCTTTTGACCTTTTTGATGGCCTTACCAAGGTCGTATCTAGATTTCTTGTAGACCACTGTATCATCAGATATGAATGCCCGGTGTCTGGTCTTCAGAAGAGTGCGGTTCTCAAAGTTCTCTCAAGGTTTCTGATTGGGAAACACTCGGAAGGTTTTGGTGGGGATGCAGTCCTCCACACATTTCTTAACAAAGTCTGTAACGACTGTGGCATATTCGTTCAAGTCCGTTGCCGAGTCATATAATAACCATATAACAATTATAGCACGGAAAAGGCCCTCTCGGCCCTTCCAGTCCGTGCCGACCATTTGTTTTCCCCTAGTCCCATCTACCTGCACTCAGACCATACCCCTCCATTCCCTTCACGTCCATATACCTATCCACTTTACTTTTAAATGTTAAAATCGATCCTGCCTCCACCACTTCTGCTGGAAGCTCATTCCACACAGCCACCACCCTCTGAGTAAAGAAGTTCCCCCTCACGTTACCCCTAAACTTCTGTCCCTTAATTCTCATGTCATGCCCTCTTGTTTGAATATTCCCTACCCTCAATGGGAAAAACGTATCCACGTCAACTCTGTCCTTGAACATTGCTCAGTCTACAGACTCCAAACAGTCCTGTAGTTGTTCCTCTGCCCCCCGCCCCCCCCCCCCCCCCCCCCACCCCCACCAGCACTGTACTGTCGTCACCTCTGGGGGTGCGCTCTTCTATTGCTGCCTGTAGGCAGGGAGAAGCAGCACCGTGGTATGGTCGGATTTACCGAAGTGAGGGCGAGGGATAGAGCGCTAGGCATTCTTGATGGTGGTGTAGCAGTGGTCGAGGGTGTTTGATCCTCTGGTGCAGCAGGAGACATGTTGGTGGAAGTTGGGGAGTGATTTCTTTAGGTTTGCCCTATTGAAGTCCCCAGCAATAGTTGTAAATGCCTCGGGGTAAGACGTCTGGTATTTGTTGACCACGGTGTGCACCTCCTCCTGTGCCAGACGGACGTCTGCCTGGGGTGGGATGTAGACCGCGGTCAGGATGATGGAGGTGAATTCCCTCAGAAGGTAGAAGGGACGGCACTTCACCGCCAGATGTTCGATGTGTGGAGAGCAGGAGTTGGACAGGACTGCCACGTCTGAGCACCACGCAGAGTTGACCATGAGGCAGGCACCCCCTCCTCTCCCTTCCCCAGATGCCAGTGTACGGTCCATGCGGTGGATGGAGATCCCTTCAGGCTGGACCGCTGAGTCTGGGGAGCTGCAGGCGAGCCATGTCTCTGTGAAACTGAACACAGAGCATTCCCTCAGCTCCCTTTGATAAAGCAGCCTTGCCCTTAAGTCCTCCACTTTATTTTCAAGGGACTGTACATTTGCCAGTAGGATAGTAGGAAGAGGGGGTCGATGTCCCCTGTGCTTCAGTCTGACCTGGAGTCCTGCCCGCCGGCCACGTTTCCGGACCCAATGGAGGCTTCCCCTTTGTTTACAGGTACTTTAGTACCTGCGGTTTCTGCGGACCAGCGCTGGAACGGGGATTCCTTCACAGGCGGCAGCTCCAGCTCCGTAACGAACAGGGGTTTCCTCAAAGTCGGCAGCTGCAGCTCCAGCTCCGTTGTTCCTGGAAGATCCAGCCCGTCGACTCTGGAGGTCATCCCAGGGTGTCCAGGTACAGTACCTGGTTTCCTCAGTCGGATCGGGTGATTTCCAGCCAGCGTGTAAAAGTTTAAAGTCGGGGCTCCCACAGCTGTAACAAATTGCGAGAGCCTTGAGGTGCTCAAGCAGCTTGTCTGAAACGGCACCATTTTCTTGATCCAGGTAAGTTGTTGGAAGTTGTAGTTGAGCCTTTTATGTTCCGGAGGTCCGCAAAAGTCACCACAGGCAGGCGCCATCTTGAGTCCGAGTCAAAACACATTCATCTGTGGAATTAAATTACCTTTCCTTTGGAATTCTGCTCAATTGGAGAAATTTCATTCAGCTACTATTGGAAATCTTTGAGCTAAAACATGGGATTTCGAATGGTTGTAAAGCAGATCATTCTGAAATGTAGTAAAAGCAAGCAGCCATAAGAATGAATACTTGCAGGCTAATATAACAGATTATTAAAAGCAATCAATAAACTGTTACCAATTATCCTGTCATACCAGGGAAATGCATTACTGTACCATTTGAAAGAGGGTGGCACAGCTGGTAGAGCTGCTGACTCACAACACCAGAGATGCTGAGCTTGGCTGCTGCCCGTATTTCCTCTGGGTCATCTGTTTTTTTTTTTCTCACATCCCAAAGATATGTGGCGTTTGTAGGTTCTTTGTCCTCTGTAAATTGCCCCCGTGTGTGTCGGGAGTGGATGTGAAAGTGAGATAATATAGAATTAGTGTGAACGGATGACCAGTATGAACTTGGCGGGCCAAAGAGCCCGTTTCCATGTATCTTTCCAGCAATTCCACCAAAGAGGAAATATTTGTGTAAACAGAATGACACAATGTTTAAAACAAGTGTGTAAAATATAGTAATAAAAATGAATTGCAGATGCTGGTTTATACCGCAGATACAGAATGTTGGAGTAACTCAATGGGTCACGCAGCATCTCTGGAGAAAATTGATAGGTGACATTTCAGGTCGGGACCCTTCTTCTGAAGAAAGGCTCCAACCCAAATTGTCACCTATTTTCTCCAGAGATGCTGCCTGACCCACTGAATTACTCCAGCATTTTGTGTAAAAAATATAGATGAACAAAAAAAAGTTATATATCCCTTGGCTTCCAATGTATACTTTTGAAATTATAAAAATCAACAACCACACAGCGTCAAAGGGAGAAATGAACAATGTGGCACAGTAGGGCAGCAAATAGTGCGATTGTCACACAACTTCAGTGACCCAGGTTCGATCCCGTCCTTGGGACCTGTTTGTGTGGAGTTTGTACATTTTTCCCATGGGATTCCCATGTATTCAAGTTTCCTCCCATCTCTATAATCTGTAAAAATTGCATCTTGTGTGTGTGTGTGTGTGTGTGTGTGTGTGTGTGTGTGTGTGTGTGTGTGTGTGTGTGTGTGTTTTTATATTTTCCCCAAAACGCTACGCGGTGACGCTTACATTTTTACATATTCTGACACATTTTCCCCTTCTACGCAGTGATCAGGTTCAAAAGATTTGATGCTATATTTCACAACTTATTGGTGATTAAAGTTTAAATAAGACAAAACTGCATTTTAAACCAACTTTCACAGATTCTTCAAACAGCTTCGACTGATGACGTCACAATGAGGTGGGCGGGCACGATGGCTCGGGTCGGCACCCGTTTCACACAGAATATTCCACGAGCTTCAAGTGACGTCAGGGGAAGGGCCACATTTCCAGAACATTCCTCAAACGCTTCACCACCTCCCCAATGGTGGAGTGAAGATCCAGTTCTGAACTGCTTAATTCTGACTGCTTGATGCACTGATTGATTCTGACTGCTTGATCCTGACTTTGTGATCTTTAAAGATAAGACCTCCCACGTGACGTCACCCCCCCCCGGTCCAGTGTCATTTAAATGCTATAAACCATGGTTCAGCCTGATTTCAGTCACCCGCTTACAAATAGCTTTCCTGTTGCAGACACAAATGTAAACGGTGTAGGTGTAAAATCATTTTTTAAATTAAATACTTTGATTTATCAAATGTTATACTGTAGAAACAGAAAAAAATCTGATAAGCAGAAATAAGACAGTGCCAGAACAAATTCTCCTCTCAAGCAAACCAAATTATGTCAAAGCAATGATGCAAATAATGGAATTAAAAATAAACATGTTTCTTGTGTAAAACTTTATTGGATCTACTTGGAAAATGAGATCCAGGTTATGGATGAAAACATTTCAGTATTAGATATCTTTGCGATTTTACTTAATCATTCCATTGGGAAGAAATGAGGAGAAAGAGGTAGTTTGACAATAGTTTATAATGTTCATCAAATCATTATAATAGGATAATTAACAATTGGCAGTGTCATTTTGTGAGTCCTGCACTTAAATTTCTACCCACAGTGCGTAGACCGATAGAGAAAATGCATTATAAAACACATATAGCTAACTTAAGATACTGTGAATTAGTTGCAAGGCTCCTCAGCGCACATATAAAAAAATTACAGCCTAATAATAAAGATACACATTTTATTTTAAACAATGAAAATACTAATTTCCAGATAAATAAAACCACGATAGATTTGTTCTCAAAGGCAGGAAATTGAGATCTGAGACAATAACGATCTTGCAAGTCCTCAAAATCTGTTTGAGCAGGTGTTCAAACTACAGGACTTGTTGAGGTTCTGCTTCTGATTTCAAACCACCTCAGGGTTGCTTCACAGGAAAAGCCACTGATTAACGTTTCTTCCAAGTGAACTTCCTGCGCGCTCCCTCCTGACCAGGCTTCTTCCGCTCTCTCACACGAGGATCAGGAGTCAACAAGCCAGCTGCAAAAGGTTGAAATGAAAGGGAATTCATGAGGTTACCTTTTTAGGTTTACAAAGTGCACTCATAAAACGATGGAGCTGGGAGTAAAACTAGAATGTGCATTGGTTTAATCACTACTGTACAAGCAGAATTGTATGATTAAATCAGTAGCAGATCTGAAATTGTTTTTTGACAAAATAATTATCTAAGAAATGAATACAATTATGAATTGATTAATACCTATGCCAGGAATAAAACAGTCTCACTTTGTTTAAAAAGTGTACAAGCCATAATGGTGGCAAATTAATTTATCTCCAGGTGTTTATAAGGCAGGGATAAGATTTTGTACTTTTGTTTAAATGGATCTTGCAACAATGCAGTTTATTAAGTGTTTATGATATAAATTAATTGGGCAGTTCAATAACAACGTGCTTGAAATGGGTAACCATTAGTTGCAATGTTAATGCCACATGGCTCCACATGTTAAACTTTAACCTTGATCTTAATGGCAAGGAGAAAATAGGATGCTGCCTGCGGTTATACATTACTTTTGAATTTAAACTGACTTTCTAGTACCTTGTAGAAACAAGGAACTGTAGGTGCTAGTTAACACACAAAAGGACACATAGTGCTGTAGTAACTCAGCAGGTCACACTGCATCACTGGAGAGACAAAATGCTGGAGTAACTCAGCGGGTCAGGCAGCATCCCTTGAGAAAAGGAACAGGTGACGTTTCAGGTCGAGGCCTTTCTTTAGACTGAGAGCCAGGTGAGAGGGAAACTAGAGGTATGAAATGGTACAAAACAAATCAGAGCCAGCACCGATGGCGAAAGAGCACACACTGGTCCATTGTTGGCTGTGGAGATGTCCTCTTGTTATCACCTCCTCCACAACCAACAATGGACCATTGTGTGCTCTTTGGCCATCAGTGCCGACTCTGATTTGTTCTGTACCTTTTCATTCCTAGTTTGCCTCTCCCCTGACTCAATCTGAAGAAGGTTCTCGACGTGAAACACCAATTCCTTTTCTCCAGTGATGCTGCCTGATCCGCTGAGTTACTCCAGCATGTTGCATCTATCTTTGGTGTAAACCAGCATCTGCAGTTCCTTCCTAAGCATCTCTGGAGGACATGGATAGGTGATAATTCGGGTCCAGACCCTTCTTCAGACTAATTGAACTGACAGATTGATTGAGACTAGTACCTTGTCTCATCGATTCCACTTCCATCTCTGTGACGAAGCTAAGCAGAGCCCTCGACGTAGCCAAACGAATTGCTCCTGCTTGTGCAGATACCCCGCCTGCTTGTACTGTACAATCCATATCATGCATCCCTAGTCGGTCCAGGAATTGGAAGGGGAACATCAGTTGCTCTCTGGAAAACAAAGAGGAAAAACAATTGTTTGTATTGATGCTGTAGATTTCTTATAATGCTGCCCTTTGTGATTCAGAGGTAACAGTAAAGGTTGTCCCTTTACTGTAAAAGGTTGAAGAGTAGAAACAAGGAACTTCAGAAGCTGGAAAGGGTGGAGAGAAAATTTACGAGGATATTGCCAGGACTCAAGGGCCTGAGCTAAACAGAGTGGTAGAGCAGGCTAGGACTTTATTCATTGGAGCATAGGAGGATGAGGGGCGACCTTATGGAGATGTACAAAATCATGAGAGGAATAGATCAGGTACAGAGTATTTTGCCCAGAGTTGGAGAATCGAGAACCAGGGGACATGGGTTTAAGGTGAGAGGGGGAAAGATTTAATAGGAACCCGAGGGGTCACTTTATTTTTACACAAAGGGTGGTAGGTATATGGAACGAGCTGCTGGAGGAAGTGGTTGAGACAGGTACTATCATAGCAGTCATACCAAAGCATATCAAGAGACATTTGGACAGACACATGAATAGGATAGATTTAATGGGTAAAGGCCAAACGCAGGCAGGTGGGACTAGTGTAGATGGGGCATGTTGGTTGGCCCGTGCAAGTTGAGCCAAACGGTCTGTTTCCACGTTGTATGACTATGCTGATTTACACAACAGGACACAAAGTGCAGGACTAACTCAGCAGGTCAGGTAACATCTGTGGAGAACATGGATAGGTGATGTTTCGGGTTGGGACCCTCCTTTAGATTAAAGAAGTGTCCTGACCCGAAACGTCACTGATCCAGGTTTTTCAGAGAAGCTGCCTGACCTGCTGAGTTACTCCAGCACTGTGTGTCTTTTGATGGAAAAGGTTACAATTTGACATTTCACACAACTGTGTTCTTTTGATTGATTCATACAAAATATGAAAATATTTTGTGACACTTCATGTCTGAAAGATTGATGGCAATACTAAAGGAATAAGAAAATTATCTTCTGAAATGGAAATATATTGTTTTTTCCATCATCTTTAAGAAGAAAGCCAGAGAATTAAACTTGTTTTCTTCATATTCCGGTTACTAAAATAAATCTTTGTTGGTCAAATGCTTTAGGTTTAATTAAAAAACCAAAGATTATCTGGCCATACCATTATCCTGTCAGTAGAAATCCTTCAAAGATTCATGTTAGCTCTTAGACACTTCCACAAAATGAAAAATAGCTTGTTATAGGATAGAAAGAATCAGCAGTATGCAACAAATGGCACAATGTGAATGGGCAGCCTGGCTAGATGTAACATCATCAAGGAAGGAAAAAAAAACATCTTAATGTATAATCAACAAAAACGTAGTGCTAATTTGATTGAGAAGGCCTTCATCTACACTCGGAGATGGAGATCAAAGTTACTGCATACTGCTGCAAGTAAGATTTTAATTGTTCTCTCTGACACACATACACACACACACACAACTAAAACTAATATTTTTTGTTATGTCTGTCTCTGTGTCTGTCTGAACTGTGATCCTGAAATTACGCCATAACGGTACACAATAGCACTACAATTTGTGGCCCACCTTACACACCATTGTCTTTGTGTATGGTGTCTCACGTTTCGTTCAGAGTGATGGTATATTTTACAAGTTATTCATATTTTGGTTTCAATGTTTTTATTGGAAGCATTTGTACAAAAAAAACTTGACAATTTTACAGCCTTGTGAACACCTTCAATTTTAACACTTTCCAAAAAGGACATTAAATTAAAAAGAGAAAGAGAGAGAAAAAAGAACGGAGATATACCCGTCGACCCACCCATACGCCTGCTCACTCAGCCTTACGAGTAATTTTGAATTTGGGTTCAAATATTGTGTTGTTTAAGAAAATCAATAAAAGGAGACCATATTTTAAAAAATTGCTTCAGTTTATCATTCAAGATAAACCTAATTCTCTCTGGATGTAATGTGTTCATCATTTCTGTAATCCACATCTTCACTGGAGGAACTTCAACATTTTTCCAGAATTTAAGAATGAGTTATTTTGCTGATATTAGTCAATAGCCGACAAAGTGTCGCTGAAAAACAGTCAATTTACTACATGCCTATGATATTCCCAGTATTATCAGTTTTGAGACTGGCTCTAATGGGATTTTTAGTATATTGGAGAGGACGCTGAATACTTCAGTCCAAAGCATTTCTATTTTTGTACAAAAAAAAATCTATTTTTCTATTTTTGTACAGAGTACAAAAAATGTCTATTTGTGTACAGAGTACAAAACTTCTGTGGCTTCTTGGAACTGACACATATCGCAAAGAGGGGAAACATTGGGGGCAATGTTGTTCAGTTTGGCTTTTGAGTAGTATAACCTGTGCAGCACTTTGAACTGTATCAGGCAATGTCTGGCATTTAAGGAGCAAGTATGGATATATTGTAAGCTTTCGTCCCATATATCATTTGAAATTTGTTCACCCATCTCATCTTCCCATGCACGCCTGTAAACCTCAGATGATGGGGTGTTGATGTTTTGAAGAACATTTTGAAGAACACTGCCTACAGCCTGTCCGTTTTTTCCCCCTTCTTTTTTTAATTTTAGTTTGTCTAAATTGTTTGTTTTGGGGTTACTTTAGCTTTTCTATGTGGGGGAGGGGAGCAGGGTAAGGGGGAAACTGTTTCCTAGTCGCTTCCTGGCAGGGACGTGACTATTTCTCCGAGTCGCGTCCTCGCCCCCCTCCTCGCGGCCTACCAGCTGGATCGGCGCGGCCTTTCCTGCCGGGGACCGAACCAGAGCTGCAACAGCGGCGGCACGGAGCAGGCGATACCTACCTGGATCACAGTTTGGAGCTCTGGAGCGTTGGGCTTGCAGCATCGACATCGTGGAGCTGTGGTTCGAGGAGCTCCCAATGCGGGCGGCGCTGACCAACATCGCGGAGTCCCTGGAGCCCTTTGCCGAGGGCCACCAGTGTTGAGTCTCCGCCCAGCGCAGCCTGGGGACGTCGGGAGCTGCGGACTCCGGTGGGAAGCGGGAAGCGGACGTTTGAGGTCCAAGCTGCTGAGGTTGGCCTCCAGTCCCGACGTCAGAGAGCAAACATCCCGGTGAGCTTCCCGTAGTGGCGATTGCGGAGGGCTCCGGAGGCCCTGACCACGGGTGAACATCGAGGAAGAGACTGACTTTGGTGCCTTCCCTCACAGTGGGAAATTTTTGATTCTGCTGTGTGGGGATGTTTTATATTTAAATCTATCGTGTGTTGTGTTCTTTATTTTAGTGTATGGCGATCACATTTCACTGTGCCATCTGGCACATGTGACAAATAAAGGTATCTTGTATATGTAGGATATCAACTTCTCTGTATCTACATGTCTAGTCAAACATTCATCGAGTTTATCTGGACTTGCAGTGTTGTAGTCTTGCATGTATGTTTTCACATAGTCCCTAACCTGAAGATATCTGAAAAAATTATTAGTATTCAAATCGTATTTCTCCCACAACTCTTGGAAGGAGGAAAAAGTTCCCTTCCAAAATAGGTCTCCCACAGTGTTGATTCCTTTGTTCTTCCATTGGGTGAAAACACCATCTAAAGTAGAGGGTTTAAAAGAGGGGGTGTTTGCAATAGGAAGGAGAGACCACATTTTAAACTTTACAAAATCCAGATTGACAAAAATCACCTGAACTTGCACTGGCAGTTAGCAGCTTTGACATCACAATGGGATCTCATTTACATAAATTGCATGTCTGCAGTGTTCCACCCCACAATTACATCACAATGGGATCTGATTTACATTAAAAAAGTTTTTTAAAAAACACAGCAGCTTTCCATTGAGATTGATGTTATATTTTACGATATTCACATATTAAACTTAAAAATAAATTAACTTTTCACTTAAAATTTTTTTTTAATTTCACTTTAAAACTTGCCCTGCCTGCCAAATGACAGAACGCCCGGTGCAATGAGAGATTTGTTACATTGTTGTAAGGAGTGGGGGAGGGGAGGAGGAGAAATGTTATTTAAACATGTTTAGTTGGGGAGTGGGATGGGCAGAGGTGAGGAGTGGGGGAGCAGGGTGATAGAGAGGAGGGGTAGAGAGGGGAGGGGGGTTATGGAGGGAGGAAGTGACTGAGGGTAGGGGAGAGATGAGGCAGGGAGTGGGGAGAGGAGGAGCAGAGGGGAAAGAAGAGGGAGGGTGAAGATGAGGGGGTGGTATGCTGGGGATGAGGGGAAATGAGCCTTGCTTGCGCAATTGGGGGCTATAGGTGTGGTAGAATATTGCATTGAAGGAACGGGTTGCGTTGCGGGAATGGGTGAGTGGTGGAATATTGCATTGGGGGAACGGGGCTCAACTGGTCCCATTTAGTTTAGTATGACATTAAAATATTTTCGGCTCTCTTGTCTATAGTTTGGAGAGATGATAGGTTCAGCACTGGCTTGCTTTTCAGATGAGTTTTCCAACGCAGCAGCTTCTATGAAACAACAAACTTCTCCACAGAAATAGACTATTGTAAGGATTTCCCACGTATCCAAAGGGAAGAATGTAAATTCACTAGGAAACCCTTTTTTTTTAAAACCGTACAATGTCATTTTTATGTTTTAAGCCTTATTTTTGTTAATAATCCTCAGCACTGTAGTGGCGAAGGATTCAAAATTATTCTGGTGTTATTTCTATGGTTGCCTTCTTTGGTTAAATTGATAGTTTGCTGAATATTTCTTCACTGGCAGTTTTTAATTTAATTCACAATTTTGCATTGGGGATATAGGAAGGCAATATTTAGAATGTCAGTGACTTGCAGGTTCGATGTACTGAGAGCACGAGGTCTCTTGTAGCATCATAAGTGGTAACTTGGTTGGTGCATTGTCTTGAGAATAATCAGAGTAGAGGGAAAGGACAGACAACTGGCGTACAGTTTATGTGGTATTCTCCATGTATTCTTTCAAGTGCTCTGGTTTCTTCCCACTTCACAAAGACTTGTGGGTTGGTGGGTTAATTGGCCACTGTAAATTGTTCCTCGTGTGGAGATGAGTGGGAAAACCTGCGGGGAACTAATGGGAATATTAGGAAAACAAAAAACATGAGATTGATAAATGGTTAACCAAAAAATAGGTGGTTGATTGTCAGAATGAATAGGTCAAGAGCCTATTGTTTCCATGCTGTATCTCTCTGGTTCTAAAACATATGCTTTAAAAAATGTTCAAATTTAACTTCTCAAACGTATCCATTATAAAGAATACACAATTCTTAAACAGGTTTTCTGAACTTCAAAGCTTTGCCGGAGGAAGTATTTGCACCATTCCATTTCAAATCAATAGGATTACCTTTCCTGAAGTGATGGAAAGTACAGCAAATAGTCTATCCCATTCACTGTTATTTTGCCATTTCCTTGATCTCGAATTGTGACCGATGCTTTTGCTGTTTTTCTTCGACCTAGTGTTAAGAATAATAATGATTATTAAGAATTCTACCAATTTTCTTTTATTTTAAAAATTAAAACTTCTTTGTTCCAGAGATGCTTCTGAAGCAGCTACAAAGTAATCACCAGACTTGGGAACAGCTTCATCTCCTTGGTTACCTTGCTTCTGAACAACTAGGGTACAGTCTGATTCACTTCCATCTCATTGTGAACATTGGACTTTGTCTCTGAAACTATTGCGCTACATTGTTGAGAACTATATTCTGTACCCTGTATCGTTACAAGTGACAACAATCAACATAAAAATAAACCTAAGTGGCTGAACTAAGTGACATGCATCTGCTTACATCTTCTGAAAAAACATAAAGATTTAGGGTCCTCAAGATTATCTCAGAAAACAGTATATAAATAAGCAATTACATTTTAAAAGATACTATTATTTAATTGAAAGTTAATATTCAGGTTTCACTAATATAACTAGAAATTTTTAACAACAATTTCTACTAAGGGTCAGGTCTGGAGATAACATGAAGCCCGAATGAGAGTGTCAGCAGTAGATGCGATGGGGCAGGTTTAGAGCCGTGAAGCTGTTATGGATGTGACAAAATGAGATCTACTGGCAGTAGAACGTCTTAAATTCAAACAGGACGTTAAGAGAGCTACCAAAGATAAGGCTGACATTGGCAATCGCTTTAGTTTCCACAATATTCAGTTGGGGAAACTTTGCCATCATCTACTAATGCAGATTGGACAAATTGATGCTGGAGGATTAAGAGAGGCAATAAAGAGATAGAGTAGAAAAAGATTTATTGGACAACATTAGTCTGGACAGTAATTGAATTTGGGGAGTGCATACCCAAGGCCAGACAGTTGGATGAAAATGAAAAGGCAATGGAAGAGAATGGAGAAGAGAAAGGCAACCTCACTCCCACTGACTCCATCTACATTTCACACGACCTCGGCAAGGCCACTAGCAAAATTAAGGACTAGTCTCACCCCGGACACTCTCTCTCCCATCAGGCAGGAGATACAGAAGTTTGAAACCTCCAGATACATGGGCACCTCCAGATACATGGACAGTTTTTCCCAGCTGTTATCAGGCAACTGAACAGTCCTCTCACTAGCTAGAGTGCTATCCCAACCTAGCATCTACCTCATTGGAGACCTTTGAACAATCTTTAATCTGATTTTATCTTGCACTTAATGTTGGGATAGGTCGGTGGGGGCACTGCGAGTCGGCTGCCCTGCCAGCAGCATGTCCGTTATTTTGACTTTTTTTGTTTATTTTTAGTGCGTCCAAATGTCTGTTGAAGTGTCTCTCGGTATGTCTTGTGTGGGGGGTGGTGGGGAGGGGAAAGGGGGGAACCGCTTTCGGTCGCCTCCTCGAAGGAGAGGCGATTTTTTCCACGTCGCCTCCCTCGCCGCCCAACGCGATGGATTGGAACGACTTTTCTCGGAGTCGGGGCGGAGCTTCAACAGGCGGGTGCAACGCAGACTTTCCATCACGGAGCCGGGCGATCCCTTGCCTGGAATTGCCAGAGAGGAGTGCTTCAATCGCTGGCCTGTGGACTGTTACATCCTGAAACCGCAGTCTGCGGAGCTTCTAGCCGCAAGAACGGCGTGGACTTACCATCCGGAGCCTGGGATCCCTCGCCGGGAATCGCCAGAGAAGAGCTCCGACCGCCGGCCTGTAACATCCCGACACCGCGGTCTCTGGTATAAATTCGGGACCTCCAAGCCGTGGAGTGTGTTATGGCCCCAACCACGGGTGAACAAGGAGGAGGACTGGCTGAACTTTGTGCCTTCCACCACAGTGAAGAATGCTGTGGTGGATGTTTGTGTTAAATCTTATGGTGTATTGTGTGTTCTTTTTAATTGTATCACTGCTGGCAAATTCATTTCACTGCACATTTGAGTGCATGTGATGAATAAAATTGACTTTGACTTTACCTGTACACTATTGACAGCTTGATTGTAATCATGTAGTCTTTTATTTGACTCGATGGCATGCAGCAAAAAGCTTTTCACTGTACTCTGATATGCATGACATTAATAAACTAAACTAATCAACCATATTAAATCAAAAGATTGTGAAGGAAGAGAGAGTACAGTTTACACCTATCACAGTTATATAATGTGTCTCCATTAAGCAAAAGATATTCCTTGAGCATAGGGAGCTGGGTAATGTACCTTCATGGTTAAAGCTACTGCTAAATTGGCTTCCAAGTGTGACACCTAGTGTGCTTCAAAGATAAAACCTACTGCAAAGTGATTTACATTGTACATGTTGAAAATATCAGCATGTCATACTCATGGTGATGCAGCTGTGACCTGAAACCAATAACCTCAGTTATCAATTATCCAGTTTTCATCACATTGCAAGGTTGTGAGACTTTAGACAGTATGATTTAATTTACATTACTGAGATGTCCAGAATCTGTGAACCATATGTACAACTGGAATATATAACATGGCAAACTCTATGTTTGAGATGAGGCATGTCATATAAATAGCTGGAATTCAGCCAACTCCTTTCTCACACAATCGTTCTTTCATTAGGTGCCGTCTGTTGACCAGAAAATTTCACATTCCTTAAGTATGTAACAATATAAGTAACACACATTTCAAATCTGTTTTCTGCTTAGCTGAAGAACATGATCCATAGTTTGATTGAAAAGTAGTTTTTCTGGTAAGGTGCCAGCAATTGAGAACACTCGAATGGCATTTACACCTAAATAATGATTTTAACAAAAAAAATTGCAGCATCAAGTTGGAAACTCATAAACATTACACAATGATCTAAAGAACAAAGCATTTATAAAATATTGCCCCCAAACGATTTTCTGTGAACAGAAAAAAGATTACTACTGTGAACAAGTTAAACAAAAAAGATTGGACTTAATCATGTTCCAAGAAAAAAATATTAATTAAACATGCAGCTCCATGCTAGTAAAAAGATTTTGAACACAAATCCATAAACAGCTAAACGGTACGACTTTCATGGTAGGATATGTTTTACCTTCTCCTTTGCAGAAAGCTATTCCGTTCTCATCAAGCTGCAAAGGTTCAACTTTCTGTTTCTTGGACTGATCCTCCATCTTTCTACGAAATTTCAACACATATTCTTCCTTAATACTGCAGTAAGGTAAGGTCAATATACGCTCCAGTAACTGAAGAAAGTGCATGTACTGTTTAAAGCATAAAAGGAAAGACTAATGTTACTTAATGGAAGTCAGACATTTATTAAACTGGACAATTGACAATTAAACACATTATCTTCTGCACAGTCCAGCACTTAACATGTCATAAGTTTGTCCCAGTAATTTTAAAATTTGAAGTGGGTTGTGAATAGATTCTGCTTGGTTTGGGAGAATGATTGCAAATGAATGATTGAACAATTTGCATTAATACCTGGTTGGACCCATTCTCCAGTAGGACAATAATGAAGCATTCACTAGGCAAGCTTTGATTACCCACCATGGTTGGAATAAAACTGTTTTGTAGTTGAAAAACATCTCCTTCCATTGAGAGTTGAAAATCTCGTCTTAGCAGATAGACTTAAATTGCATGGGAATTAAATAAAAATTGGTCGTTTGGCACCAGCTATTGTACATCAACAACCCACTTGATAGGAATGTAATGGATACCTGGACCAACAATTAGAGGGATAGTAATAGAATTGGGATTCTTACTGCATTGTGCACTGGAATTAAAATGTCTTATGGGCCATTCTCAGAGTAAAATCTTAATGCTTAGAAAATATTTCCACTACTTAAGAGTCCTTCCAAGAATAGTTCAGTCTGTGGACAAATCTAAAGATATTGTACATGTTTGAATTCACCAATGGCAAAGTTTCCCAACAAAACCGATTCACAATATTTCTTTGCTTTCCCGGTTATATAATTATATTTTAAAGTAAGAGAAGTAAAGTACAATTAATGTAATTTGGTCAGGTAAGCCCTTTGTAACAAAAACAATTCAAGCTTTAACATTCAGTTATTCATCAATAATTAAAATATTGGCAATTTTCCAATCTAATAAATTCTGTGTCTATAGCTACACAACAGAAAGAAGCACAAACACATGCAAACCATATAATAAACTACACAGCAGTAAACATGTATTTATTTTATAAAAAGCGGCCAGTTCGTTGAGTTCAACAATCCACTAGCAAACTCCTGAATGGTTGTAATGTGATAGCAAAGGAATGAAAAAGACTATGCTTAATTCTTAATTATATCAAGTGTAAAATGGAATTAATCTAATTACAGGCCACAATTCTATTTATGTGGCACTTTTTACATGCTTGATTAACCAGTATACATGTATCTTGTAGACAGACACAAAAAGCTGCAGTAATTCAGCGGGGCAGGCAGCATCTCTGGAGAGAAGGAATAGGAGAGTTTTTCTTCAGACTCATGTATCTTGTAATGGCAAAGAACTGTGTGCAAACATTCCATTCAAGTATTGACAAATGTTATTCTTTCACTACAGTGAAAACTTTATATAAAAGCAGATTGTTATTTCACAAAAAGCTGTTTTCAGATTCTAGGTTTGATTTGTTGCAGATAAAACCTGAAAGCACTCAGAATTTTTGAAGAGCCTTTGCCATTATATAATTTAATTTTAGTTCCATTTATTTTCTGTAAATTTTGATGAGGAAAGTTGGAAGTGCAACATTTATGAAATAAACACATTGCAATCAATTCATAATTGATCTTAAACTTATCTAATAAGCACAACTTGATTTATCCAAAGGAAAATAAGTAAATGTATCATCCAAAAATCGATGGTCACAGCAGTTTAATCCAATGATTTTTTTGAATAACAGTCTTTACTTGAATTTAAGTTATAACACTATTTTAAATGATACCACGTATAAATGAAAGTCAATACATTTCGTGAATGGCTAGGCCAATAATCTCTTTTAATGTAAGTTGAAGGATGCGTGAAAGCATCAGTCTGCATTCATACAAGTATGAATTTAGGGTTCTTCTCAAGAATATAATTTCTAACCATTGTTTTACCCTACAGTGCCCATAATGTTTGGGACAAAGGCCTATCATTTATTTATTTGCCTCTGTACTCCACAATTTGAGATTTGTAATAGAAAAAAAAACACGTGGTTATAGTGCACATTGTCAGAGTTTAATAAAGGCCATTTTTATACATTGTGGTTTCACCATGTAGAAATTACAGCAGTGTTTATACATAGTCCCCCCATTTCAGGGCACCATAATGTTTGAAGTCGGCGATTCATGGACATCATCAGTTGCTGGGTGTCTTTTCTGGTGATGCTCTGCCAGACCTGTTTAGCAGCCATCTTTAATTAAGATCGTTTTGGGGGCTAGTCCCCATCAGTTTTCTCTTCAGCATATAAAAGGCATGCTCAATTGGGTTCAGATTGGGTGATTGACTTGCCAATTAAGAATTGACAATTTTTTACCTTTGAAAAACTCCCTTGTTGCTTTAGCAGTATGTTTGGGATCATTGCCCTGCTGTAAAATGAACCGTCTGCCAATGCATTGTTGAGGCATTTGTTTGAACTTGAGCAGATAGGATATGTCTATACACTTCAGAATTCATTATGCTACTACCATCAGCAGTTCTATCATCAATGAAGATAAGTGAGCCACTACCTTCAGCTGTCATACATGCCCAGATAATAACACCCCCACCACCGTGTTTCGCAGATGAGGTGGTATGCTTTGGATCTTGGGCAGTTCCTTCTCTCCTCCATACTTTGCTCGCCATCACTCTGATATAGTCATCTTCATCTCATCTGTCCACAAGATCTTTTTCCAGATCTGTCGTTGCTTTTTTAAGTAGTTCTTGGCAAACTGTAACCTGGCCATCCTATTTTTGCGGCTAACCAGTAGTTTGCATCTTGCTTTGTAGTCTCCGTATTTCTGTTCATGAAGTCTTCTGCGGAAATGGTCATTGACAAATCCACACAACTCCCGAATGTTTCTGATCTGTCGGACAGGTGTTTGGGGATTTTTCTTTATTATATAGAGAATTCTTCTGTCATCAGCTGTGGAGGTCTTCCTTGGCCTGCTTAAGTAGTTCTTGGCAAACTGTAACCTGGCCATCCTATTTTTGCGGCTAACCAGTAGTTTGCATCTTGCTTTGTAGTCTCCGTATTTCTGTTCATGAAGTCTTCTGCGGAAATGGTCATTGACAAATCCACACAACTCCTGAATGTTTCTGATCTGTCGGACAGGTGTTTGGGGATTTTTCTTTATTATATAGAGAATTCTTCTGTCATCAGCTGTGGAGGTCTTCCTTGGCCTGCCAGTCCCTTTGTGATTAGTAAGCTCAGCAGTGCTCTCTTGCTTCTTAATGATGTTCCAAACAGTTGATTTTGGTAAGCCTAAGGTTTATTCTTGTTTCTCAGTCTCATAATGGCTTCTTTGACTTTTATCGGCACAATTTTGGTCCTCATGTTGATAAACAGCAATAAAAGTGCCCAAAGGTGATGGAAAGACTTGGTGTTGAGAGCTCTCTTATATCTGCATTAAGGAGGCAATTAAACACACCTGCGCAATTACAAAATCATGTGAAGCCATGTGTCCCAAACATTATGGTGCCCTGAAATGGGGGAACTATGTATAAACACAGCTGCAATTTCTACACGGAGAAACCAAAATGTATAAAAATATCCTTTAATAAAATCTGACAATGTACACTTTAACCACATGGGTTTTTTTTCTATTACAAATCACAAATTGTGGAGTACCGAGGCAAGTAAATAAAGATGGGTCTTTGTCCCAAACATTATGGAGGGCACTGTAAGTAACAACATTTTAAATAAAGAATCTGTCAAAAAGTCTGAAATGTTGTATTAACTCTGATATGCTAACTTCTTGCTTTAGTTGTGGCTTATTCTGTCTCATTTGGAATCAATGTTCACTCTTCTAAATTTGTAATTTTGTTAGCCTTTGTATCTCCAAACACTTTGCTGTCCTCCACTCCACAGGTGCAAACTTGAGCAGAATTCAGCTGAGGCTACCTGGCTTTGTTTACACATTTGACTACAGTGCACTGGATTTAAGCTCCCAGACTTGCACTGCAAATGTCGCTACATCCACTTTCGACTTACTCTTTCTTTTCCTTCTACTTTTTATTTCTTCCTAGGTTATCGAAACATTCCATCCCTATATATTTGAATCACTGCCACCAAACCAATACACTTCTTTCCTTATTGTTGTTTAAAACCCAAAGTAAATGATAATCTAGATTTCTGGATTTGGATTTGTACTAAAAAGGACAAAGCGCTGGGGTAACTCGGGAGGGTCAGGCAGTATCTCTTGAGAACACGGACTGTTGACGTTTCGGATCAGGATCTTTCTTCAAATATTTGCTTCTGTTCAACTGTTCAATCAGGTCTCTGTGAAACAACTTTAGTTTTTCTTTAGACTGAATTGTTCTACATCATATATCACACACTAGAGTATACCTGCCCCCTAAAGTTACATCCCTGTGCTGTGTCAGTAATTCTATGTTTAGCAGCACTCCAAATTTAATTTGGAGTCACAATTCTTATCCTGATTATTTATCATGAAGGGGATCTGCTGAATTTAATCAGTGGTTATTGGAGGAATAGAATATCTATGTTATTCACCATAAGGCCAGATGAGGAAGCAGTGATTTCAATGGATTAACTACAATAGGAGTAGAAAAAACTAAAAAGATTATGAAAATGGAGTGTGGAATACAATAGGGAAGACCAATTTCAACTCAACGAGGCTCCACCTCAAACAAAAAGGAAAAAGCAACGGATTGGAGCTTTGTTTAAATCAAATTTTTAAAGTGAATAAATAATCTTATAAAAAGATTAAAAAAAGAGAAATCTGAATAATTAAATTAAATCAACAGTGTACTGTGATTTGTTCAAAGTGAATTTTCGGCATCATCCACTAAGAAAATTAACCAGGAGCAATCATTAAAATTTGGCACTTTCACACAGATAGAGTTCCAGAGAAGATTAATGTGCTATGTTACCACATTTTATAAATACACAATATTTTAAAAATACACAATATTTCTTAGTATTTGAGAGAAGTAATGCAAAAGTATGGCTCGTATTCTGTTGTGAAGTTGTCAATTATGGACGGGCTCAATGAGGATAACTTTGTTTTGCTTTAACTACCCAAACTCGATCCCTGCCTACACTTTGGAATCTGAAGCTTTGAATATTTTTAGTTTTTAGCTGGAGGCAAAAGTGTTGTTTCAAGGTCTGATTATAACAAAAGTTCAAGCAAATCTTCCAGTAAAGTTCACTGCAAAGTAAGAGAATTGTGGTTTTATGTAACAATGCTGAAACTCATTTTACTAGTTATATTGCTCTAAAATGCAGCCCTTGAAAAAGGAACTAAATAACCTCATTAAACCTTTGTGAATTAGATTATAGTAGGCATACAAGTCCTTAAACGTTCCAAGTAAACATTTGAAATGCTATGGATTGCTTCATCAGCTGTTAGCAATTAGGGATAACAGAAAGCTCAAGGCATGCACATAAATTCTGTAAATTTGTCTACACGACATGGTTAAAAATCCTCCCAGGTTGTCTAAAGTGGATACATTCCATTTACTTTACTCAAACTCCTCACCCAAAATATAATTGATACTGGTTTGCAAGTTAACACCCTATCACACTTTCAAAATTTGCACTTATTGCAAGCTCTAGTGCCAACCTTAAAAAGTCTTTAGTTAAAAAAATTCTGCTTAATGCTGGCAACACGTAAAATATTGTTACTTACATCATAGTCAGAAATTTGTTCAACCAACATCTCCGCCAGTTCTTCCTTTGTCAACCATCTGCTTCCAACTAAGTTTCTACATGTAGGGAATAAAATGAAGTAACTCTGAAATCTGAAACCAATCTTGTTCAGGTTTGCTGTTATATTTCTCTATATTTGAACATTGATATTAGTGGGTTGTTACATGATGATACTGCAAGATTTTAATCAGAAGGAATTACTCCAGTTCCACTGTTGATGAAAAGAAAATCATACATAGCTAGGTCTACTTAATGAAATGAGATAAACACAAAACACTGCAAACGCTCAGCAAAACAAGTGACATCCGAGGAGAGTGAAGCAGTTAATATTTCAGACTAATCACCAGTACTGGGAATTGTTACAGATAAAACGTGATCCAAGTTGCAGAAAAATGTTGAGGATGTAAGCTAGTGGGAAGCAGATTACAAAAAGGCAGGAGAGGTTAAACAGGTGAAAAGAGTGGGTGAAAGAGAACACAATCCTGGAGGAGATGTAAAATGTAGATTAATTATTTGAAATTACCAAAGAGAAAGCTGAAAAAAAGAGAATTATTTAATACTGTCAAATCCAATGTTGAAAAATATGTATTGTGCCTTGCAGCGAACTATGATTTAACTAAGTGCATATAATAACTTAAGATAACTGAATTTTTAACTGCCTTTAATACATAATTGGTTAAAAATATACAACTTTAGTCATTGTTTGCTTTTGTAGCATTGATTAAATCAGACCTCCATGGAGGTAAATTATATAGTGAAGCATGTAACAATCTTGCAGATTTCAGCACAAAAAAATCTTCAAACAAGTGAAATGAATTTTCAAATGTTGAGCAGCTTTGGATTGCCTACATCTCTTTTGTTACTTCTGAACACATCATTTTTATTGTAATTCCCATTTCCAGGAAAACAGCAGATGGCATTGTTGTGCAGTATAGAATCAATGTTGCAGCAAATTAAATTACACAACATCAGCATCAATGATTCATTACTAGGCACAGCAGGTAATACATTTGCCTGGATGGGATAAATAACAATAGACCCTAACATTCATGGGAGGATGGGTACCTCGAAGCATGGTCAATTTCTCAGCAAACCTTTCTTTAACAGGCATCTTCAATTAAATGAAACAAAAAAAATCCACTGTTTGATTATAAACTGATAAAGCACTGCATTACAAACCAGATGTAGAAAGGTTTATATAAATTGCTCTTACAAGAAAATCGTAAATCTGTTAAAATGGTGATTTATAGCTTCCCAAATATAAAATAGTGCAGATGCTAAAAATGTGAAATAAAAGTAAAAAAAAGTAGAAAGCTGTTTAGGCAGCATGTGAGAAGAGAAAAAAAAAACAGAATTAATGTGTTAATGAGTTAACAATTTTATAGTTTCTGGAGAAAATCAAATTTGAAACTACAAAACTGCTAACACATGGTAGGACGAAGTCTTCACAGTTGCAAGGAAGAGTGCTTGAACAAATACTCTGAATTATCAGGATTGCCAAAAATCCAAAAGGTTGTTTGAAAGTTACTGTAGTGATAAATATTTTTGTCCCTTAACAGCTATACGTGTAGGTATCTAACTAGCCCTAACTTACAAAAGGAGTCTGTACAAAGCAATTTAACAAATCTGGAGCCAATCTATCAGGACAATAAATGTTCACGAAGATGCATCTAAACTTTCTCATGCAGCAAATCTATTTTAAAAGACTAAGCAACCAGAAAGGTAAAGCTATGTGCTAGAAGATTAGAATGTTTACAAACATGCATAATTCAGTTCTTGCACAAGGGTAACTGCAACGATAGAGGAAATGGGCAGGTAACCAGTAACATAATGTGAAGAATAGTAGGATTATTTGCTGATATTTGCTACATGGTGCAAAATAATTAGAAGAGGATTTAGGTGTGAATTAAAAGCCGCACCAATCAAAAAATGTAAGACCCTTTCCTTCTTGCACCAGATAAAGCAGTGAACTTTCTCCAATACAAAACTATTCCAGAATAGTTTTCCATAGTTTTCTTCATTGAAAAGTAGAACTGGTTATTTTAATACAAGCTGATGAAAATCCAAAGAAAATTATTCAAATTAAAGGGATGATTTGATTTGACATAATTAATGGCTGTAAATCAGTAAAGCTTAAATTCCATTAAGCATCATTAAGCATATGTTTCCCATAATGTCTTAGCCACCACATTATATTGTCATAAAAACAGTAGACGTTTCAGTTCTCAAGATGTACTTGCAGCCAAATAATTGCTATTCTAGTGGATGCCTGTTAATGAGAATACTGGATTGCAAAGTTTACTTATTGTTTTATATTGTGGGACCCAGCTGTAGGGCTTGTTTCTAAAGGGACAGAATTCAAAGCAGAGAATTATTTTGAATTTGTATCAAAGTTCTAGTCATTTTATTACCTATGTAAAGAAGAGAGTATAAAAATAGATTTGCAAGGATGATATTAAAACTGCAAAGATATAATCACTAGAGTACAATAACATGAATTTGTTTTTTTCCCCCGTTTGAAGAATAGAATGTTAAACATGATCTAAGCGAGGTCTTTCACATTAAAAAATAACGTGTAAAGTTTCCATTCATGGAAAGATCGAAATTAGAAGCTGACAATATAAGATAGCCATTGATTAAACAAACAAGAAATTCACGAGCAAAAAAGTTCTAAATCTAAAGAATGGTGAGAATGGAGAGTTTTCTATCACAATAAATGGTTGGAACCAAATAACAAAGACATTATTAAGAAAAAGCTCAGAACAAATTCAAGCAAGATATGTTTAATCGTAAAGACTGTGAAAAAAGAACAGGGAAACATGGGGTTTATGTGCAAAAATCTTAAAAGGTTGCAGAAAAAGTAGTATATGGGGACAATAATAATAATAATAATAATAATAATAACTTTATTACAGACTCAAGGTCCAGACAAGGGGCAACATTACATTAAAAAAATGCATTGCATCTCAAATATCATAAATATATATAAAATCATGGTAAATCACATAAAACCATCATAATTTATATATTTAAAAAAACCCCACAATACTTAAGTTAAAAATCCAGAGTAAAAAATGATCACTGTCATACAACGAGACAACGATACCAGTGTCTCCACAACTGGGATTCGTAGCGTGTAGTACTAACCCTTATGTTTGTCAAGGCCACAATAAGCACATTTTTAGAGTCATTTATCCTGCAAATGAATTTATACATGTGTTGTCTTAGGATAGCTTCTAGAGTACTGACCCCTGCAGCCACAAACATATTACTGGCACTACATCTTGGTTGCCTTAGCAGTGTTCTCATGGCATCGTTATATGCAACCTTTAGTCTCTGCATACTTGTCTTTAAATAGTTCGACCATATAAACCAAATAAATAGACAATAGGTGCAGGAATAGGCCATTCAGCCCTTCGAGCCAGCACCGCCATTCAATGTGATCATGGCTGATAATCCCCAATCAGTACCCTGTTCCTACCTACTCCCCATATCCCCTGACTCCGCTATCTTTAACAGCCCTATCTAGCTCCCTCTTGAAAGTGTCCAGAGAATCTGCCTCCACCGCCCTCTGAGGCAGAGAATTCCACACACTCACAATTCTCTGTGAGAAAAAGTGTTTCCCCGTCTCTGTTCTAAATGGCTTACCGCTTATTCTTAAAACTGTGGCCCCTGGTTCTGGACTCCCCCAACATCACACGGACGTTTCCTTGGTAGTAGTTTCCTGGCGTGTTCAAGGTGAAACTGCACCCAGTGGTAATTAGGAACAATTTAACCTCAATTTGCATAAGAACAGAAACTTAAGGGGAACTTAAGCAATATGAAAATGGTCCAGTGATTTGGTAAGATCAAGAAAACATTATTAGAAAAGGTGAGAGTACATTAATAATGATCTCCAAAAGAGAATTGTATAAATACCTAAAGAAAAGCTTTAACTTTAGGTAAACAGGACTGGTGGGAAAGAGTAAACACACAAACATTTCTACCAAAGAAATGCTACAAATTACCTTCTAAGTAGAATATTTATTCTTTAATCATACACTATACAATTGTTAATTGTAAAAACAATCTAATAATTCACACCCACTGGAAATAGGATGTTTGTGCAACCAAATATAGGTCATTTTCTTTTGTTGATAAATTGCATGTCCTTGACATCTCATATTGGATTCAAACTTGGCTGACAAGTTGATAACAAATCATATTACTTTACATCTGTTGGAATTATCCAATTAACATCAAGTAAAGTTTTATTTCAGTGCTCATCATCATATCTCCTGGAGAGAAAAAGCAATGAAAACATGTTCTGTGAGAAAAGGAACTAGTAAACCAACCAAAACAAAGAAACAAGTGCTGGAGTAACTCAGCAGGTCAGGCAGCATCTCTAGCGAACATGGACAGGCGATGCTTTGGGTTAGGAGAGAGGAAGAAGGGTCTCGACCCAAATCGTCACCCATTCCTTCTCTCCAAAGATGCTGCCTGTCCCGCTGAGTTACTCCAGGTTTTTGTGTCTATCTTCATTTTGGTTTTGGACCCTTCTTCAGATGTGAAGTGGGGGCAGGATGAAGCTAGGCAAGTGATAGGGGGATACAGGTGAGGGGGGAAGTTGATACATAGATGGTTGGACAAAGGCCAGAGATGAAGATACAAATAGAATGAGACAAGGATGGAAGTGTGAATTGTGAAGCCAGAGGAAGGAATATACATGGAAGAGGACAGGGAGAGAGAGAAGGGGAGAAATGAGTTGGAATCCAAGTGGGCCACAGGGAACGGGGTGAGGGGGGAAAATGGAGAAAAGCGAGTGGGTTGTTAGTAGGTTAGTTACCCAAAATTGAAGAATTTGAAGAATGTTCATACTGATGCTCCCAGGAGGCCGCGCACAGCAGATGCTCCCAGGAGGCTGCGGCCCTTAAGAAGTTGAGCAGCGGGTCCCTGCAGCTGGCCTCAGGGTGGTCAGGTGGCGGTCGAGGACGGGTGGTCAATGATGAGGACAGGCACTGGCAGTTGAGACCGGGCGCTTGGGGTCAGGGTCGAGGAGGACATCGGCAGTCAAGGAAGGGCCAAAGGAGGGTGCTGCAGGTCGGACAGGACTGCAGTGGGTGATGGAGGTCGAAAGAGGTTACGGTGGGTACCGAAGGTCGAAAGAGGCCGCGGTGGGTACCGGAGGTCAAATGGGGCCACGGCTTTGTGCCGGAGGCGCTGTCGGGAACAAAGGGGGACAGTTGGGGACAAAATAGAATACTTTGTAACTTTGTCAGCGCCCTATATGCGCCGACTCTTTGTATGTACAACAAAGAATCTGACTGTGACATGTCATGTGTGATAATAAAACATAATTCATTCATCCAGCAAGGCTTTGCGGACTGAGCTCAAGTATTCCGTGCCACCTAGTCTATCTTTGGTCTTGCAGCTACAAAGGTGGCCACTTTGCGAACATCAACGTCTCCCAACATCGTGTCTGCAAATCAACTAAACATTGAGGGTAGCAACAGGCATGGTCATAAAACTGACAATTGGCACTGTGCTACAGCGATGACATTATATTTATCTCCACGGCATGTCCAAAGGTTTGAATATTGCCTAAATCCTTCTGGGACAGGACTATTGAAGCTAAACCAAACTTCCAACAGGCCTTTCCAAATTGACTTTGTCAAATTGCAGTTAACTACCAGCAATTTAGCATGCCTTGTTTTCATTTTATTTGGTCATTTCCCATAAAAAGGAATTGGTGCTTGTGAGTGGGATGAGAATAAAAACTCATTTTAAATGTTGGATGCTGATCTAATGGATGACAGGGAGGTAGCAGTTTAGATGCCAGTGAACTAGCTTTGATTTCGTTATCCTCAAAGCCTGCAAATGATCACTCTCCTGTCAGCTTATGTTGAGGAGTTGCTGTTTTAGATGTTTTTGCTTTTTGTCCGAACAGTGAAAAATAAACAAATAAAAAATGCTACAAAAGCATCAGGCAGCAAAAATACATGGACTGATGGAGCTTAGGAGATCCCAATCAAAACACATTTAAATCAGAAGAACCACCAATGCAGCTCGATTAGACTTTGGTTAGACCGCATTTGGCATATTATGTGCAGTTCTGGTCGCCTCATTACAGGAAGATTGTGGAAGCTTTGGAGAGCACACAGAGGTGATTTACCATAATGCTGAAACAAAGAACTGCAAATGCTGATTTATACCAAAGATAGACAAAGTGCTGGAGTAACTCAGTGGGTCAGGCAGCATTTCTGGAGAGAAAGGATGGGTGAAGTTTTGGGTTGGGACCCTTCTTCAGACTGAAAGTAGGGGGTTAGGGGGAGGGAAGGGGAGATGAAGAGCTTGAGGTGAGAAAAGACCAGGACCAATCTGGGGCAGACACAATTGACCTCAATGATGCCTGGATTAGAGGATTTCAGCAACAGGGAAAGGTTGGATAGACTTGTATTGTTTTTTTCTAGAATGTGAGGAGGTCGAGGGGAGACTTGATGGAAGTATATAAAATTATGAGGCATAGATAGGGTAGATAGTTAGAACATTTCTCCCCGAGATGGAAATATCCAACACTAGAAGGCAGATGGGCAAGTTTGTTTTTTTACACAGAGGGTGGTGGGAGCCTGGAACGCATTGCTAAAGGTGGTGGTGGAGGCAGATGAGGCATTTAAGAGGCTTTTGGATAGGCACTTGGAAATGCAGGGATTGGAGGAATGTGAAACATGTTCAGGCAGAAGAGATCAGTTCAGTTATATTTCATGTTTGGCAAACACAGTGGGCTGAATGGCCCGTTCTTGTGTTGTACTGCTCTATGTTCTAATACAAGGTAGATTGTAGATTGCATCTTATGCTACAGCATAAATTTTATTGCAAATGAATAAATTAATACATCTACTTTTTTGTATCTTCAATGGTTGGGCTTTATATCTAATTCCCCCTTTGGTGATACTGGAATAAAACGAATGACATACACATTTACTAGAATGCTGCCTGAATTAGGGGTATTAACTACAAGGAGAAGTTGGATAGATTTGGATGGCTTTCTCTAGAGTGCCAGGGGTTGAAGGGAGACCCGAGAGAAGTATATAAAATTATGAGAAGCATAGATAGAGTCAAGTCAGAACCTTTCTCCCCAGGGTGGAAAGGTCAAAAACTAAAGGCCAGAAATGTCAAAGACTAGTGGGCAAAGTTTAAAGGAGGTATACGGGGCAAGTTTTTTTGACACAGAAGATAGTGGGTTCCCGGAACCTGATGCCAGGGGTGGTGGAGGCATTTGATAGTGACGTTTGAGAGGCTTTTAGAAAGGCACATGCATATGCAGGGAATTGTGGGATAGGAATCATGCAAGGCAGATGAGATTAGATAATTTTGGCATCATGTTCGGCACGGACATTGTGCGTCGAAGGGCCTGTTCCTGTGCTGAACTGTGTGCTGTAAAGCTGGTTCAGGTCACAAGAATGTACGACTGTTGTAACCCAAATTATAACCATCATCCAAACAACTATGGCAAAGTACAATTTATAAATTGCATTAATTGTTGATAAAGATAATTTGCATAATCAAATAACTAAAGTAGACCAATGAGCAGCTTAACGGATCACTTTTATTCCCTTCTAGTAAAAACTAATTCTTTACGTATGCAATTTGCATTTAATAATGGGTGCAGTTTTATTCCTCAGTTTCTCCTCAAATTATCATTGCATGTGGCCAAACTCAAAATTTGCCACGAGTCTTCACAAATAGTGATTTCAAAGTAATAAAAAAAGTTCACGTTAAAAATATTTTCTCAATTTAATTACTAAAAATGATTTAAAAAATACTGCAATCAGATTTATCAACAAGAAGCATTTGGAAAAAGAAACAACTGATCTGCTATCTGAGTAACAAGATTTTAAATGGTTGGAAATTGGTTAAACAAAATATATAAAAAGAATTTTCAAGCTAGCCATTTCTAGTTTAACTTCTGGATTTCCTCAAACTGATATCACCAGTAATGATTTATTCCTCCCTGGTTGTGGCCAAGTCTTTCTTCTGGCACAGTATTTTTAAAATCATGCAAGTTGTTGGTCATAAACCAGTGTGGGTTGAGAGTTGATTAATGGGTTCTCCCCAGATTGACTGGCTGTGACTCATGTTGTACTAAGGGATTGGTGCCCGTGCCCCAATTAATTATAATCAGTATCAATGACTTAGCTGATGGGACCAAATGAGGAGGAATTTCTTTAGCCAGAGGGTGTTGAAATCTGTGGGATTCATTGCCACATCTGGCTGTGGAGGCCAAGTCATTCGGTATTTTTAAAGCAAAGATTGAAATTTGAGGGGATCTTATTGAAACATATAAGATTAAGGGATTGGACACGCTAAAGGCAGGAAACATGTTTCCGATGTTGGGGGAGTCCAGAACCAGGGGCCACAGTTTAAGAATAAGGGGTAGACCGTTTAGAACGGAGACGAGGAAAAACCTTTTCACCCAGAGAGTGGTGAATCTATGGAATTCTCAGCCTCAGAAGGCAGTGGAGGCCAATTCTCTGGATGCTTTCAAGAGAGTGTTAGATAGAGCTCTTAAAGATAGCGGAGTCAGGGGATATGGAGAGAAGGCTGGAACAGGGTACTGAATGTGGATGATCAGCCATGATCACAGTGAATGGCAGTGCTGGCTCGAAGGGCCGAATGACCTACTCCTGCACCTATTGTCTATTATCTATTAATGTGTTTATTAGTAAGGGCGTCAAAGGTTAAAGATTGAGAAGGAAAAATAAATCGGCCATGATCAAATGGTGGAGCTGACCAGATGGGCAAAATGACCTAATTCTGGTCCTATGTTTTATGACATTTGAAGATGACATTGGGAATTGGAGGATTGATGAGGATGCAAAGAGGATTATAGATGCGAGTGGGCAACAACAAGGCAGAATGTGAACAAAATTACATTTTCCACCAGTAGAATCTGATTTTTTTTATGTCAAAGGTCTGGGGAATGATCTTGTTCAACAGGACCTGTGTGCACAAATCATTGAAAGTTAGCATGGCTGATTAGGATGGCCAATGGTATGTTGGTCTTTGTTGCAACAGGAATTGAAATGACAGGTCCATCACAGGTCCATCACAGATTGATTAGATCAGGCTTCTGTTCTCTGAAGCTTAGAAATAAATTAGCATGGGATCCACTGAAAGTCAAGTCAAGTGAGTTTATTGTCATGTGTCCCTGATAGGACAACAAAATTCTTGCTTTGCTTCAGCACAACAGAACATAGTAGGCATTGACTACAAAAACAGATCAGTGTGTTCATATACCATTATATAAATATACACACACACACACGAATAAATAAACTGATAAAGTGCAAATAACAGATGATGGATTATTAATGTTCAGAGTTTTGTCCGAGCCAGGTTTAATAGCCTGATGGCTGTGGGGAAGTAGCTATTCCTGAACCTGGTTGTTGCAGTCTTCAGGCTCCTGTACCTTCTACCTGAAGGTAGCCGGGAGATGAGCGTGTGGCCAGGATGGTGTGGGTCTTTGATGATACTGCCAGCCTTTTTGAGGCAGCGACTGTGGTAAATCCCCTCGATGGAAGGAAGGACAGAGCCGATGATGGACTGGGCAGTACTTACTACTTTTTGTAATCTTTTCCTCTCCAGGGCGCTCAAGTTGCCGAACCAAGCCACGATGCAACCGGTCAGCAAGTTCTCTACTGTGCACCTGTCGAAGTTAGAGAGAGTCCTCCTTGACAAACCGACTCTCCGTAATCTTCTCAGGAAGTAGAGGCGCTGATGAGCTTTCTTGATAATTGCATCAGCGTTCTCCATACAGGAAATATCTTCAGAGATGTGCACGCCCAGGAATTTGAAGCTCTTGACCCTTTCAACCATCGACCCGTGGATATAAATGGGACTGTGGGTCCCCATCCTACTCCTTTGAAAGTCCACAATCAGTTCCTTGGTTTTGCTGGTGTTGAGGGCCAGGTTATTGTGCTGGCATCATATGGACAGTTGCTCGATCTCTCTTCTGTACTCCGACTCATCCCCATCAGTGATACATCCCACAACAGTGGTGTCGTCAGCGAACTTGATGATGGAGTTTGCACTGTGACCGGCAACGCAGTCATGAATATAGAGTGAGTACAGCAGGGGGCTGTGCACACAGCCTTGAGGTGCTCCCGTGCTGATTGTTATCGAATCTGACACATTTTCACCAATACGAACAGACTGTGGTCTGTGAATGAGGAAGTCGAGGATCCAATTGCAGAGGGATGCGCAGAGACCCAGTTCTGCGAGTTTGGTAACCAGCTTGGAGGGGATGTTTGTATTAAATGCCGAGCTGTAATCGATGAATAACAGCCTGACATATGAGTTTTTGTTGTCCAAGTGGTCCAGAGTGGAGTGGAGTGGAGAGCCAGCGAGATCGCATCCACCATTGATCTGTTGTGGCGTTAAGCGAACTGCAGTGGGCCAGGTTTTTGTCGAGGTAGGAGTTGATTTGCGCCATGATCAACCTCTCGAAGCACTTCATCACCACAGGTGTTAGTGCCAAAGATCGATAGTCATTGAGGCACGTCGCCTTGCTCTTCTTGGGCACTGGTATAATTGATGCCCTTTTGAAGCAGGTGGGAACCTCAGACCTCAGGTTGAAAATGTCCGTAAAATCTCCAGCCAGTTGGTCCGCACAGGTTTTTAGAACACGACCAGATATACCATCAGGTCCAGGCGCTTTTCGAGTGTTCACCCCTCTGAAGGATTTCCTGACGTCGGGCTCTGTGACTGAGACTGAAAAACCATCACAGCGAATGGGGGCTCGGGAAGGCACATCGGTGTTCTCCCTATCAAAGCGTGCGTAAAACGCATTGAGCTCATCAGGAAGTGATGATTTCGCCGACATTCGAGCTGCCCCCTGATTTCGCCTTGTAGGAGGTGATTGCATTCAGGCCCCGCCACAGCTGCCGAGCATCTGTCTCATCCTCCAGCTTGGAGCAGAAGTCCCTTTTGGCCTTTTTGATGGCCTTACCAAGGTCGTATCTGGACTTCTTATAAACCACTGTATCATTAGACATGAATGCCCGGTGTCTGGTCTTCAGAAGAGTGCGGATCTCAAAGTTGATCCAAGGTTTCCGATTGGGAAACACTCAGAAAGTTTTAAGTTCCGAGTGAAATGTACTAAGTTCCTCAGAAGTTTGACAGGGTAGACGTGAGGAGGATATTTTCCTGGCTAATGAGTTTAGAATTGGTGGGAGGGGGGTCTTAAAATAAGGGTAAAGCCATATAGGACAAAATAGAGGAGAAATGTTTCATTTAGTGATTTATTTTGGTATTCTTTACCCTGAAGAGCTGTGTGAGCTCACTCATTAATTGCATTCACAATAAATATCTGGATATTGAAGGAATGAAGGGAGTTGGGGATACACCAGGAAAGCGATGTTTCAGATAGAAACCATGCTCTGATCTTATTGAACAGCCAAGGGGGCTTAAGCGTGTGAATGGCCCACTTCTGCTCCTGCTTCTAATGTTCATATTTAATCACAAAATATAGATTTACAAAGATTTACACTTAAAATTCCATGAACATCATTGTGTTTTCAATTATATAAGGGAAATTGCAACAAAAGAAATAGAAAATTCAGCGGCTACTTCAAGCCCTTTTCTGAATCTCTAATTACTTTTATTTCCTCTCCAGAGACTAAAGGCTAAACCAGAGATTGATTATGGTACTTTATATTATAGTTTGATATCTACTATGTCTATTGACGCTGGTATTTTCCTCTCACATTGAAAAGCATTATATCCACCAATGTTATTTGAACTAATCTGTGTGCATAATTTCCACAAATCACTGGTATTTTCCTCTCACATTGAAAAGCATTGTATCCACCAATGTTATTTGAACTAATCTGTGTGCATAATTTCCACAAATCACTGGTATTAAATTACCACAAAGGGAAATGTAATACAAATTTACCTCTACATTGTGTGCTCTTTCACAAGGTACATTATACTCCACTGCAAGCTGGAGGGGTATATGTGCATCATCCTTATCATCTTGCTAACTCTCAGTCAAGTTTCAATTTAAAAAGGGAATATTAAAAGTTTCAAATCTTCAATTGTAAAGCTCAATAAACAATAATCACAAAGGAACAAGCAGATGAAACATCGGATGAGTATATGTGATTTAGATAGACTGAAATATTTGTATTTTTCATGGCAAATACATGCAAATGACAATGTTTATAAAAAAACTATTCTAATACACATGACTGCACATAATTCATTGCACCATTAAAAAGCTAAAATCATTTTTAACTTAAGAGTTTTAAAACAAAAAGTATCCCCACCCCTTCACCACAAAATCAATCAAAAAATGAATTCTAGGCTTTTAGATTGCTTGATCTTTTAAAATTGCTTTGTTTACTGAATGTTCAATGAACTCAACCACAGTTATCAACAATCTATCAATACAAAATTGCTGCTGAAACCAGACTTTAGTTTAAGATTGTTGAGAAAGGATTTGAATTATATAGGCTCTTTCCCAATGTCAACAAAGGGCAGGACAACAAATGTAATATGGACTTAAAAACACAGCAGCCAAATAACAAGAGTTAATTCGCATAGACAACATGGTAATGACAAAATTATCTGCTTTAGGCATTAACGCAGCATGAATACTATATTTCTTCCCATTATTCTTCAACATATTGTTTTAGAATCAATTTCCCATTCACTCAAGACAATGCGGCACCCATCAGTTTACTGGAGTGTCAGCCAACATTTATTTAACATTCCTCTCCAGTTTACATTTGCCCATGCAACCAGTAACTTACACTGGCTTGGTATCCAGAGAGAAGAGACCCTTTTCCCTTAGTTTGTCTTCATATATTTGTATATTTAGGAATTGATCATAGGTATCCTGGAAAAGATTAAATGAACATACTTTTATGAATTGCTGAATTAATATTCAAATAAAAAGGTGAAATTCTATTTCACGTGTTTACTAGCATGAAGTAGCGCATTTATACAGCAAGGCATTATACCCATCAGGAAGTAGAACTGCATGGAGTGGTATTACTTCAGGCTTGGGTTTAGTACTTTAAGAAAATTAAAGGATAGTTGTTACTAAAACAGTTAAATAGGATCTAAACATTTAAGGATTTAAACAATGTATCAAAATGTGGAATGCACATATACAAGACAAGAATACACAACAAAGCTTTAAAAAATATATAGAATCAACGCAACAGATACAAATGATGCAAGAATGCTGCAAAATTGCTGTTGCTCAGCACCCAATACATTTGTCTATCTCAAAATTGCAGGTAGGAATAATGTGATGGAGCTCATTCAAGATGAAGTTTGTGATGGGAAAGGAGTCCCTCAGCACAGAATTTTGTAACATATCAATAGCTCTCAATTAGTTCTGTTCTCAGCAATAAAGTTAAATGAAATTAAAATAACATTTTTAAGTTGGTGCCAGATTGAGTTATGCTATAGTGTCCCACACAACTGTTTTTTGTTCTTATTCAGATTTGGTTGCTATAACTGCATCCATCTGCTAACTTATTGAGGAATGTTTCAATGGATGTGCTTTTGAGAAACTACAATAAACATTTTCTAAAACTGGTCAATGATTTCACAAAATTCTGTCCTTCATCCGAGATGCCAATTACATTTCATCAGTTAATAGTATGGAGTGACCCATGTGTCTGGATGCAGGGAGAGGATAAGATCAAAATCAGTTGCAATCTACCTCTGCTAGACAATATGATAGCACTCACTTAGGGAGGCACAGTGGTAGAGTTGCAACCTTACAGCACCAGACACCCAAATTCGATCAAGACTATGGATGCTGTCTATACAGAATTTGTACGTTATCCCTGTGACCGCGTGGGTTTCCTCTGGGTGTTCCGGTTTCATCCCATATTCCAAAGACGTGCAGGTTTGTAGGTTAATTGGCTCTGGTAAAAAATTGTAGATTGTCCCTAGTGTGTAAGATTGGGCTAGCGATCGCTGGTTGGTATGGCCCCTTAATACTCCTACTGAATTGTGCCTCATCTAAGCCTCAAGAGTGTTTTATTGTCATATGTCCCAGCTAGTACAACAACATTCTTATTTGCTGCAGCACAACAGGATATGCATAGTATGATATGACAAACGAGAGAAAAGAAAAGCTCAGTGTGTATATGCACACACACATATGCACACACACACAAACAAACAAAACAGTTCAACAATAATAATAATAATTATAATAATAATAAATGTCTTTTGTAGTTCAGAGCCTATATGAGTTTGTAGTGTTTAATAGCCTGATGGCTGTTGGGAAGAAGCTGCTCCTGAACCTGGACGTTACAGTTTTCAGGCTCCTGTACCTTCTTCCCGATGGCAGTGGCAAGATGAGTTTGTGGCCACGATGGTGTGGGTCTCTGATGATGTTGGCTGCTTTTGAGGCAGCGACTCTGATACACCCCTTCGATGGTGGAGAGGTCAGAGCCGGTGATGGACTGGGCAGCGTTCACAACTTTTTGCAGTTTTTCCGCTCCTGGAAGTTGCTGAACCAGACAATGATGCAACCAGTCAATACTCTCTACTGGGCACCTGTAGAAGTTCAAGAGAATCCTCCTTGACATACCGAATCTCCGTAAACGTCTCAGGAAGTAGAGGCGCTGATGTGCTTTCCTTAAAATTGCATCAGTTGCTGGGTCCAGGAAGGATCTTCGGAAATATACATGCCCAGGAATTTGAAGTTTCTGACTCCCTCCACCATCGTCCCTTTGATATAAAAAGGATTGTGGGTCCTCATCCTTCCTCTTCCAAAGTCCACAATCAGTTCTTTGGTTTTACTGATATTGGGAACCAGGTTGATGTGCTGGCACCATTTGGTCAATCAGTTGATCTCACTTCTATATTCTGACTCATTGCCATCTGTAATTCGTCCCACAACAGTGGTGTCATCACCGAACGACGATGGAGTTTGCACTATGTCCGGCTACAGTCATGAGTATGTAGAGCAGGGGGCTGAGCACGCAACCTTGAGGAGCTCCCGTACTGATTGATAATGAGGGTGGTATTTTTGCCAATTCGAACAAACTGTGGTCTGTGGATGAGGAAGTCGAGGATCCAATTGCAGAGGGATGCACAGACACCCAGTTCCGTGAGCTTGGCTACTAGCTTGGAGGGATGATGGTATTGAACGCCGAGCTGTAGTCAATAAACAACAGCCTGACGTAGGTGTTTTTATTGTCCAAGTGGTCCAGTGCGGAGTGGAGAGCCAGTGAGATCACATCCTCCATTGACCTGTTGTGAAGGTAGGCAAACTGTAGTTGGCCGAGGTTCTCGTTGAGGTAGGAGTTGATATGCGCCATGACTAACCTCTCAAAGCACTTAATCACCACGGATGTTAATGCCTCTGGTCGATAGTCATTGAGGCACGTCACCTTACTCTTCTTGGGCACCGGTATTATTGATGCCCTCTTAAAGCAGCTGGGAACCTCAGACCTCAGTAGTGAGAGGTTGAAAATGTCCGCAAAAACTCCAGCCAGTTGGTCTGCACAGGTTTTGAGAACTCGACCGGGTATACCATCAGGTCCAGGTGCTTTCCGAGGGTTCACCCCCCCTGAATTGATCTTCTGACCTCAGCCTCTGTGACTGTGATACCATCATTGGTATGGGGGCTCTGGAAGGCACATCAATGCTCTCCCTATTAAAGCATGCGTAGAATGCATTGAGCTCTTCAGGGAGTGATGCTTTGCTGTCGCTGAACTGTCTCCCGATTTCGCCTTGTAGCAGCATTCAAACCCTGCCAGAGTTGCCGAACATCCGCCAGCTTTGAGTGGAAGTCCCTTTTGGCCTTTTTGATGGCCTTGCCAAAGTCGTATCTGGACTTCTTATAGACCTTTGCGTCACCAGACCTGAATGCCCGGGATCTGGTCTTCAGGAGAATGCGGATCTCCTGATTAATCCAAGGCTTCTGGTTAGGAAACACTCAGAAGGTTTTTGTAGGAACGCAGTCCTCCACACATTTCCTTTTGAAGTTTGTAACAACTGTGGCAAATTCATTCAGGTCTGTTGCAGAGTCCTTGAACATTGTCCAATCAATTGACTCCAAGCAGTCCTGTAGGACTGCACTAAGGAAGTCCCAGTCAATACTGGGGAAGTTAAAAAGTCATCCTCAACAACAATCTGGTTGTTTTTACATCTTTCCACACTCTGTCCACAAAGAAGGTTTCTTTATCTTCTCCTTCCATTTGGAAGGCGTATAGTATCTCAAAATGATTGCACCTTTCTTGTTCTTGAGCTCTTCCCATATTGCCTCAGTGGATGAACAGTCCAGTATGTACAAGTTGCCAACAGCTGTAACATTCTCTCTGATTAATAAATTCAATTCCTCCACCTCTTAACTCCTCCTCCATCATATCTGGGGCTTAAGATAATGAAAGAATAAGACAAAAAAAATCCAAATCAAGATGATTCCCTTTTGGAGGGAAACCTGCTAGATAGTAGAGACTTTAAGATTGTAACATGTTGTCAAAGAAGCTGTGATGAGTTGCTACAGTGTATTTTGTAGATTGTACATTATACAGAATGACATAGTGCTTAAGAAATAAGTATTATTTTTAAGATAGAAGATGGAGTGACAGCTATGCTGCTCTGGCACAAAGATGACAACATTCTGAAACATTGGTGAAATTGCTTACATCCAAACAATAACAGCTTTGGAGAGTCATATGCTACAGATTATTTAGCCTCTGACTGACCATAATGCCACAGTCCGAGCCCACGTCTCGTTAAATGTTATGTCAACAGTCACACGCAATAATTTATTTATGGGTGTATAAATGTACACATGCTATTTATTAGTTCATGCCAGAATGCTATTTCTGTAGAGTTAAACTGCATTGTCTAAGTAAACGTGAATTAAACAATCATTTGTAATGATCAAGCAATTTGTAATAATCAAGCACAAGCATTTCTGAAAAAAACATAGAAAAGATTGGAGGTACTAAGCATCTGTGAAAAGATGATCAGTTAATGTCTCAAAATTGCAAAATGTTAACAGTTTCCCTTTCCACAGATGCTGCCCAAGCTGGTGAATGTTGACATTGCTCTGGGAAACACAATTAACATCCTTTGTTGAGAAGTATGTTTTGTATTTGACTTGATAGATGATTAACAATGAGGAGATGCATTTTGTATAAGTCAATAAACGTATCTTTTTTCATTTGAGAAGGGAAGTATATGCTGGGAATCTGAAAGACTCCATAATTGTGTGGCCAACTTCAAGAGAAAAGACAAGTCCAATTGCAGTAACTACACAGAGGGATCTCCCTTTGAATGCCACAAGGGAAAAAGTAATTTCAAGGATCCCAATCCTACAGCTTCCTCCTGGTGGATGAAGAGCTTCTCGCTGAATTGTAACATGAATTCCATCCATAAAGGAGTGTAAATCGTAAACATTGGAAAAAAAATGGCTGCAACGAGGCACATTTAGTTTAATTTACAAATACAGCATGGAAACAGGCCCTTTGGCCCACACCGACCAGCAATCACGTTATTACTAGTTCTATCCTACATACTGGGGGCATTTTACTGAAGCCAATTAACCTACAAACCTGTACATCTTTGGAATATGGGAGGAAACTGGAGCACCCGGAGAAAAACCACATGGTCACAGGGAGAACGTACAAAATCCGTATGGACAGCACCTGTAGTCAGGATTGAAGTTGGGTCTCTGGTGCTGTAATGCAGCAGCTCTACTGCTGCACCACTGTGCTGCCATAAGTAAATAAAATACAGTCAAATAATTAGTGATTAATCCAGAATGGTTTTATTTTCCATTCGGAATTAAGGTGAGGGATTTAATGCAGAAGAATTGGAAGCCAGGAATTTAAATTAGTACAACTCGGTTTCTTTCAAGTATATTTGGTTTCAGATATTTCATTTTGCACACCGAGTACTTCAGTTTAATTTTTTTTGAATGTATACATTTACAGAAAACTGTGAAAAAAGATCATTTAAGATGCTGTTTGAAAGTTTAAATGATGATTGAATGGAGAGTTAAGCATAATTTTCCAGATATGCACAGTGTTCTGCCTATCCATGCGAAGAGCTGACAGTGCCACATTTCAGCTACATCATCCTCTCCGACAGCTAAAATGTGGTGTGCATCCTCTTCAGAGAAAATTTGTGTCTGCACTATGAAGCATTGTACATTATTTCTTGCCACTGCAGGGGTTCAAGTCCATATGGAACCTTCACAAATATTACCACAGATCAAATAGGCAGCATTTCAAGGCAGATTTGACATACCTATTTAAATGAACAGCAGGGGACCTTGAGCTGCCTCAGGCTGTAGAGGAATAAAACTCTGCAGAGAAGCCTTCACTGCAGTCCCATTACTCAGCAAAGGCACTTTCTGCATTTATCATTCATTTCATTTCAGCTAGGGCAATAAGCTCATTTGCCCAAGGTCAATGAAGAGTGAAAGGGTTTCAAGAAATTAATGCGCCTGACAAGCCAAGATTTTGTCTTGAAGCTCTCCTTGGAAACTACAGAAGACCCAAAGTGAATTCCTACTGTGCCTAAAGGTTCAAAACCTATGTTATAATACAACCTACAGACAGTTTCTGTATGATTTTGAATGTTAATACGTTAAATGGAAATGTCATCAAACAATGTAATGCTGCAGATCATAACCACCAATGAACTTAAACTAATTTTTATTATACGCTTTCTAATGATGTAATTCAGAGTTACTAACCCTTACAAAAACATCTTAAAATAAATTATGGATAGGAAATAATTATTGTGGCTGAGGTCTACCAAACAAAAATAAAAGCTCCACAGGTTTACAGTCTACATTTGCAGCACAAGATAGCTTTGATTTTGAAGCAGCTCAAACAGCAAGAAATATGAAAATTATGTCAAATTTTTAAACACAAGCCCTGAAATGATTTTTAGGATGTTGCCAATCATGATCACACAATAAGGTGGATAAGTTGAATGTGCAGATAGCTATTAACAATTATACATTAAAAATTGCAGAAGAATTATACAGTAATAGAGCTGTCTAATATTCTTGCTATATTCTGGCAAGCAAATAATATTCTTGTTTCTAATTCGGTAAGAATTATCTGTAAAACAAGCAAATCAGTACTTGATCCTTTTCAGTCCATGTGCAATATTAAAAAATATCTTAGGCATCTTAATATACACTTTATTTAAAATAATTAAGATTACAATTCTTTTCCCCCAAAGAACACTTCAAGCTGATTTCTATTAACCAATAATAAAATCATTCTTGTAACATGAAGCTAAGTGTGCATTATAACATTTAGAAATAAAACATAAGACAACATAAAATAGTACATTATGTGGTTCCTTATTTTGCAGCATATATTTCTTGCCATCATATGTTAGCTCATGAATAGTGCTGTGAGGAGGGGCGATGAATCAATAGATATTATGTAACATCAGGTATGGTGAAATTAAAAGATATTTTACAAATAGTAAATGGCAGATGGAAAGAATTTTTAACAGAATCCTGAAAGGTAGCTCAAGTAGCTTATAAAAATTATCCTTACTTCGGTCCACAATAATATTCTTGGCAATAGGCTATTATATTTGTTTAATAAATATGTTTTAGCTGAGGAGTAACTATCACATGCATGCAGAGATAATTAGTTGAACTTGGCTTCATGTTCAGCATGGACATTGTGGGCCGAAGGGCCTTCTTCAGTTCTATATTCTATGTATACAGTTCATTTTAGTTTAGTTCATTGTCACGTGTACCGAGGTACAGTGAAAAGCTTTTGTGTGTGTGTGTTATCCAGTCAGCGGAAAGACAATACATGATTACAATTGAGCCATTTACAGTGTATAGATACATACTGCTGATTTCTTTCAGCTAAAACCCTTGCATTGTATTGTACATTGTATTGTATTGTATCCAGGGTAAGGGGGAGGATGAGTGCCAGGGCAGTTTACTATTCTGGATGTCAGATGTGGGAGGTCATGCAGTCAGATAGCTCTCCAAACGCCCACATCTGCGCCAGGTGCGTCAAGATGGCGCACCAAATGGACTGTATTCGATACCTGGAGCAGCAGCTCGATGACCTCCGTCTGGTCAGGGAGAGTGAGGACGCCATAGAGAGGAGCTACAGACAGGTGGTCACTCCAAAACCACAGGAGGCAGAAAAGTGGGTCACGGTTAGGAGAAGCAAGGGGCAGAGGCAGGGACTAGAGAGTACCCCGGTGGCTGTACACCTTGGCAATAAGTACTCCTGTTTGAATACTGTTGGGGGACACAGCCTACCTGGGGGTAGCAACAGCGACCGGGCCTCCAGTACAAAGACCGGCCCTGTTGCTCAGAAGGGTAAGGAAAAGAAGAGGAGGGCAGCAGTAATAGGGGACTCTATAGTTAGGGGGTCAGATAGGCGATTCTGTGGACGCAGTCAGGAGACCCGGATGGTAGTTTGCCTCCCTGGTGCCAGGGTCCGGGATGTGACTGAACGTGTCCAAGATATCTTGAAATGGGAGGGAGAGGAGCCAGAGGTCGTGGTACATATAGGTACCAATGACATTGGTAGAAAAAGAGAGGAGGTCCTGAAAGGAGAATTTAGGGAGTTAGGAAGAGTGTTAAGGAGAAGGACCGCAAAGGTAACAATCTCAGGATTACTGCCTGTGCCACGCGACAGTGAGAGTAGGAATGGAGCAAGGTGGAGGATAAATGCGTGGCTAAAGGACAGGTGCAGAGCGCAGAGATTCAAGTTTCTGGATCATTGGGACCTCTTTTGGGGAAGGTGTGACCTGTACAAAAAGGACGGGTTGCACTTGAACCCAATATCCTGGCGGGGAGATTTGCTACTGGGGAGAGGGACTCAAATAGAGAAGGCAAGTAGTCCGTTTGTGAGGCAGGAGGCAGAGAAGAGAAGCAGTCAGACGCAACACGTAGGGAGGAAAGAAGAAATAAATAACAAACGGAGAATAAGAAGTGGAGGGTTTCTTAAATGTGTGAGCAGAGAGACAGAGGGGTGTAAAATGAGGATAGGAGCAATAGGTAGCGAGGTGAAAAGTGGCAGGAAAACAAATCCAGGGCAAAAATCTAAAAGGGCCACTTTTCAACATAATTGTAAAAGGGCCAAGAGTGTTGTGTTGTAAAAACAAGCCTGAAGGCTTTGTGTCTCGATGCAAGGAGCATTCATAATAAGTTGGATGAGTTGAATGTGCAGATAGCTATTAATAATTATGATATAGTTGGGATCACGGAGACATGGCTCCAGGGTGACCAAGGCTGGGAGCTGAACATCCAGGGATATTCAATATTCAGGAAGGATAGACAAAGAGGAAAAGGGTAGCGTTGCTGGTTAGAGAGGAGATTAACGCAATAAAAAGGAATGACATTAGCTTGGAGGATGTGGAATCGATATCGGTGGAGCTGCGAAACACTAAGGGGCAGAAAACGCTAGTGGGTGTTGTGTACAGGCCACCTAACAGTAGTAGTGGAGTTGGGGATGGCATCAAACAGGAAATTAGAAATGCGTGCAACGAAGGTAAAACCATTATAATGGGTGACTTCATTCTACATATAGATAGAAACATAGAAACATAGAAATTAGGTGCAGGAGCAGGCCATTCGGCCCTTCGAGCCTGCACCGCCATGCAATATGATCATGGCTGATCATCCAACTCAATATCCTGTACCTGCCTTCTCTCCATACCCTCTGATCCCTTCAGCCACAAGGGCCACATCCAACTCCCTCTTAAATATGGCCAACGAACTGGCCTCAACTACCTTCTGTGGCAGAGAATTCCACAGATTCACCACTCTGTGTGAAAAATGATTTTCTCATCTCGGTCCTAAAAGACTTCCCCCTTATCCTTAAACTGTGACCCCTTGTCCTGGACTTCCCCAACATCGGGAACAATCTTCCTGCATCTAGCCTGTCCAACTCCTTTAAAAAATGTGTAAGTCTATGAGATCACCCCTCAATATTCTAAATTCCAGCGAGTACAAGCCGAGTCTATCCAGTCTTTCTTCATATGGAAGTCGTGCCATCCCAGGAATCAGTCTGGTGAACCTTCTCTGTACTCCCTCTATGGCAAGAATGTCTTTCCTCAGATTAGGAGACCAAAACTGTACGCAATACTCCAGGTGTAACCTCACCAAGACCCTATACAACTGCAGTAGAACCTCCCTGCTCTTGTACTCAAATCCTTTTGCTATGAATGCCAACATACCATTCGCTTTCTTCACAGCCTGCTGCACCTGCATGCCTACTTTCAATGACTGGTGTACCATGACACCCAGGTCTCGCTGCATCTCCCCTTTTCCTAATCGGTCACCATTCAAATAATAGTCTACCTTCCTGTTTTTGCCTCCAAAGTGGATAACCTCACATTTATCCACATTATACTGCATGTGCCATGCATTTGCCCACTCACCCAGTCTATCCAAGTCATCTTGCAGCCTCCTCACAGCCAACACTGCCCCCCAGCTTCGTGTCATCCGCAAACTTCGAGATGTTGCATTTAATTCCCTCGTCCAAATCATTAATGTATATTGTAAATAGCTGGGGTCCCAGCACTGAGCCTTGCGGCACCCCACTAGTCACTGTCTGCCATCCTGAAAAGGACCTGTTCACTCCTACTCTTTGCTTCCTGTCTGCCAGCCAGTTCCCTATCCACATCAATACTGAACCACCAATACCGTGTGCTTTAAGTTTGTATACCAATCTCTTGTGTGGGACCTTGTCGAAAGCCTTCTGAAAGTCCAGATATAACACATCCACTGCTTCTCCCTTATTCACTCTACTAGTTACATCATTAAAAAATTCAATAAGATTCGTCAGACATGATTTACCCTTCGTAAATCCATGCTGACTTTGTCCAATGATTTCACCACTTTCCAAATGCGCTGCTATCCCATCTTTAATAATTGACTCTAGCAGTTTCCCCACTACCGATGTTAGACTAACTGGTCTGTAATTCCCCGTTTTCCCGCAAACTTCTGTCTTCCTTAGTGAAGACAGAACCAAAGTAGTTTTGAAAAAGTATCACTAAGGCATCTGCTATTTCTGGGGCTACTTCCTTAAGTACCCTGGTAAATTGAATTTTTTGAGGATGTAACTAGTAGAGTGGATAAGGGAGAAGCAGTGGATGTGTTGTATCTGGACTTTCAGAAGGCTTTCGACAAGGTCCCACACAAGGGATTGGTATACAAACTTAAAGCACACGGTATTGGTGGTTCAGTATTGATGTGGATAGAGAACTGGCTGGCAGACAGGAAGCAAAGAGTAGGAGTGAACGGGTCCTTTTCAGGATGGCAGAGTGACTAGTGGGGTGCCACAAGGCTCAGTGCTGGGACCCCAGCTATTTACAATATACATTAATGATTTGGACGAGGGAATTAAATGCAACATCTTGAAGTTTGCGGATGACACGAAACTGGGGGCAGTGTTAGCTGTGAGGAGGATGGTGGGAGGCTGCAGGATGACTTGGATAGACTGGGTGAGTGGGCAAATGCATGGCAGATGCAGTATAATGTGGATAAATGTGAGGTTATCCACTTTGGTGGCAAAAACAGGAAGGTAGACTATTATTTGAATGGTGACCGATTAGGTAAAGGGGAGATGCAGCAAGACCTGGGTGTCATGGTACACCAGTCATTGAAAGTAGGCATGCAGGTGCAGCAGGCTGTGAAGAAAGCAAATGGTATGTTGGCATTCATAGCAAAAGGATTTGAGCACAAGAGCAGGGAGGTTCTACTGCAGTTGTACAGGGTCTTGGTGAGGCCACACCTGGAGTACTGCATACAGTTTTGGTCTCCTAATCTGAGGAAAGACATTCTTGCCATAGAGGGAGTACAGAGAAGGTTCACCAGACTGATTCCTGGGATGGCACGACTTCCATATGAAGAAAGACTGGATAGACTTGGCTTGTACTCGCTGGAATTTAGAAGATTGAGGGGTGATCTCATAGAGACTTACAAAATTCTTAAGGGGTTGGACAGGCTAGATGCAGGAAGATTGTTCCCGATGTTGGGGAAGTCCAGGACAAGGGGTCACAGTTTAAGGATAAGGGGGAAGTCTTTTAGGACCGAGATGAGAAAATCGTTTTTCACACAGAGTGGTGAATCTGTGGAATTCTCTGCCACAGAAGGTAGTTGAGGCCAGTTCGTTGGCCATATTTAAGAGGGAGTTCGATTTGGCCCTTGTGGCTGAAGGGATCAGGGGGTAATGGAGAGAAGGCAGGTACAGGATACCGAGTTGGATGATCAGCCATGATCATATTGAATGGCGGTGCAGTCTCGAAGGGCCGAATGGCCTGCTCCTGCACCTAATTTCTATGTTTCTATGTTTCTATAAGGGAATAACTTCAAGGTAAAGCTAGCAACATCTGAATAAGGATAGTCCAAGGGTCACCAATGAGGTAGATAGTAGTTCAGGACTACTCTCTGGATGTGGTAGGATGATTCAGTTGCCTGATAAATGCTGGGAAGAAACTGTCCCCGATTCTGAAAACAGCGTGCAGGAGCAATGCGGCCATGAATGGAGAGTGAGTAAAGGCGTAACGCATTAAGAATGGGATAGTAAAGGAACAAGGAAAAATGCTTCTATATAGTGTATCAGTGTTGCTGTTGTAGGTAACAAAACCAAAGGGGGAAATTAGTTAGGTCGCAAGTTGATAGCTGTCTAATCACAACTGCGTGGAGGAGTATTAGTGATCACTGTGTCATGACTTATTATCAAATAACTGAATGATTCATACCGATGTATTACATTTAACAGCTCTCAGTGAATTCTAAGCGGTTAACAAATTTGCGGTCACACTTTTAGACATCAGAAACTCTAAAAGAAAACAGATGTTAATCACTGCAGATTCTCTCATTTATACTTAAGAAAATTTGAAATGTTTTGATGCAAAGCTAACAGTATTGCCACTTTTGGTAACGTACCAGGATTATACTGTGATTCAGTTTGATACCCCCATGCAACAGAGTATCATGAATGTGGGGAATTTAATTTAGCCTATAATAATCATCATTAATAATGAATTTACAGGTTACTTAAACATCTTTTTAAACTAAAATATGTTTAAGTAGCTTGTAATGTCATTAATGATGAATAATCACTAAACTAGTGATATAGAATGGAAACAGGTCCTTCGGCCCACCAATGCTGAGCATTGATCTCCTGTTCACACTAATTAACTCCACGTGTCTTTGGGATGTGGGAGGAAACTGGAGTACCCGGTGGAAATCCATGTGGTTTCAGGGGAAATGTGCAAACTCACAGATAGCACCCGAGGTCAGGATTAAATCCAAGTCTCTGGCACTATGGCGCAGCAGTTCCACCAGCTGCGCCACTGTGCCACCCAAATACTTGCATACTTTTATACCACTAAGCTGCAACTGAAAGGAAGTGAATGTGCAAAAGATGTACCGCGTTGAAGCCTGTCAATCTTCCTGGGAATAACAGATAAACGCTCATATACGTTTGATTGCACAATGGGGCAAGAGGGAGTGGGTGTTTCGAGGAGGTGGCAAAGTGGCAGGTAAAGGAAAAACAGGAATAGTAAGAATGCCACATGAGAATAATAAGCCAGCATGAAATGTTTTGACACATTACTGCCCTAGAGAGAAATGAGCTACATCTTACAAAAGTAAATGCACAGTTAATCAATAACTGCAGTGATCAACTCTTACAAATCTGGACGTGGAAAGTTGTGGTAAAAGAGGTACTAACTTTGCGTTAAATATTATCTCATAACAAGCACATCAGCAGTATGTATACCAAGTTGATTGGCATCATACTGCATTCCTACTACAACATCAATCTATATACACGGCTTTATTCTCCGCCAGAAAATATAGGTTAAATTGTTATTATTTTATTGTACCCTTCCAAGTTAAAACCAACAAAAATGTTTATGCGAGCAAGAAATTTGAAGATAAACAATAATTTTCACAAGGATAGAAATTAATTAATATTTTACAATCAGTGAATCTAGGTGATTCCAAATATGCCACATACATCAGATTGGCTAGCATTTGATTGCATAGTTAATTGAGTAAATGTATAACTCGAGTCTCTCCCTAAAAATACAGACATAGATAATTTCTGAGAGTATTGCTATGAAAATAACAGTAACAATAACATAAGAAAAATTGCTCCCAATCTTCATATACAACCGATTAAGCTACTCTCTCAAGCACAGAAATGCACTGCAAAATGACATTTGGTTTTTCAGTGTACTTCATATTGCAGATTACATCCAAATTGGAGGATTTGAGGGGGGGGGCTGTCTTGCTCTGGACTGGTCCTAATGCCTTCTTAATGCCATCGTGCATTCCCCTGATGTTCCCTGTTATGGCGGCCGTCGGATGTCCTCACTAAGCTGTATCCAGTAGTGGGGAAGTAATCACAGACGAATGCCACCAGATGGAGAGATGGGTGGAACACTACTCCGACCTCTACTCGAGATAGAACACTGTGTCTCCCTCAGCCCTTAATGCCATCGAGTGCCTGCCGACCATGAATGAGTTAGACGCAGAGCCGACGGTAGAAGAGCTCAGCAAGGCCATTGACAGCCCGGCCTCAGGCAAGGCCCCAGGCAGCGACGGGATTTCCCCTGACCTGATCAAGCATTGCAAGACTACCTTACTGCTTCCTTTGTATGAAGTACCCTGCCAGTGCTGGCAAGAGGAAGCTGTACCACAGGACATGAGGGATGCCACTATAATTGCTCTCTACAAGAACAAGGTCGACAGCAGCGACTGCAACAATAACAGAGGCATCTCCTTCCTCAACATCATCAGCAAGGTCTTTGCTCGGGTCATCTCGATCCGCCTGCAGAAGCTGGCAGAACGTGTCTACCCAGAATCAGTGCAGTTTCCGAGCTGGAAGGTCAACAGTGGACATGGTCTTCTCCCTTCGCCAGCTCCAGGAGAAATGTAGAGAACAGCGGATGCCACTGTATGTTGCTTTCATTGACCTCACCAAAGCGTTCGACCTCATCAGCAGAGTTGGCCTATTTAAGGCTCTGCCAAAGATCGGCTGCCCACCAAAGCTGCAGAGCACGATAGAATGCTTCCACATCAACACGAAGTGGACAGTGCAGTTCAATAGCAGTTTATCTGAGCCCTTCGACATCCGCAGTGGCGTCAAACAAGGCTGCGTCCTCGCTCCCACACTCTTTGAGATTTTCTTCGCTCTGCTCCTGAAACATGCCTTCGGCACTGCAACAGAGGGGATCTACTGAGTACTAGATCAGATGGCAGGCTCTTCAACCTCACCCACCTCAGAGCAAAGACAAAAGTACGTGAAGCTCTCATCAGAGACATATTGTTTGCCGATGACGCCATAGTCGTGTCCCACACCCAGCAGGATCTACATTCACTGATGGACCGCTTCTATCGGGATGCAAGGACTTCGGGCTGACCATCAGCCTGAAGAAAACAAACGTCTTGTGGCAGGAAACAGAGGCGCTGCCTGTCATCACCATCGACGACTACGAACTTGATGCCGTCCATCAGTTCACGTACCTAGGCTCCACCATAACCGACAACCTCTCCTTTGACAGCGAGATTGATAAAAGGATCGGGAAGGCAGCTACAACTCTCGCTCGCCTCACAACTCGAGTGTGGGCAAACCCAAAGCTGACAGTGAAGACAAAGATAGCAGTCTACAACGCCTGTGTCATCAGCACGCTGCTGTACGGCAGTGAGACATGGACTACATATGCCAGGCAGGAGAGAAGGCTCAACACCTTGCACCTGAGAAGCATCAGCCGTATCCTGGGAATATCCTAGCAAGACAGAGTGTCCAACGCTGAGATCCTGTCTCGCGCTGGCCTTCCCAGTATGTACACTCTACTCATGTCCACCACATGGAGGATGGCCGTATTCCAAAAGACATCCTCTATGGAGAGCTGACATCTGGGAGGAGAGCCATCAGCCGCCCCCAGCTACGTTACAAGGTTGTCTGCAAGAGAGATATGTAGGTGCTCAACATCGATGTGGAGTCCTGGGAGAGCCTTGCAGCTGACCGCACGAGGTGGAGAGGTACCCTGAAACAACATCTCAAAACGGGGGAAGAGAAACTGTTGAACGCAGCAGCAGACAAGCGGGCACGCAGAAATGAGCGCAGCAACTTCAACAAACCAGAGACCACACACAAATGTGACCTTTGTCACAGAGAATGTGACTCCCGCATTGGTCTCTTCAACCACAAGCGGTGCTGCTCCAGCCGAGGCTTGGAGCAAGCAGCCAACAACTAGGATGCATCATCCATGGTCAGTCATGACCGAGGGGGGCCTACTTTGCATATTGCAGATGCAGACAATGTACTTAGTGAAGAAATGGTAATGTGATATTGTGTTTTCATTAGAGAAATATCTTTAACCAATTTTTGAAATAACAAGAAAGCTTTGAAATAAACTAGAGAAAATTGAAGCAAAGCCAGGTACGTTCATGTCATGCTGACATGATGCTAATGGTGCTGTCATTTGGGGGGAATGCAGTTGGGGAAAAAAGGAGGACATGCGAGCTAGAAAAAATTCGAAAGGAAAATGATGACAATGTCTCAGAAAAGTAAAATGCACGAATGATTAAAACTATAATTTTGCAACATAAAGGTACACTGCCAATTTTCCAGCACCCTTGGTTCCAGAGCCTTGCCCGATTATCCATTTTGCTGAGCCAATAGAGGTCATGTAATAATGATTTAATAACACACCCCTGGCCCACTAATTAGACCCCTCCCATCTCTCTAAAGCACCATGGAGTGCTAGAAATGTAAATAATTATAATAACAAATAGAATCAACTCTTTTGGGACGTAGGCTTTCGTAGGACATCCCAAAAGAGCGCGCACCATGCAATGGCATTTGTAGCCGTCCATTGACCTGGTCAGGCAGTCGTGGGAATTCAAGTGCACGCTTGTGATTTTGTCTGGATTATAGGTGGTGTCGGACCATTAATTGTCGGAAAAATCGGTGTTGTGCCTGTATTATGTTAAGATTTGCATTTTGTAGATACACAAATGACAATGCTTCTAAAGCCAGACCTTTGTCACACCAAGTGGGTCTTGATTCAGGGTACGAGTAGGTGAGTATTAAATCAACTCAAACTGTAGTGGAAGTGCTTTAGAATGGTCATAATTAACTGATGACAAAGGTAAATCAGGTTCAAACACTTTCAAAGTGGTCAATTTATATATGCACCCGATTGCAAATTTCATTCAGTTTTGCCAATGGAAATTAAGCTTAGAAACTTAAATTTCACTTAAACTTTAAAGTTAATTTTCACAGCAGCTGCAAGTTATTTCCTTTGCACATATCATTTAAACACTTACATGCATTAGTGAATAGTAGGATTGCTTTCCAGTGTAAAAAAGGAAATTGAAAGGACGGCCATCTTCTCCCCACTGGACAGCTGTAAAACAGAGGGAAAAGAGGAAAATCACATTTTGCTTTACCCAAGGCATAAGTAAATGCTCTAATGATGTTAGCACAGTAAAATTGTAAGTACCAAAATAAACAGAAGGTGAAATGCAAAACGCTGCAGCAACAAAAGATTTGAATTACATTTCCAGGGCATTGAACAGACGATTCTAATCTATTCTGGCCAATACACTAAAAGATATATGAATTGCACTAAAGATAAGCCTAAACAAGATCACTGCTCACTACACGATGCTTCTAAAATAGAAAATGAAGATAATCAAACAAATTTGAACCTTGCCAATGCCAGCATTCAGTAATATTTTATGTTAGATTTTGAGGGAGCTACGTGATCAAATGATTTATTCTGAAGAATTCCACAAGTTACTTGGCTATTCACTGTACACACTCTTAACAGTTCACTGCATGGTCCGTGCAACTTGCAAATCTATTAAACAATGTTTTTAACCATTGAGATAAGCCCTGCTGCTTTCCAACTGGCAGATCATAAGCAATCGGCAGCAAACACAATGTAAACTTTAGCTGCATTTGTTAAGTCAGCAACTGAGAAAGCCCCTTCACGGAAAGGCTCTTTTTTGAGTCAAGTGGGCATTCACATTTGATGAGTACAGCAAGGTTATATTCATGCAGCTGTTAGGAAATTCAATCCACAAATCAGGACTTAGCGTATTTAGTACTCCCAAAAGGCCAGTAATAAAGCCACAATAGATAACCTGTCATACAAATCATAAGTTCTCTCACAGATCTTCCGTTAAGCACATTGAAGCATTTTCATTGCAGCCATCACATTAGGACCTTTAGAAAGATATACTACACATCCCTCCTCAAGTCTGTCTTGCCATTCAGTATGATCATAACTGATCTGACCCTAGCCTCATCTTTTCTGTGCTAGTTCCACATAGCCCTTAATTTACTAATCTTTCAAATATGTATCTATTTCCTCTTTAAAACACAATGAATTATCCATCACCACCATAAGGTGGTACAGAATTCCAGCGATTCACCTCCATATGAAACTTTACAATTTGTAGTTTTTCAAATCTGAGTCTTATAGTTATCTTAGAATCTCTGAGCAAGGGAAATGAGAGAAAAAAAGAGTTCGTCCAACTGACATGTACACTGTCACCTTTGGAAATGGATGCGCGATTAAAGAATCGGACTCCATGCTCCGTTCCATACTTATCATCAAACTCAGGGAAAGGTCTCTGTTCATCCCTATTGCATCTTTTATTTCCTCACACGCAGACCTCCATCAGTAGGAATTTGCACCAAGACTTTCACCTTGGAGACCATCAGCACAGGAGCATCTCAAGGATGGGTGCACAGTCCTCTTCTCTACTCCGTCTATACCCATGACTGTGTTGCCAGACACGGTTCAACACTGTCAACAAGGTCCCACACAAGGGATTAGTGGGTAAAATTAGAGCACATGGTGTTGGGGGTTGGGTATTGCCATGGATAGAGAATTGGTTGGCAGACAGAAAATAAAGAGTAGGAATAAACGGGTCCCTGTCAGCATGGCAGGCAGTAGCGAGTGGATTTCCGCAAGGCTCAGTGCTGGGGTCACAACTATTTAAAATATATGTTAATGATTTAGATGATGGAATTAAAAGTAACACAAGCAATTTTGCAGATGACACAAAGCTGGGTGGCAGTGTGAACTGCGAAGAGGATGCTAGGAAGTTGCAGGGTGACTTGGACAGGTTGAATGAGTGGGCAGATGCATGGCAGATGCAGTGTAATGCAGATAAATGTGAGGTTATCCACTTTGGCAGCAAGGACAAAGAGGCAGATTATTATCTCAATGGTGTCAGATTAGGAAAAGGGGAAGTGCAACGAGACCCCGGGTGTCTTTGTACACCAGTCACTGAAAATAAACATGCAGGTACAGCAGGCAGTGAAGAAAGCTAATGGCATGTTGGCCTTCATAACAAGAGGATTTGAGTATAGGAGTAAAGAGGTCCTTCTGCAGTTGTACAGGGCCCTGGTGAGACCACATCTGGAGTATTGTGTGCAGTTTTGAGGAAGGACATCCTTGCTATTGAGGGAGTCCAGCGTAGTTTCACGGGGTTAAAAGATTGGAAAGACTGGGCTTGTGTTCACTGGAATTTAGAAGGATGAGAAGGAATCTTATAGAAACATATAACATTTTAAAATGACTGGACAAGCCAGATGCAGGAAAAATGTTCCCAATGTTGGGGGAGTCCAGAACCAGGGGCCACAGCCTAAGCATAAAGGAGAGGTTATTTAAAAACGAGATGGGGAAAAACTTTTTTACCCAGAGAGTTGTGAATTTGTGGAATTCCCCCCCACAGAAGGCACTGGAGGCTAATTTACTGGATGAATTTAAAAGATAGTTAGATCGAGCTCTTGGGGCTGGCGGAATCAAAGGGTACGGGGAGAAGGCAGGCTCGGGTTACTGATTGTGGATGATCGGTCATGATCACAATGAGTGGCGGTGCTGGCTCGAAGGGCTGAATGGCCTCCTCCTGTACCTATTTTCTATGTTTCTAAGTAACACATGGGCCAGACAGTTAGTGTTGGAGGCAAGAATGACTGATCTTGACAATATAACAGCTTTTGACCAAATGTAAGATCAAGGAGCCCTTGTAAATTGAAGGTAATGTAAATCAGAAAGAAGCCACTCCACTAGCCAGAGCTGTAACCCTGCACAGAGAAAGAGGATTGTAACCATAGCTAAGGTAATTTTTTTTCCCCTCCATTGTTTCATTAATGGCTTTGCTTCAAGCAAAAATGTCAGAAATGTGGTAAATTGCCAATTACGTGCACATAACTTGAGAAAGCAATCTGCACCCAATCTACAAGACCTTAACTTGATCAGATGTTGGCAACTCATACCTGCAATATATAAACACTAACCAACGAAAATTCCCAACGCGAGTTTAATTGCTCCCTCTATAATTAGCAGCATTTCCACAGCTAAATCCCAACGTTTCCAACCTGAATAAATCTATACTTTATGATATTAATGGTGGGGATAGAAGCAGTCAGCAATGGTCAGAAACTTAACATCAATTCATAAAGGCTGAAGCTTCACAGTATTTAGAATTGAGGACAATGGCTAAGTTTTTGCAGTAAGTGATTCATTAATGTTGTCTACCACCTAATTTTTAAAACATGGAGACACTACTACCTAGAAGTCCAAAGGAGCACCACTAGCTCCAATATTCCTTCCAAATCATTCTCCGATTTATATTTACAAAAATTATCTTCTTTAATTCAGTTTTTTTCATACTTCTAAACCTTCTTGTCTAGAAAATGGTATGGGCCACCTTCACGTAGACTACAACAGTCCAAAGTGATAAACTATGCAGCATCTTAATTAGGAAATTGCAGTGAATACTAACCTGTCAGCCACACCCGCATTGCACATTGGATTATTGGCAAGGCATAATCAGTAGGTTTGCAGATGACATTAAAAATCAGTGGTATCGTAGACAGTGAAGATGATAAGTGGGGACATTGCATTTTGGGAAGACAAATCAGGGTAGGACCTTCACAGTGAACTGCAGAGCTCTAGGGAGTGTGAGAGATCTCAAAGAACATAGTTCCCTGAAAGGGCATCACCGGTAGAGAGGGTTCAACAGTCAGGGACTTGAGTATAGAAGTTGGAACTGTGTGTTACAGTTGTTCAAGGCGAGAGTGAGACCGCATTTGGAGTAGTGTGATCCGTTTTGGTCACCCTCCATAGGAAAGATCCCATTAAGCTGTAAAGAATGCAGAGAGGCTATTGCCAGAAGTAGAGCCTGAGCCACAGGAAGAGGTTGGGCAGATTAGCACTTTATTTCCTGGAGCACGAAGACCGAGGGGTGATCTTATAGCGGTTGATAAAATAATTAGGCGAATAGAGTAAATCTTTTACACAGAGTATAGGAATCAAGAAATAGAGGGCAAAAGTTTAAGGTGAGGGGTAAAGGAATCCAAGGGGCAACATTTTCTACAAAGACGGTGGCGGGTATATGGAACAAGGTGGCCAAGGAAGTAGTTGATGCAGGTACAATAACAATTCTTAGGAAACATTTGGACAGCTACATGAAAAGAAAAGGTTTAGCGTGATATGGGCCGGGCATTGAAAAATGGGACTAGTTTAGATGGGGCATCTGGATGGGCATTGACAAGTTGGGTCAAAGAGGCTGTTTCTGTGCTGCATGAGTCCATAATAAACAAAACATTCCCAACTCTGACCGTGACAATGTAAACTGTGTTCATCAAGCTCATCTCATGTTGGAAGAACAAAAATTCAGTCAATTTGCCCCAATTCGGGTACCATATGGATGTTCATAAATTGTTAATGATTTTGATAACTACATATCTTTTCCATTGTTTCCATTTCCTCTTAGATATCAAGAGCTGGCAACATAGGATGAACGTATTGCCTAGTGGGCGCCGCTGCTTGGTATAGTAGTTATAATGAATTTGTACAAAACATAGTTAGGTCACAACTTAAACAATTCTGGCTGCTACACTCCAGGAAGTACTGGAGGGAAATTTAATTTTAACTAATCCACAACAGTCTCCTTCCTCCTCCCCTTTCTCCCCCAGAATAAGCCCACTTTCTTTCCAACCCCCCCCCCCCCCGAAACCTGGCTGACCTCTTTACCTTTTGTTTCACTGTAGTACTGAGGATACAAAAAATCATTAACACTTGATATTTAAAATGGCAGTGAAAAAAAGTTAAACAGTAAAGGGTCTCAGATGGTTCATTATGAAATGTTCTTAATTCAATTAGTGTGTGAATTGAATTATTTTCTTCTAATAGATTCCTTCTGTGGTCCAAAGAAGAGTTAAAGACTAGAAATTCTTACCACCATTTAGCTTGTGGAGACATTTCTCTAATAGAAACATAGAAACATAGAAATTAGGTGCAGGAGTAGGCCATTCAGCCCTTCGAGCCTGCACCGCCATTCAATATGATCATGGCTGATCATCCAACTCAGTATCCCGTACCTGCCTTCTCTCCATACCCTCTGATCCCCTTAGCCACAAGGGCCACATCCAACTCACTCTTAAATATAGCCAATGAACTGGCCTCAACTACCCTCTGTGGCAGAGAGTTCCAGAGACTCACCACTCTCTGTGTGAAGAAAGTCTTTCTCATCTCGGTCTTAAAGGATTTCCCCCTTATCCTTAAGCTGTGACCCCTTGTCCTGGACTTCCCCAACATCGGGAACAATCTTCCTGCATCTAGCCTGTCCAACCCCTTAAGAATTTTGTAAGTTTCTATAAGATCCCCTCTTAATCTCCTAAATTCCAGAGAGTATAAACCGAGTCTATCCAGTCTTTCTTCATAAGACAGTCCTGACATCCCAGGAATCAGTCTGGTGAACCTTCTCTGCACTCCCTCTATGGCAATAATGTCCTTCCTCAGATTTGGAGACCAAAACTGCACGCAATACTCCAGGTGTGGTCTCACCAAGACTCTGTACAACTGAAGTAGAACCTCCCTGCTCCTGTACTCAAATCCTTTTGCTATGAAAGCTAACATACCATTCGCTTTTTTCACTGCCTGCTGCACCTGCATGCCTACTTTCAATGACTGGTGTACCATGACACCCAGGTCTCGCTGCATCTCCCCTTTTCCTAATCGGCCACCATTTAAATAATAGTCTGCTTTCCTGTTTTTGCCACCAAAGTGGATAACCTCACATTTATCTACATTATGTTGCTCTGCCATGGTTTAACAGCAATTCCTTTCCTCAGGAGATGGGGAACTTAAAAAAAATCTAAATTGTTGAGTAATTTGCAACTAGGCACTCATTATTTTGTATTAAATTATATATACTTTACTTTGTGACCATAACTGCAATGTACATACATGTCTGAAGAGGGCCACAATTAAAGGATTCGGAGGCCCCTCATGTGAACTAAAAATTATGCACTCAAGGAACCAGGTCTGGACTTGTGCTTAAGCTTTCTCAAGAACAGTATAGCATAGGGACAAATATAGCATTGGAACAGGCCATTTGACTACAATGTCTGTGTTGCCAAATTAAATCAATCCCTTCTACCAGCACATGTTCCATTTCCCTCCACTCCCTGCATATGCCCATCCAAATGTCTCTTAAATTCCACTATTGTATCTATTTCCACCATCACCCTTGGCAGCTCATTCCAGGCACCTACCAATCTTAGAGTTAAAAAAACTTGCCCCGCACATCGACTTAACTTTTCCTCTCTCACCATGTTATCTCGTATTTAACAATTCCATCCTAGGGAAAAGGTTCTGACTGTCCACCTTATTTATGTCTCTCATAATTTTATACAGGTCTCCCTCAGCCTCAGATGCGCCAGAGAAAATAATCCAAGTTTGCCAAATCTCCTGATAGATAATGCTGCTATCCAGGCAACAACTTTTTTCTTTTTACACCCTCTCAGAAGCCTCCAGATTCTTCCTGCATTGGGATGACCGGAATGACACATGATATAATACTCAAAATGCAGCCTAACCAAAAGTTTTACTAAATTGCAAAATGACGTCCTGACTCTTGTACTCAATGCTTACAATTTAGGTTTTGAACATTGTTCTCCAATTTTAGCTACAAATCCCGCCCCTCCTTCCCGTATCACACCCTCTCCCCTGTACTCTATATGTATATGCATCTATTTATTCCCTCCCCTTCACACATATTCCTTCCATCAGCATTATAATTCACCAGGCTTTGTCCTGCCCCTCTTCTCTTCCAACTTTCTCCCCCCACCAGTCTGAAGAGTCCCAACCCGAAACATCATCTATCCGTGTTCTCCAGAGATTATGCCTGACCCGTTGAATTACTCCAGCACTTCATATCTTCTTTTGTAAATCAATAACTGCAGTTCCTTGTTTCTATCTTATACTCAATGCCCTGACTGATAAAGGCAAGTATACCATAAACCTTCTTTACCAACCTATCTACTTGGGGAAGGAACTGCAGATGCTGGAAAATCGAAGGTAGACAAAAATACTGGAGAAACTCAGCAGGTGAGGCAGCATCTATGGAGCGAAGGAAATATGCGACGTTTCGGGGCGTGACGCTTCTTCAGACTGAAGAAGGGTCTCGACCCGAAACGCAGCCCATTTCCTGGAATTGGAAAGGCAAAGTCTGGAAATCACTTCCATTCTTGTCATGAAAAACAATATCAACAGTGATTGCTCAGAGGTTGTCTTTATCAGCAGAGATGGAGCAAAAGGACAGCAACAACAAACAATAGAAGCATGATAAAGCTTGAGTCTTGTTTAAAGATTGCGGAATCATTCCATGAAAAATATTGCAGCACACAATTGATACAGCAGAGCACACCAATGAACAGATGATAACTGAGTTTCTAATTTAAAGCAATTGGCAAATACACTAAATGTGTACATACTCGTTATAAAGTGACCAAAAGTGCTTCCACTTCTCACAACATTAGGAAATGGCATCTTACCTCTCTGTTTTGGAAAAACTTCCAAAGGATGCTGGAATAAATCGGACATACTAGAATCAGCAAAGGTAAATGAATAGATAGTGAATTGAAGTAGAAACTTTAGAGATACAAAACATTTTCAATACCTTCATGATAGGTCTAGCCTTCTTTTCAAATAAACCAGATGGAAAGAGGTACCGAATGGATCTCTGGAATAAAAATGATAAATAAGTCAATGCCTTTAACAAAATCTTTTATGAAATTATTAGTAATTTTTTGCTTGAACTGATAAATGAAGCACCTTTTCCCTGAGGGTAGAGATTTTACTATTTAGCAGCTGATTGATGTGTTCAGGGTCAACATAACAGTATTACATGTTCAACAAATCTTAAGTTTTTACACCTTAAATAAATAATAATGATACAAGGAGAATGGGTAATAACACTACAATAAAGATAATTTTGACACAATCACTTGGCAATGCATTGGTTGCCACAAGTAATATTGTATATATTCCAATATAGCAGTTTCCAAAATTAGCAGTTAAAAATTATAGTAAATATTGCTTATTTATACATAATATTTCTGCAACATGAGGCACCCTAAAATGAATGGGACATATTGTATATCTTTATTATAATTTTTTCTTAGTACTTACATACCCAGAGGAAACGAAAAAAAGTTTCTCAACCAGTGTCCATTCAGTGTGCGGTAAAAAATAAATAGAAATTTAAAAAAACATACACTGGAGCTGCACAGAATTTACAGTAAGATGTGTCAAGAAACCATGGATTCTGAGATACTGGACTATTTTCATTAATGCAAGAAAGATTAAGAGGAGATTTAATGGGCTTTTGTAATTAAGGAGTATCTTAGTTACACAAAATAACATTTTATTTCCTGTGGTTGGAGAAACTGTGAGAAGGACAACAATTTAAAATTGTCAGAGTCAGGAGTGGCGAGAGAAATTTCTTTCAACAGAATTGTCAGAGCATAAAATGCTTTTCCACATATAATGGCCAAGGCAGACACCATAATGATTAGTAAGGGTAGTGCAGACAAAAAAAAACTGAAGTAGACAATGATATTGTGCTAAGGAGAATGTAAAGCAGTGGATATGTTTGGTTACTTCAGCAACGTTAGAGGGCCAAATGACAACCATCTGTTCAGTAAATGTGAATGTATGGTTCACTGATTAGTTATTAATGTAATGATTCATATGATATGGAACTGGTGTGTCATATACAATTTACAAACACAAGCTATAGTCACAAATTAAAAAGATACAAGGTAGCTTCACATACAAGGAAATAAACTAGCGTTGCTTTGGCAGGGTGCTTTGCATTTTGATTGATCTGTTTAGATTCTATCACTTCATTTAATTAAGCTTAACATTGTGACAATTTACAAACGTTTGTGCATTTTTGAAAGGGACATACGATAAAAGCATCAAAAAAGGTGGAAAAAAAAAATCTAACCTACCTCCCCTTGTCTAGTCCCTTCACACCCACATCCGCGACGCCTTTCTGTATTCCATCACCTGAACAACTTCCGATTCCCTGGCCCCCCCACTGCCTCATTTATTAGTGCATACTGGTAGCATAGGTGGCGAGGAGTAGGTATTGAGCGAGGTAGTTCTGGGACGCCAGAACTATTGAGCCTTCCTGAGCTGTCACGGGCCAAACTTAATGAAACACCAGTGAAGGGGGGTGCCCACTTGATAACTCCAATAATATACTGGCATCTACATAACTATTTTTTGTTGTCCCACAGTTTAACTGTGTAAGGGCATTTTAGATTCTCATGTGGCAATGGGTTTCCTGGTTAAACATTTAGCTTGTGTATTTGTTAACATGTAGATAGCGTATTACTGAATATGAAGTTGGTTATTATCCTACAACATGTGTGTAAAGGTAGTTCAGACACTACTTTGGCATTGGTTTTCTTGGTTGAACTCTTATCCTGGTGTTATAGCACAAGTACATTGTTTTAACAGTAATTCAACGTCCAATCTTTATACTACTACCCCCCACCCCCACCACCACCACAACTCCCCTTTAAGATCACCTTAATTACAAATTTACAAACGCAATCCATAATCACAAATTAAATAGAAAAATGATCAGGTAGCTCCAAGATACAAGAAAATAAACTAGCATAGCTTGGCAGGTAGACAAAAATGCTGGAGAAACTCAGCGGGTGAGACAGCATCTATGGAGCGAAGGAATAGGCGACATTGTGGGTCGAGACCCTTCGTCAGATTGACGTGGGGCCGTGCGGGAAAAAGAAAGGATGAGGCGGAGACAGTTGGCAGTGAGAGAGCTGGGAAGGGGAAAGAGGGAGAAAGCAAGGACTACTTGAAATTGGAGAAGTCAATGTTCATACCGCTGGGGTGTAAACTACCCAAGCGAAATGTGAGATGCTGCTCCTCCAATTTGCAGTGGGACTCACTGGCCATGGAGGAGGCTCAGGACAGAAAGGTCAGATTCGGAATGGGAGGGGGTGTTGAAGTGCTGAGCCACCAGGAGATCATAGGCTATTGCGAACTGAGTGGAGGTGTTCGGCAAAGCGATCGCCAAGCCTGCGCTTGGTCTCACTGATGTAGAGCAGTTGACACCTGGAACAGCAGATGCAATAGATGAGGTTGGAGATGGTGCAGATGAAACTCTGCCACACCTGGAAAGACTGCTTGGGTCCTTGGATGGAGTTGAGGGAGGTGGTAAAGCGACACATGTAGCATTTCCTGCGGTTGCAAGGGAAAGTACCAGGGGAGGGGTGGTTTGGGTGGGAAGGGATGATTTGACCATGGAGTTACGGAGGAAAGCAGAAAGGGGTGGAGATGGGAAGATGTGGCCAGTAGTGGGATCCCGTTGGAGCTGGCAAAAGTGTTGGAGGACTATATGTTGTATGCGACAGCTGATGGGGTTGAAGACGAGGACAAGGGGGACTCTGTCCTTGTTGTGAATGGGGGGAGAGGAAGCAAGAGCAGAGCGGCGGGATATCGAGGAGACCCTAGTGAGAGCCTCATCTATAATGGACCTTTTATTTGGAATGGGTTCTCCTACCTTCATTCGAAAGGAAAATGAAGGCAAGTGATTTTTTCCGTTAAACCTTCTTGTCAATCAATTAATGATCAGAGACATGTAGTGACATAAGTATAGGGCACAGGCCGTCATGGTGGAGCAGCGGTAGATTTGCTGCCTTACAGCGAATGTAGCACTGGAGACCCAGGTTCGATCCCGACTATGGGCGCTGTCTGTATGGAGTTTGTACGTTCTCCCGTGAGTCGGTTTTCTCCGAAATCTTCAGTTTCCTCCCAAACTCCAAAGTCGTACAGGTTTGTAGGTTAGTTTGCTTGGTTAATGTAAAAAATGTCCTTAGTGTGTGTTCGCAGGATAGCGTTAATGTGCGGGGATCGCTGGTCGGCACGGACCCGGTGGGCCGAAAGGCCTGTTTCCGCGCTGTATCTCTAAAAACTAAAAAAAATAGTCCTCTGTCAGCATAAGTCATTGCAGAATCACCAGGGCAGTCTGTGGGAAAGGTCTTAAGTTTGCACTGTCTAAGGATCTACTTGCCATTTCCAAATGATACCCCCTCAACTTCTATAGAGATGCTGGGTCGAAGCTTGAATTCAAGTTTCAATTACGCACTACAAAGGGACTTCTGAAACTCCAAATATGCTGCAAAAAAAGCACTCAACAAGAAACATAATTTATATCTTTGTTTTGTAAAATAAACAATGTTTTTTAAATCTCAAATGTAATATTTTAAAGCAACTATAAAACAATTATAAAAAATTATAATGTATCAAGAATAATTGTATAATGGTGAAAATAGGCAAAGTAAATCAATTAGAAAAAGCAACACAAATATGTTCTCAAAATCTTCTTGAAATGGCATATTATTTTCATGAATGCCATCTTGGAATTGATAGTCCACAACATTAATGTTTTTTGTATTAGACAATTTACAAATTGCGTCCTTGAGAACAATAGAAAATAAATAAATGGAAAACAAACTATTCAGCAATAATCCGATTTTGACCTAATTTCCAAACAGAATTTCTCAAGTTTAATTTAGCAAGCAATATCCAGGCATCCTGCCAGATCAATAATTCACAAGTAGGGTTTGTTTCACCTGTTCCAGTGACAGAGAATTGAATATGACTATACCACTGACATGGGAAAAGCACTAGGTCATGTTGGCCGTTTCTATCAATTAGTTACCCTGCCACAGCAGTGAAAATGAAGCTATTTACTTAATCAATGATTCTACAAAGTGTCATTTCGACTGATTCGCTTCTAAATTAATAGCAAGACCAGCTAATGTGCAGGTGCTAATTTATTTAAACTGTTCTCAGCATATTCTTGGAGCTCCATAATCAACATCTGGCTCTTCGTGTTCGTTGTCAATTTCACTTAGACACGCTTGTCTTAACAACTTTATTTATTATAAATGAGTAAAAATAATGCATCAAGAATAATTGTATAATGGTGAAAATAGGCAAAGTAAATCAATTAGAAAAAGCAACACAAATATATTTAAAGTTCAATGGAGTGTTCTATTAAGCATCTTCAGATTCTTCTCATTTTGAAAATACTTTGTTTAAAATATCTTCTTCTCCAGCACATCATATTTGAAGGTATCCCACATTAAAACAAGGTTTCTAAATTTATTGTTTCAAATTAAAGAGCCGTTATGGACCAGAAGGAAGAAACTTATTTTAAATAGGAGCAGATTTGCTACATCAGTCAATAATGTGCTGAGTTACATCAACCTACAGAGAAGAAACTTTGTGTTACTCTTTAAATCCATTGTGGAACAGTGCCTCATTTGCTAAGGATTTTTAGGTATGCGTTATACTACAGGAATCACGGAGGTAGCAGCTATTAAAACGAACGAGAATCAGCCTTCATAAACTATTTCAAAATGTTAACAAGCAGGAATCAGTTTTGAGATTAAGAAGAAATAAACAGTACAGTCTGCAGGAAGCAAGCTACTGGCCCAAAGAAGGAGGATGCTCTTGAGATATGATTTATAAAGTGACATGACTACAAGATATTCTCATATATATTGGCCAAATGCAAGATAATAGGCACATTATTTTCCATTTGGGCAATATATATATATGTGGCTCATGGTCTTGTCAACCAGTCATCACATATTTTTCAACTAAGTTATTTTGCACCAAGGTGACACAGATCCATGTGTGCAATAAATGAGGGGATTAGTAAAGCCTCCCACTCCATTCCAACATTAATTTTGAGTGTTGGGTTTTAGAAGCTTTATAGATCATTGACATTAATTAAAGTCTCAAAAAAGGTGTTTGATGGTCTTCTCAATTAAGATGTGCTCCCAAATGGTTCCAACTATTGAAATTATATTTAATCACCTGCTGTTATTTTTGTTCTTAAGAGCATTAAGAGATCAGGGAGGTTCCACTGAAAGATTCTCCCAAGGTAGAGTCTGTCTGCTTGTCCTGAATAAAGATTTTTTACATCTAAAGCTCCTGTCTCCATGTGGTTCAGTCATAGGCATTGTGGAAGCTGGAAACTAGACTGGCACGCATGACATTTGAAACTTTCTGGTAGAAAGCACTCTTTACAAAAGTTACATGAGACTTATTTTCCTTCCCAAAAGCACTATACCTGTAAATAAACTACTTGGTAGTTCAAAATGTGTCGAAGGAACTGCAGATGCTGGTTGAAATCAAAGATAGACACAAAAGGCTGCAGTAATTCAACAGGACAGGCAGCATCACTGGAGAGAAGGAATGAGTGAGGAATGGGAAACGTCACCCATTCCTTCTCTCCAGAGATGCTGCCTGTCCCACTGAGTTACTCCAGCTTTTTGTCTCTATCTTTGGTAGTTCATAAATCCACATATGATTGTTGCAGATTTTAAGAGCAAATACAAAAAAATTACCATGAGATTAAACATTCTAACATCTAAATAATTCAGAGATTCTACCTCTGCTGGCATTTGAACAAATGAATTTCATCTACCCACCACCAACCTCAATGTGGGCCATTTGTAATTGGGATTTAGCATGTTGTATTGACCCAAATTCATTCAGATGCTTGTTTTAAAGATGGAGGATTAAAATATATTCAATCTCTTCTTGCTAATTTCACATATGCTGTGGAGTGAACACTCCTTTATCGAGTGCAGGTCTTGCTACTGAGTTTCTAAAGCATTGATTAAACCGATGCTCCTTAGATGTGGCAAGTGTACACACCCAGGTTTAGCCAGAGCATTATTGCACATGTTGATACATAGACTGAAGAGTGTTTTATTGTTGTATGTGCCAAAACAGAACAATTAAATTCTTAGGGGGTACACAAAAGGCTGGAGAAACTCAGCGGGTGCAGCAGAATCTAAGGAGCGAAGGAGATAGGCGACGTTTCGGGTCGAGACCCTTCTTCAGACTTTATCATTTCCACCCTGGCCACACTACCAGTTCACCTCTGCAATCTGGAAGAACGTATAGGAGACTGAAAACTGTAACGCCAAGGTTCAGGAGCAGCTTCTTTCCACTGACCAACAGGCGATTGAATTCTATGAACTCCAACTAAATTCCGAACATTAAACTGCCTTGATTGCACTTGGGATGTTGTTTAATTTTATTTGCATAATATTGGGCATATCATTTATTGAACTTCTTTTTTTACGTTTATTTATTATATTATCTATCGAGTACTGTGTTTACAAATCGGTTGTGCAGCTGCCAGTAATAATTTAATTCATCGATTTTGGTGCTTATGACAATAAAACACTCTTGACTCTTGAATGATATTCCAGATCCTAGAAACTACTGGGAAAATGTAATGAGTCACAGAACAATATCTCAGGAAAGAAGAAATCAGTTAGCATAAATTTCTGTCAGTGCTCAGTTTTCTCCGTGATTAGTATTTCGTACAACTGACAATACAATTCTGGAAAGAATTCTCAAATTCCCGATCAACCATTGCATAAATTTACATTATCAACACGAATGGAACAAAAAAAAGCAATTTATCAGTGCCACTACTAGCTGTAGTCGCTTAAAACATCGTTCAATTGATTCTGTGGTTGCCAGTTGCCAAACTGACATTAACTGGATGCGTAAGGACACCAGTACTGTTACATTTTACTCATGGAATCACATTTTCTTTCTAAGACTGATTTGCAGCAACAATTATAAATTGACCGCAGGGTTAGTTAACTAAGCTAATGCTTGATAGAGCAAAGTATGACACTACAGTCAAGTTTAAAGATCAGGGTGTTCGTGTGTGGTCCATAGTTTAAACAGTGATGTGCAGTCACATTCTGCAAAACTTCTAATGCTCAATGATGTATCAAGTGACCACGGTAGTTATGATTTGTTCAGATTAGACTTAAAAGACTTTAATATTCTACATGGCAAGTCCAATATTTAGATGCTGGGTTATAAATTCGATGTTTGCTCCAGATGGTGGTCAATTTACAAGCTTTCCACAAATGTTTCCTGGAGATCAACTGGTGAACTTGCCCTTCTGGTACCCATGAGTTGACTCTGATGTCAGGGCTTTGGTGATAGCATATCCAGTAAACCCTTGCTATAATGGACCAACTGGGGGAGGGGGGGAGATGGGACTGGTGTTTGTTATTGTCAACTGCTATAACTGAGCAAGGTATTATCATTATATGTAGTTAAAACAAATAACTGCAGATGGTGGTTAATACACACAAAGTGCAGGAGTAACTCAACACATCAAGCAGCATCCCTGGAGAACATGGATAGGTTACTTCAGGACCCTTCTTCACATTCCTTCAGTCTGTTGAGTTACTCCAGCACTTTGAGTTATTTCACCTTAAAACTAGGCACTGGTCTGCACCAGCGAGCCCATCTTCACCAGGTACTGCAGTTCACCTTGTAGCCCCTGTCGTCCGAGCTTTCGTCGGACCCCAGACACCAACAGCATTTGGTGGTCGCTTTGTCTGCTATCCTGCCACCTCCACCTCTTCCCCTAGTCACCAGCATCTTCCAGGGTGGAGTATTTTGGCAACTCTGGGGCAGAAGGAGGAGGCGGTGGAGAGTGGGCGAGGATGAATGAACAGAGTGATGAGGGGGGGGGGGGGCAAGTAATGGAGTGGATGAAAAGATGTCATGGACAGAGCAACGGGAGAAGAGGAGGCCGCGGCAGTTGAGCAGAGAGCGGACAAAGCAATGGCCAACAGGAAGAAGCGGCAGCAGGTGAGAGGGGTGGGAGCCCCATGATGACCGATCCCATCTTGTCGTTGGCAGCAGCCTGAAGAAAGTGCTGTCTCCAGGATTACAGCGTGACCTACAACAGCCGTATCAACCGGACTGTTGGGTTGAAGAAGAAGGGCTCGCTGGCACACCTTGCGAGCCAGGGAGGCAGGGCGAGCCAGGACGGCATTAACAGATCTGTCCACTATAACCAAAATCTGCTACAAAGGGATCCATTAAAACAAGGGTTTTAATATAGGGCAGAAATTATCCAGATATCTACTCATTTGGCCTGAGTGTTTGCTGTCTAGTTGCTTCCAAAATAAAATCCAAAACCCCAGGCATGCAATACCATTTTTATCTCATTCTCAGAAATTGCAATCTTCAATTACCTCTTGCCTACAAACGAATATTTTTATTCAAAGCTAATCTTCTCTTCAAGTAAATGCTTCAAGATATAAATGCAACCAATGTTTTCACTACAGCATATTCTATGTCCTCAATTAATTGAATTGTCTTGCTGGAACAACTTTCTCTTAAACTTCAGCACTCCTACCTACAGCTCAAGTCCTTCCAAACACTTTATTTACCCTGGTAAAAAAACTTATTCCTCTAAATCAGGAGCCTCCAAACTTTTCAGTTTGAGGGCTACATTATATATTTGGCACATTTTTTGCGGGCCGTAGGAAAAATCAAAGAAATGTCAGTTTTATAAATTTAATGTCTCTCTCTCTCTCTCTCTCTCTCTGTCTGTCTATCTCTGTCTCTCCATCTGTCTCTGTCTGTTTCTAGCTCTGTCTGCCTCCGTCTCTCTCCCCATCTCTGCCTCAATGTAAACTACCTTGGGCCCCGTCTTCTCCAGCAGGGTGGTGATGATGTCGGGTGGGGGGAAGGGGGTGAGCTTCCCTGGAGCCGAGGGAGCGGGAGGGAGAGGCCGAGGGTACCTGGCGCAGTGTCTCTTTCTCCCCCCTCCCCTGGGAAGCAAATGGTGCGGGGACCAGGGCAGTGAAGGGGCGCGCCGGGTATGTCCGGGAGCAAGGAGACACCGCACCGGGTACCCTCGGCCTCTCCCTCCTGCTCCCTCGGCGCCAGGGACGCTCTCCCCCCCGACGCAGGTCGCCTATGCCTGGCCTGGCCCGGGGGCAGAAAAGAAACGTACCAGTGGAGCTATCGGGTCCCTGGGGGGGGGGAAAAAAAGATTTTGACAGTGGTCAAGTAAAGACGGGAGGGGCGCGGCAAGTGGGGCACAGTTTTCACTCGCTAGCACAGAACCCGCTAAATAGCCCGCTGCACGGAATGTGTTAAGAGCTTGCTGCGGGCCGGATAAAATCTCGTGGTGAGTGGATGTGGCCCGCGGGTCATAGTTTGGAGACCCCTGCTCTAAATCTCAGTAATTTTGCAATAATTGTTTTACACTAGCATCTCGACCCTTCATCCCATGCATCCAACAAAACCTCTATTCTTCCACCCAATTTATTTCCTACAGTTTGGTCCATAATTTTGCCCTTTCTGACCAAAGATATGGGGGCATCTAGTGCACATTTAGCTTCCCATCCCCACACTGCCTGTACTATATCAGCTGCCATTAGACTTTAATCCCATCTTCCAAAATAATCCTTAAGGGCCTTGGAGAAGAAACAGATTATTTTAAAATACTAATTAATGCAGACACCTCAGCAGCTGTAGTGCTAAACAAGGTTATAATCTGATCATTAGCTGCAAGTACTTAAGAGTCAGACATAGAGCTAGTAAAAAGTGAAAATGCATAATATTGATAACAAAAAGCGTAAGAGACCTAACTTACATCAATATCCCCTTGACTGATTGTTTCTGGATCTTCGCCCATCATGTTAGCTAGATGTCTCTTTCCAATATTGAACTCTTCAATTTGCTGCTTAATAAATTCTTCGGTATAATTCACATGGAATGTAGCAGCCATACTTTTCTTCTGCAAGGGGTTGCTGCTGCAGATGAATCGTACCAGCTGAAATAAAACAAGAAACACCATTATCTTTAAACTTACTGATTCCGACTAGTGCATTACCTTTTCATGCAAATTATTTTGAAATCCATCCATGCATCCATAATACTTCACTCTAAGAAGAATTAGCTTGTCAGCTCGCCTTTCATCACATATTGCCAAACTGCAAAGGGTGCACACAAAATGGTTGCAAACATTCTTAATAAAAAGCTGTAGAACAATACTTTTCATAATTTAACAAGGAAACTGTTATTATGATTGAATTTATTTACTTATCAAATTGTGGAGTTGGTATGAAGGGACCAGAACGTTTTGTTATTCATTGCAATTTATTTTAAGCACAACCATCTACAAAGGAATGACCCCACTGCTTATTCTTCAGTATTTCCCAGCATCCAGAAGTGTTTTCCCAACTAGCCTACTATGAAATTGATTGTGTGATGTTAAAACTTTTTTTGGATTCTTATGCTGAATGAACCCAGCATACCTTGGTATGAAAATTGTTTAAAACCAACTAATCTGTTAAATCCTTTACAACAAGCATTTCTACAAAATAAGGTAACTAAAAGAGTATGGTTTCTCACACAGACATAGAAATATAACACGTCTAAGACTAAACTTTCAATTTTAACAATTCAAAATAAATTTAATTTAGAAAGCAAAGAAACTGCAGGGATTACAAATCAAAAATCAAACCATAAAATGTTGGATATATTCATCGTCAGATAACATATGTTAAATTAAATTTTGACACAAATAAATGTTCACATTGATGACCTTTAACCTGAAAGTTATTGACGAGAATTTTCCTTCTCCAATATGTTGCCAGTATTTTTGGAACTTTTTACAAATTTTATTCATTAGTTTAAAAAAATGTATCTTGACTTGTTTCACTCCGCTCACGTAATAGGCAAGTTAGATGAAAAGCGTGACAAAATTGGCTGAAAAAGTCTGAATGTCTTTGCCTCTCGTTGCAAGATGTTGCCTATCAATTTTCTCCAGAGATGCTGCCTGACCTACTGAATTACTCCAGCATTTTGTGTCTGTTTTATGACGAACAGATTATTTCAATGGACTCAAACAATTTTGCAACATTGTTGCATATCCATATGATAGTTGCTTTGGTGTAACTGTACCTCTTTCTGTGTTTAGTGTTACTGTTTCAGGTAAATGAATATAACCTGAAATTACATATTCTACCATTATTTCAGTTTGAGTTGATTGCCTTTAAAAAAAAACATTTTTGAAACCTTTTTCCAAACACGCACTATTAATGTCATCACATTATAAGTATCATGCCATCTCCTAAACATTAATGCGGAGAAATTCAAGTTTTTTTTCCCCCCGGCCAAATAGGTCAGCCAGGAAAATTTTCAAATGAATTATCAACACCTATTAACATTATCTGTCATTTAAAATTAATACATTATTGGGGGTTGGGGATAAGTGAGAGATATCCAGAATTGATTAAAAAAACACAAATAGTTTCAAGGAAGATAAGGCAGGGATGGAGATTGGTTTTATGTCATATGAAAATGATGTTGTTTGAAGATGAACTGAGGCTTTGTCAAAAAACAAGAATGAATTAAGAAGCGAAGAGTTGCCTAGTTCATTGATGACAATGTTGTGTTGAGTCACAATCATGTAATCATGAGGTAGTCGTGTCAAAGCTTATGAAAAATATTAAAAAAAAATATTAAACCTATTACTATATTGAACCCAAGAAGCTACATTTTGATGATAATGGCAGTGTTGCCATTTAATGACACAATACTCAGACCGTAATTATTTTTTACTATATGTTATGGTTGGCTTCTGGGGGTGGGGAGAGGGAATTATGTGACATTTCTAGTAACGTCATTTAGAAATGCACAGGAAATTGATTGAGAAGCACTCAAATGGGACATATTTAGGCGGTGGACAAGCACATGGTGATGATGCAGCATTCTAGAAATTTAGAGAAAGGATAGGTTAGCTCTTGAGCAGTAGACAATGAAAACATGTGAAACATTTGTTACCTTTCAAAATAAATCTGGCAGCCCTATACATATGGAAGATCAGAGCTGGAGTTGGCTTCACCATTCAACATATTCAGCAGCTCATTGGGAATTGCACGTGTTCACCATTCTCTGAGTGAAGACATTTCTTTCAATCTTAAAATGCGGAATCAAAAGAACTGCAGTTGTTGGTTAATAAAAGGGCACAAAGTACTGGAGTAACTCAGCAGGCGAGGCAGCATCTCTGGATAACATACATAGGTGACATTTTGGGATGAGACCGTTCTTCAGATTGATCTGAATCTTAGTTCTGGATGTCCTTCTTGATCACTTGAGAATGCAGCTAATTGCTCCAATCTCTCAAGTTAGGGAAAATATCCTCCAAGAATTGAAACTTTACGAACCCTGTCGTAATTTTGTACCTTTCATTGAGATCCCCTTTCATTTTTCTAAATACCAATGAACACAGGTCCAGTCAAAAAACAAGTAGGTCCAATTTATTCAACCACCTTTATTTCAAGTTTTCATATATTGACTTCTGCTCATGCAGCTCAAATTGTACATTCACACATAATTTTATATTCTTGAATTCAATTACCAGAGTATGCATATAAGAAACCTTACACTTTTAGTTCTTCAAAAGCAATAAAATACCACTTGGATGTGAAAATAATCTGCATATGGCAAAATCCATAAATAATAAATAAATGCAATCATAATTAAACTATCTTAGTGAAGTGGTCAAAAGACTTGGCAAATTCCAGTACTCTTTTTAGAAATGGCATGCAAGATATTTTGAGCTCAGATGGAACTTACTATATATAAAAATACACAATTTAAAGTGGAGTCACGGTACGGAACTGCCCATGCTGGAATCTTGAGTAAACAACAAACCGTTGGAGAAACAGACAGGCAGCACATGTGTGCGAATGGACAGTCTGAAGAAGGATCCTGATGATATAAAACATCACCTGTCCATTTCCTCCACAAATGCTGGCCTGACCCACTGGGTTACTCCAGCACATTGTGACTTTCATTGTAAACCAGAATCTGCAGTAACTTGTGTCTACAGCTACTCCAGCGATTTTGTGTTTGGACTACTTAACAGTGTACCATTCCTTGTCTGAAATTGGGTCAGTCTGAAGAAGGTTCTCGACCCGAAACGTCACCCATTCCTTCTCTCCAGAGATGCTGCCTGTCCCACTGAGTTACTCCAGCATTTTGTGTCTACCATTCCTTGTACGCTGTTCTAAAGTGTTAACACCACAGCTTTAAGGCTTCTTGATTCATATCATAAGATCAAAATTAGGCCGCTTATCAAATCTACTCCTCCGTTCAATCAGGGTAAATCTATATTTACCTCAACCACATTCTCCTGCCTTCTCCACATAACGCTTAACACCCTTACTAAATCAAGAACCCGTCATTCTCCGCTTTAAAAATACCCAATGTCTTGGCCTCCACAGCCATCTGTGGCAATTAATTCCACATACACCAACCTCCTCATCTTCGTTCTTAAAGTCAGAATAGGTCACACATATATTACACCTGAATCAAGACTGCAGGACCATGTGAGGCTGCTGCTGCACCTGGAAGTGATTGGATAAATGAGATTAGGAAGAAGGTTTCATTAAAGGACACAAAATGCTGGAGCAACTCAGGGGGTCAGGCATGCATAGGGACCCATCGTCAGACTCCGGCACTTTGTGAACCAGCACCTGCAGTTCCTTATTTCTACAGAAGGCTCCAATGTCAGGCCTCAGCGTATATTTCTCGCCCCTTAACGTCTAGTCTGCGTCGACACGTCCACGAGAAGAAGCCGGATGATGCAGTAACTCACAGATGGCACCCAGCCCGCCGTGGGTGAAGGCTGCAGCGGCAGCAGCACCGCGCACCGCCGACATCGCCGCAGCAACGCGCTGAACGTCCCACCGCCCGCCGCCGCCATGTCCCTGTCCACTGCGCACGCGCGCGCCCGCCGGGTGACCTCTCACCCGCCGCTTCACACTGCGGCGGCAAACAAGTCGCAGCGCGCCGACAAAGTGACAGCTCGATGCCGAGGTTGCACTTGGCCGGAGTGAGCTACTCGGTGACGGCAGGAGAAGGGACGAGGGCCACGTTTGGAGAGGAGCGATGCAGGAGCCGGAGGAGGTGCGCACGCGCAATTGGGCCTGGAGGGTAACTATGGCAACGGGCGCTGGGCGACGTCAACCTTCCAGGTCAAGAGCATAAGGCCCAGCCATAGAGTGGAAATCAAGTCAACCTGGATAGACTCATAAGTGATAGGAATAGAATTAGGTCGATGTTGGAATCCAGGACAAGGGGTCGTCAGAGGGTAGTTGAGGCCAGTTCATTCAAGTGGCCCCACTACAAGTTTTAAACAAGGACTAAGAAAAAAAAATCTGATGAAACCTTAACTCTGTTTCTCTTTCCACAGATGCTGCCTGACCAAGCTGTGTGTTCCCAGCAATTTCTGTTTGTGTCCAAGAAATACTCAACCATCTGGTTCTGGTTGATCTCGTTGAGTACTGCGCAAACACCTCATCAGTGGTTAAATCAAGGCAAAACTTTCCTCCGTTGTAATAAGAAGGGACTGCAGATGTTGGTTTATTGCAAAGATAGACACAAAATGCTGGAGTAACTCAGCAGTAACAGGCAGCATCACTGGAGAGAAGGAATACCCATTCCCTAAACCTACAATCAGCAGATGGATTTGATATTCATTAGGCTTTTCCTGGTTGGCTGCCAGTAACTAATACATCTAATGAATATTTGCCAGGCCTGTACGAAGCTTTCCAAAAAGGGGGGTGGCATGACAGGATTACAAAAAATGTAATGTGAAATAATGTGTGCGTTGCGCACATCACGAGTGCGAAGCATGAAGTCCCTCGATGCCAGGGTCCAGGGCCCTGGAAGCTCTGGGGTTTTAGATGCTCTCTGATGCATTTTGAGCCTTATTTTGGAGCATTTCTGCACCAAATTTATGACCAATATTTCCGAAGTTAACAGGAAACTGAGAGGTAGCTTTTTCACACCTGGTGCTGGGTGTATGGAACGAGCTGCAAGAGGAGATAGTTAAGGCTGGAACTATCCTAATGTTTAAGAGACATTTGGACACGTACATGGATAGGACAGATTTAGATGGATATGGGCCAAACGTGTGTGAGTGGGACTAGTTTAAATGGGACATGTTGGTCGGTGTGGGCAAGTTGGGCTGAAGGGCCTGTTTCCACACTGCATCATTCTATGACTAAAAAGTTAAGAAGAAAAATGCATGTAGATAAGTAGAGCAGCTTTGAAAGAGGAGTGAAATGTAAAGGCAGAGAGAGGTTTATGGGTGGAAAGGAACATAGGAAAGGAGCGGGGAGAGTGGGCTTGGGCAGATGGGTGAAGGGAAAATAGATACAAAGTGCTGGAGTAACTCAGCGGGCCAGGCAGCATCTGCAGAGAATATGAATAGGCGACGTTTCACAGAGTGCTGGAGTAACTCAGCGGGTCAGGCAGCATCTGTGGAGAACATGGATAGGCGATGTTTCACAGACTGCTGGAGTAACTCAGTGTGTCAGGCAGCATCTCAGAGAAAAGGTATAGATTATATTTCGGGTCAAGACCGTTCTTCAGTAATATTCATGATGTGATATGCATGGACATTCCCGAATGTTACCCAAACCATCGTGAGCTACTTTGTTACGGTGCTTGCCTTCTCCTATAACGTCTCTGCTGCCTTGGGTGATGCATGACAGGACACATGCTTTGGGACACGGTGTGAAGCTGTTGCAGTCTGTCCCAGCCTGGCGAAAAATCTGGATGGAGGGGATGTGGAGAGGATGTTTCCACTAGTGGGAGAGTCTAGGACCAGTGGCCACAGCCTCGGAATTAAAATACATTCCTTTAGGAAGGAGATGAGCAGGAATTTCTTACGTCAGAGAGTGGTGAACTGTGGAATTCATTGCCACAGACAGCTGTGGAGGTCAAGTCAATGGACATTTTTCAGGAGGAGATTGATAGATTCTTGATTGATACAGGTATCAGAGGTAATGGGGAGAAGACAGGAGAATGGGTTTGAGAGGGAAAGATAGAGTCATAGAGTGATACAGTGTGGAAACAGGCCCTTCGGCCCAGCATGTCCCATCTACACTAGTCCCACCTGCCCACGTTTGATCCATGTCTCTCCGAACGTGTCCTATACATGTACCTGTCTAACTGTTTCTTAACTGTTGCGATAGTCCCCTCCTCAACTACCTCCTCTGGCAGCTTGTTCCATATATCTACCATCTTTTGTGTGAAAAACATACCCCTCAGATTCCTATTAAATCTTTTGCCCTTCACCTTAAACTTATGTCCTCTGCTGCTCGATTCACCTACTCTGGGCAAAAGACTCAACCATATCTATTCAAATCATGATTTTATACACCTCTATTAGATCATCCCTCATCCACCTGTGCTCCGTGAATTAGAGTCCCAGCCTACTCAACCTCTCCCTATAGCTCTGGCCCTCTAGTCCTGGCAACATCCTCATAAATCTTCACTGTACCCTTTCCAGTTTGATGACATCTTTCCTATAATATGTTGCCCAGAACTGAACACGATTCTCTGAATGCGGCCTCACCACCTCCTTATGCAACTGCAACATGACCTTCCAACCTATATACTCAGCCTGACCCGCTGAGTTACTCCAGCACTCTGTGAAAAGTCACAGAACAGGGCATGATTAGCAAGTTTGCTGATGATACAGAAGTGAGTGATTTTGCAAATAGTGGTTGTGAAAGATTGCAGCAGGATCTGGATCAATTAGCCAGGTGGGCAGAGGAATGGTTGATGGTCGCATGGTTCCTTGAAGGTCGAGTCGCTGGTAATCAGGTGGTCAAAACGTATTTTGGCACTTTCGCCTTCATCAGTCAGAGTATTGAGGTCATGTTGCAGTTGTATAAGACATTGGTGAGACCGCAATTAGTATATTGTGTTCAGTTCTGGGCCCCATGTTATAGGAAAGATGTCAAACTGAAAAGAGTACAGAGATCCCCATCCTGGATCAGTCCAATCAGGGTTGTGTCGTCCGCAAACTTGAGAAGCTTGACAGAGGTGTCTGTGGAGGTGCAGTCATTGGTGTGGCGTGAGTAGAGGAGAGGGGAGAGTACGCATCTTGCGGTGCTCCTATGCGGTGCTCCTATGCAATCTCACTAAAGATAATCCCCCTTTCCCTCTTCCCTCCCCCATCTCTCTCTCCCCTCTCCCTCTCACCTCCCTTCCCCTCTCTCTCTCTCCCCCTCCCACATCCCCCCCCTCTTTCTGGCGGGGGGGGCAAGGCTGAAGGTGGCGCAGGCCCAGCAGGGACCCAGCGGGCGGGGGGCGATAAAGGTGGCGTGGGCCCAGCGGGGGTGGCGTGGTGGGAAGATGGCTTGGGCCCCGGCGGCGGGGGGAGCGGGCCCCGCCACAGCGGCGTCTGGTGTTGGGATTACAGCCGCTGGGTTCAGATTCAGCCACTCCCGCCCGGCGAAGGGAGAACGGTCTACTGGTCGCCAGGCTGGTCGTTGGTGAGGCTCTGACACCGCGGATGGAGATGCTGGACCGGGCGGGCAGACACCGCACCCCGCACCCCCCCCCCCCCCCCACCCCGGAGAAATGGGCACCCTCTTATCTCGCGGGCCAGATTAGCCCCGTCATGGGTAGTTTGAACCGAGGATAAAAAACAGACTTCCCCTCCTCCAATGCAATATTCCACTACTGACCTGGAGTAGACGACATGAGGCATCGAGCTCAATGTGTGGAGTGCAAATGGCAGTCTGATCCCGCCCGGGTCCACTGCGCACGGCGTCATTTTGCGTCGCTTCCCCAACTGCGCAGGCGTGGATGGTCGCATTTTTTCCTCCCAAATCATCCAGCGGCCGGAACCAGAATTTCAGGCGCTTTTCCGACAAAGTGGAAACGCTGATTTTTTTTTTTCTGATGTTTTTCTTTCAGATTTTTTTTTTCGAATTTATTATTTTTTTCTGATTTTTTTTTTTGGGGATTTTTTTCATACACTGGGGGAAAAAAGGGGGGTGCGGTCGCACCCAACGTACCCCCCCTTCGGACGGCCATGTTTGCAGATAGATTTGCATGTTTTGACTACCTTTGCTTACCGTGTGTATTCAAACATGTATCCAGGCTTTATCACTAGGGAGGATATCATGGTCAAAAATTGAAAACACCATTTTCATATCCCTCTGTCGGTTCAGGCTGCCACACTGCCTTTCAACTCGCAGACAAAATCCATTTCCCATGCTACCTTTGAAATGACCAGGGTCATGTTACGATAAAATAGGCCGATGTCAGGCTGGCTTTGTGAAGGGTAGTCTTGCTTCACAAATTTGCTGGAATTATTTGAAGAAGTAAATAGCAGGACAGACAAAGGAGAGTCAGTGGATGTTGTTTACTTAGGTTTTCAGAAAGCCTTTGGTAAGGAGCCCACGGCATCAAAAGGCAGATACTAGCATGGATAGCAGGTTGGCTGGTTGGCAGACGACAAAGAGTGGTAATAAAGCAGGCTTTTCCTGGTTGGCTGCCAGTAACTTATGGAGTACTGCAAGGGTCAGTGCTGGGGCCGGTACTCTTCACGTTGTATATTAATGATTTGGACGAGGGAATTGAAGGCTTTGTGGCAAAGTTTGCAGGTTATATGAAAATAGGTGGAGGGGCAGATAGTGCAGAGAAAGCAGGGACTCTGCAGAAGGTCTTTGACAGGTTGGGAGAGTGGGACTGAGAAGTGGCAGATGGAATATAATGTCGCAAAGTGTGGAGTCATGCATTTTGGTGGTAGGAATAAAGGGTAGACTATTTTCTAAATGGGGTGAGAATCCAGAAATCATAGGTGCAAAGGGACTTGGGAGTGCTGGTGCAGGATTCCCCAAAAAGTTAATCCGCAGGTCTAATCGGTAATAAAGAAAGCAAACTCAATGCTAGCATTTATTTCAAGAGGGCTTGTATACAAAACCAGGGATGTAATGTTGAGGATCTAGAAGGTGCTGGTAAGGCTGCATTTGGAATATTGTGAGCAATTTTGGGCACCATATCTGAGGAAGGATGTGCTGGCTCTGGTGAGGATCCAGAGGAGGTTTACAAGAATGATCCCAGGAATTAGCAGGTTAACCTATGATGAGCATCTGTCGGCGGCACTGGGCCTGTACTCGGTGGAGTTTAGAAGTATGAGAGGGGACCTCATTGAAACATACAGAATAGTGAAAGGCTTGGTTAGAGTGGATGTGGAGAGGACATTTCCACGAGTGGGAGAGTCTAAGACTAGAGGACATGGCCTCAGAATTAAAGGACGTTTGTTTAGGAAGGAGCTGAGGAGAAATGTCTTTAGTCAGAGGATGGTGAATCTGTGGAATTCTTCACCACAGAAGGCTGTGGAGGCCAAGTCAGTGAATACTTTCAAGAGAGAGCTAGAGAGGACTCTTAAAGATAGCTGAGTCGGGGGATATGGGGAGAAGGCAGGAACAGGGGGTACTGATTGGGGATGATCAGCCATGATCACTTTGAATGGCGGTGCTGGCTCAAAGGGCCGAATGGCCTTTTCCTGCACCTATTTTCTATTGTCAATTGTACGGGTGTCTGAAGTTATGGGGAGAAAGCAGAAGAATGGGGTCAGAAGGTAGAGATAGATCAGCCATGATTAAATGGTGGAGCAGAGTTGGTGGGCCGAATGGCCTATTTCTACGATTCCTTGTGACTTTATGTTTCCTGTGCACCCTTTAAATTTTGCTGTTTATTTTTAAATGTTATAATAATTATAGTAACATGTAAATATAAGTGAATTAAAATGTACTTTGGTATTGATAGACCCATGCCAAAATACAAAAAAGTCCTGAGTTGTACGGGATCATTGGAGCTATACTGCTGACATGCTACTGCCTCTAATGCTGATATTAACATACTGAGCGCACATACTGGTACGACTCTTTGGAAGACTACTCACGACCATACAGGCTTCACACCGCGACATGTCGCCAGGGTGTCGCCTGTATGGTCGTGAGTAGTCTCCTCATTCGCCCAAACAGTCGTACCTTTTTCTGGTCACCGCTGAATTTTCAACATGTTGAACATTTTTGCCAACCTGCAATGACCTATGACGGGTGCCGGCAATCGGCGAAAAAGCTGCGTAATTGAGACAGGCCCATAACAATTTGCAACTCTTTATTCTCTCGGGCCTACACTCACACCTTTGTCCAACAATCTGCCTATCAAATAACCCTCTTGCTTGTGTTCTATTTCTGGCCATGTTCTGTCCTGTTCCTTCTCTATCCCAACCTTATTTTCTTCCCCCCCCTCCCCCTTCCCCCATCCAATCAATATGAAGAAGGGTTCCGACCCGAAACACTGCCTATCAATGTTCTCCACGGATTCTGCCTTACTATGTTACTCCGACATTTTGTGTTTATCTTTAGTGTAAAATGGTGGTTGATTGGCATGGATCGGCTGAATGGCCTAATTCTGCTCCAATTCACTCTAGTACAGGCAAATGATCCACTTTCTTTTCGACGTGGCATTAACTAAACCCTCTTGGACCTCAGTAGACATGCATGATCCCATGGCATTATTTTGAAGAAGAACAGAAGAGTACTCCTCTGTATTCTAACTTTTTAGTGGAACTAATTTTCATTTAATTTCTAAATTAAATCTTTTAATGTAAATTAAAATACCACTGATCCCTGACATAATTTCTCTATCTGGTACCTCGTGTGATTCACCTTATACATTCCAGACCTCACCTGAAATCCTTGCCACCTTAAGCTAAATAATCAACCATTTTGTGGAAATTAATCAAATGTGTTTTAGAAGTCTTTGTATCTTTTTGTAGAGCTCTTGACAATACATATATATTGCAGGTGGATAAAACTCAAGTGTATTCGCTTAAAACTATAGAATCATGAAAGTTTACAGGACAGAAGGAAGCTATTTGTGTCTCTGATACATTTTAGAGTGGCAAACCAAAACTAATCTTGCTGCTTGGTCTGTCCTTATGGTCTTGTATCCTTTTCGGCCTCAAATATTTATACAGTTTTCATTGAAAACTTCCATTTGTATTTCTTTTCACTACTCCCTGTGGCAAACTATTTCATGCTTCAACAATCATCCCTGTAAAGGAATTTCATCTAACTTCCCTCTTCATTTTCTTAAGCATTAATTTCAAATTGATGATACCTTGTCACACATTCGGCATCCAGAAGAAATATGCCCAGAAATTCATCTCAAAAAGATATTGCTAAAGTTGCCACGTAGCAACAACTGCTGATTTTAGAACACTTCCAAAACTCAATTCCTTTGACGTTAGTGCAATACATCTTGGAAGTCGAGAAGAATGTACAGCCACTGCTATGTAGTGCATTTAGAGCTACTGACCAGGGTGATTTTCCAGGTAATAATGTTTCCCTATTTATTCTCAAGTAATTCATCAGAAATTTAACAACCTCGATTATTTCTTTTGTGCTCTAGCTGAAAATATGCTTTACCCACTTGTTCATTTTTTCAGAGGATTATTTATCACATGCTACAAAGATTTTGTTCTTCCACAGCCTTTGCATCTTTCCCTTCAGTATAGCTGCCTACACTATTTCCCCTCAGAAGTACATTGCCTTGACATTATTCACTTTATGCCCAAGACTAAATCATCAATATGGAATCACACGGCATAGGAAGGTATTGAACTCATTCACTTCTGCCCTTCCTTCGAAATAACTACCAAAAACATTTTTAGTTTAGTTTTAGTTTAGAGATACAGTGCGGAAACAGGCCCTTTGGCCCACTGAGTCTGCACCGTCTGTGATTCCCCCACATTACACTATGCTATACGCACTAGGGACAATTTACACTTATACCAAACCAATTTACCTACATACCTGTTCGTCTTTAGAGTGTGGAAGGAAACCGAAGATCTCGGAGAAAACCCAAGCAGGTCACGGGGAGAATGTAAAACTCCGTACTGATAGCACCCATAGTCAGGATCGAACGCGGGTCTCCTGTGCTGCAAGCTCAGTAAGGCAGCAACTCTACCGCTGTGCCATCATGTTGCCTATCACTTTTTCTATCCCTTTTTTTGCCAGTTATTTTAAATTTCTGTTCTCTGATCACTAACTCTCATACTAATGAAAATTGTCATGGTGAGAATGACAGTGCACCTAGTTCTGACCCAGCCTTACTCAGTCCACACAATAATTTTATTCCGCAATTTTTATTTTCTATCCATCAACCATCTTCCTAGACATGCTGTTACATTTTCCCTTCAGCAGATCCTGGAATTTCTGGATCCTTTTTTCAGACTGCCAGTCTGAAGAAGGAGCCCGACCTGAAACATCACCTGTCCTTTTTCTCCTGATATACTACCTGACCCGCTGAGTTACTCCAGCACTTTGTGTCGGTCTTTGGTATGAACCAGCATATGCAGTTCTTTGTGTCTACCTCTAGTGACTGTCATTGTCATTCAACCAATGACTATATTAAGTCATTTTAGGACATGACATGGGCTGCTCAGAAAGCAATTGGAACTTTGTTTGTTAACAGCTTTTGAAAATGACTCACTGGAATGGGCTCCATTGTGGATGGAGATTTAGCCGCACAAGGAAAGTTTCAATACAACATTATAGGTAGCAGTGTGGCTCTGGGCTTCCATGACCCATCTCTCAACATTGCCAGAAAACCGGATAAAAGTGGGAGAAATAGCCATCCTGGGGCTAAGTTCTTTCCACTTCATATAAAACATTTTGTTTTCCAAGTCTAAACATAAAAGATACGAGAGAGAAAATTTAATAGGTAATAATGGATTGCAATAGTATATTTGATTTTGACATTTTTTTGGTGGTACACCAATGCGTCAAGTTCAGAACGCACAAGTTTTCTTACACTTTTCTAATGCATTCCAACACCATCTGTTATTTTCACTTGCTTAAAAGTCTGGCATTATACATTGGAACACGGTGTTGATAATTAACAATGGACATACAACAGTGAAAGTGCAAAAATAGAAAATAAATGTGTCATTGGAGAGAATAATATCAACAAATGTACATTACAATTCCAGAAGTGCAAAATACATATTCTAATTTATAAAAGATGATAAAGTAATTGATACCCAAGCGAGAGTCGATATCTGTACATGATCACTCGGTCATGCCAGGTTCTAGATTAATTCTCCCTTTTCAAAACACTCTGTACTAATTGAGAAGGAATTAATATTGGTTAGTTATCCGCATTATTTCCATTCTTCAGATGAACAAGTATCATACAGTATTTACTTTCCTCCGTTCTTGTCCCTGTAATGAAGGTGGAACTTTGATACATATGGAATATGACATGGAGATGGCGGTGTTCCCATTTACCTGCTTCTCTTTTTCTTCTATTTTGTGGAAATACTGAGTTTGGACAATGGCATTAAAAAAATCTTGGTGAGTTGTTTCAGGGGTACCCAGAATGGTCCACCAAGTTGTGAATATTTAAGGATGTAGATAGGCTACCAAAGTTGGGACTTTGACTTGGAAGCTATAGAGCTGCATTCATCCAGCGAAGTGCGATAATCATCTGCTTTGATCTGCCATTTCCACACCTTACATTCTCTTTCTACCCATCCATATCTCCAGTTTCCCTCTCTCCTGACTCTCAGTCTGAAGAAAGGTCTCAACCTGAAACGTCACCCATTTCTTCTCACCAGAGATGCTGCCTGTTCCACAAAGTTACTCCAGCCTTTTGTGTCTCTCTATTCTATCTCAATTGACTTGTACCTTTGCAAATGGAAGAGGCAATCACACGTCGCATGATATCCGGTCGCTGACTGATTATTTTACCCACAATATTTACATTGTAGTTCACTTTAGTTTATGATTTTAATGATATGGCAAACAGTAAACCCTCAGACCACGAGGGGGGATATGGTGTCCACTATTGTCGATTGTCCGATGTAAGCGAGTGAGGGGATAAAAAATTAACTAGGTGGGAAGAAATGTGGCATCGGTGGGGGAAGTTAAACCAGCGGGAATTCACAGGCCGAGAGTCACGGAGTCCCTGGGCGCACACGCAGTGAGTCAGAGATGGGCCCGGTACTCACGCCGCCTTCATGCTGCTCGCTCTCTCCGTTCCCGCAACCGGAAACTTTCGCCACATGACGCCAGCTCATTGGGTAACTGGCAGTTGTGAGAGAGGTGCAACATTACCAGGCGGCCGAGGCACACATTGCCAGGACAGAGCAAGTGCAATGGCGTGCTCTGTCACTACATCCATCAACTCGGGACCTCGCTTTGTGGTAGCCGCCGCAATCCATGCCCAGTGCCCATCTTCAAGAGTGTTTTACTGCTCGCGCTCTCCCCCACCAAATTTCTGCTGCCCAACGTTGCTCTGCATGCCACCCGCCAACCACCATTACAAACAGACGCCTCGATCTGCTATAACCAAAATCCATTTTATAGAGGTCTGTAATAGCAAGGGTTTATAGTATGAAGATGTCAATGCCAGTAAACATCATGTGGAAATGGTTCGTCTTTATTGAAATGGTTGCTGTCTACATTTTTTATGTGAATAATACATGCCAGTTATCCAGCTTGTACCAGCATATGGTCTTGGGCTTGCTAGAAGGAGGCATTGCTGCTTCATTTTCTGAGGAGTTAACCATGATAATAATAAAAACTGAAGCCGATACTTAACAGGGAAAAATGAATCTTGGCACTCCTTTCTGAAGAAAGAGACCTGAAGGATAACATGATGGAGGCTTTCAAGATTGTGAAATGATTAAATAGATTTAGATAAGAATTCTATTTTGGGGGTAACAATTAGACATGAACAATAAAATATGGTCAAAAAACAAATGGGGAATTTAAGAAGTTATGATAATGTAGAACTGCTACCACTTTGACAGTTGAGCTTATTTATCATTAATGCATTTAATTGGAACTTAGAAAAACATCCACAGGAAGAAAAAATATATATATTTAAATGTGTTGTATGAAGAAGGATGGAAGAGGTCCATACAATGCACAAACAGCAACTGAACCACCCAGGCAGAGTGACATTTTCTGTGCTCTAAATGTTATGTAATACCTGTATAATTATTATTCCAAAACAAAATATTACATTTGGTGCGAATATTACTATCCTGATTGGCTGTTTTGTTTCACTTGCCTCAAAACTCAAATTGATTTTGTCATGATATTGCTTTCCTTTTATTCGTATTTTAAAATGGTTTTCATGGCACTTAGAACCAAAGTAATGGTGCGAAACTTAATACATTTGTTCATGTTTGAGTATTCTTTCAACGATAAAATGATTTTCACAAACACATCTGACCATTCCGCTCTACAGTACAAGTACAATAAGCCAAATGTGGACCATCTGAGCTGTAATATTCGTAGAATACTTACGTGTGGTTTTATAGAAATCAGCAGTGCCTCATATTTGAAATAATGTTTTGTTGAATTTCTTTAATGCCTCCTGTCTTTATTCAGCTCATTTATTGCAATTCTTATTTTAATTCAGATAGTTCAGCACCCAAATATTAAACTTATCACATACAAATAAAACTCAAATAAAGTCAAACAAATAAATGGTCAAAAGGTGAGAGGAGAAAGATTTAATAGGAACCCAAGGGGCTACATTTTCACAAAGATGGTGGTAGGTATATGGAACAAGCTGCCAGAGGTGGTAGTTGAGGCAGATATTATAACAATATTTAAAATGCATTGAATATGGGCCAAACGAGGGCAGGTGGAACTCATGTAGATGGGGCCTCTTAGTCGGCATAGGCATGTTTCAATGCTGTTTGACTACGAGTCTTACGACTTCCAGCCCTGCTTCTTAGCTTATTTCAATATCAATTGGCTTTCATCTTGATAGATTTGCACATCAATTTGTTCCAATTGTAATTATGATTTTGTTTAAAAATTCAGCCACCATCAGTCCATTGATCCCCCGTTACTCTTTGTGTTGTCAATTAATGTGTCTACTTACATTGAATTACAACTATAACAGTTTGGCTCACCTCTATTTTAATATACTCGCTCATAAAAAAATGTGCTGAATGTTTAAGCAAATTTTTAAATGGCATTATCAGCAAACCAAAACAATAAAGCAGTCCTAGCATTGAAAGGGAAGCATGTTTAATCAGTAAATTATAGACATGGGGTCAAGGTGTACAACGAACCCTTCGCTGTCTTCTGACCATTGAAGAAAGATTGAAATGCGTGCTGCTGAGTGAATTGTGAAGCATTGAAGAAAGGTAGAAATGCGTGCTGCTGAGTGAACTGTGAAGCTTGATATTTTCTTCCTTGGGTGAATCACAGGCCATGCCCATCGATATGTGCAAGAAGGATCTGACAATCAGACATCTAATGGTGGCGGCATTGGTAAACCCGGGCTTGCTTTTTAAATTATCCAAAACCTGACAGTGGTCATTGCACATGCCATAATTCTATGCAACAACTTACAGGATGTACGAATACAACTATTGTGCAGTACTTCAGATCAATTGTTTGCATTTATTAATAAACTAGACTAAGTGGGCCCTTGTTCACACGGGATGGCTGGTCCCCCAAAGCAATATTCCACTTCTCCATCAATTCCAATATTGGTGGCCGGTGGGGGGGGGGGGCTTTCTGGAGCGCTAGTATGGGTGTTGTGGGCTGAAGGGTTTCCGGAGGGTTAGTATGCACATAGTGGGCCAAATGGATTCTTGGGGTGGCAGCTCAGTCACTCAAGCCTGATGTGCTGGCAGCTCACTCACGGCTGGTGGGCTGGCAGTTGACTCAAGATGTACAAGATGGCGCCTGCCTGTGGCGACTTTTGTGGAGCACCAGAACCTGAAAGGCTTAAATACAACTTCAATCAACTCACCTGGATCAGGAAAACGGTAGAAAACTATGCCGTTTCAGACAAGCTGCTTGAGCACCTCAAGGCTCTTGCAATTTTGCGATCTCCCGCAGCTGCGGGAGCCCATGACTTTAAATTTTCCCACGGTCGCTGGAAATCACCCGATCCGACTGAGGAACCCAGGTACTGTACCTCGGATGACCTCCAGAGCCAACGGGCTGGATCTCCCAGGAACAATGAAGCTGGAGCTGCAGCTTCCGACTTTGAAGGAGCTGGAGTTGCCGTCTGTGAAGGAATCCCTGTTCCAGCGCTGGAACGCAGGTTACTGTACCTGGAAACCCCAGGATGACCTCCAGAGCCGTTGGGCTGGATCTTCCAGGAACAACGGAGCTGGAGTTGCAGCTGCCGACTTTGAGGAAACCCCCATTCGTTACGGAGCTGGAACTGCCGTCTGTGAAGGGATCCCCGTTCCAGCGCTGGTCTGCAGAAACTGCAGGTACAGTAAACTCAGTAGCTGGAAACAAAGGGGAAGCCTCCATTGTGTCCGGAAACGTGGCCGGCGGGCAGGACTTCAGGTCAGACTGAGGCGCAGGGGACATCGACCCCCTCGCCCTACTATCCTACTGGCAAGTGTACAGTCCCTTGAAAATAAAGTGGAGGACTTAAGGGCAAGACTGCTTTATCAAAGGGAGCTGAGGGAATGCTCTGTGTTAAGTTTCACAGAGACATGGCTCACCCCCAGCTCACCAGACTCAACGGTCCAGCCTGAAGGGTTCTCCATCCACCGCATGGACCGTACACTGGCATCTGGGAAAGGGAGAGGAGCGGGCGTCTGCCTCATGGTCAACTCTGCGTGGTGCTCAGACGTGGCAGTCCTGTCCAACTCCTGCTCTCCACACCTCGAACATCTGGCGGTGACGTGCCGTCCCTTCTACCTTCCGAGGGAATTCACCTCCATCATCCTGACCGCGGTCTACATCCCACCCCAGGCAGACGTCCGTCTGGCACTGGAGGAACTACACGCCGTGGTCAACAAACACCAGACGTCTTACCCCGAGGCATTTACCACCATTGCTGGGGACTTCAATAAGGCAAACCTAAAGAAATCACTCCACAACTTCCACCAACATGTCTCCTGCTGCACCAGAGGACCAAACACCCTCGACCACTGCTACACCACCATCAAGAATGCCTACCGCTCTATCCCTTGCCCTCACTTCGGTAAATCCGACCATACCACGGTGCTGCTTCTTCCTGCCTACAGGCAGCAATTAAAGAGCGCACCCCCAGAGGGACAGTACAGAGCTGGTCGGGGGGGGGGGGGGGGGGGGGGGGGGGGGGGGGGGGGGCAGAGGAACAACTACAGGACTGTTTGGAGTCTGTAGACTAGGCAATGTTCAAGGGCTCGGCAACGGACTAGAACGAATGCGCTACAGTCGTTACAGACTTCATTAAGAAATGTGTGGACAGCATCCCTACAAAAACCTTCCGAGTGTTTCCCAATCAGAAACCTTGGATCAACTTTGAGATCCGCACTTTCTGAAGATCAGACACCAGCCATTCATGTCTGATGATATAGTGGTCTACAAGAAGTCCAGATACGACCTTGGTAAGGCCATCGAAAAGGCCAAAAGGGACTTCTGCTCCAAGCTGGAGGATGAGACAGATTCTCGGCAGCTGTGGCGGGGCCAGAATGCAATCACCTCCTACAAGGTGAAATCAGGAGGCAGCTCGAATGTCGGCGAAACATCACTCCCTGATGAGCTCAATGCGTTTTACGCACGCTTTGATAGGGAGAACACCGATGTGCCTTCCCGAGCCCCCATTTGCTGTGATGGTATTTCAGTCTCAGTCACAGAGGCCGACGTCAGGAAATCCTTCAGAGGGGTGAACCCTCGAAAAGCGCCTGCACCTGATGGTATACCTGGTCGTGTTCTAAAAACCTGTGCGGACCAACTGGCTGGAGTTTTTACGGTCATTTTCAACCTCTCACTTCTGAGGGCATCAATTATACCAATGCCCAAGAAGAGCAGGGTGACGTGCCTCAATGACCATCGACCTGTGGCACTAACGCCTGTGGTGATGAAGTGTTTCGAGAGGTTGATCATGGTGCAAATCAACTCCTACCTTGACAAAAACCTGGACCCACTGCAGTTCGCTTAACGCCACAACAGATCAACGGTGGATGCGATCTCGCTCGCTCTCCACTCTGCTCTGGACCACTTGGACAACAAAAACTCATATGTCAGGCTGTTATTCATCGATTACAGCTCGGCATTTAATACTATCATCCCCTCCAAGCTGGTTACCAAACTCGCAGAACTGGGTCTCTGCGCATCCCTCTGCAATTGGATCCTCGACTTCCTCATTCACAGACCACAGTCTGTTCGTATTGATGGAAACGTGTCAGCCTCAATAACAATCAGCACGGGAGCACCTCAAGGCTGCGTGCTCAGCCCCCTGCTGTACTCTCTCTATACTCATGACTGCGTAGCTGGTCACAGTGCGAACTCCATCATCAAGTTCGCTGACGACACCACTGTTGTGGGACGTATCACTGATGGGGATGAGTCAGAGTATAGAGGAGAGATCGAGCGACTGTCCATATGGTGCCAGCACAATAACCTGGCCCTCAACACCAGCAAAACCAAGGAACTGATTGTGGACTTTGGAAGGAGTAGGATGGGGACCCACAGTCCCTTTTATATCAACGGGTCGATGGTTGAAAGGGTCAAGAGCTTCAAATTCCTGGGCGTGCACATCTCTGAAGATATTTCCTGGTCCGAGAACACTGATGCAATTATCAAGAAAGCTCATCAGCGACTCTACTTCCTGAGAAGATTACGGAGAGACGGTTTGTCAAGGAGGACTCTCTCTAACTTCTACAGGTGCACAGTAGAGAGCATGCTGACCATTTGCATTGTGGCTTGGTTTGGCAACTTGAGCGCCCCGGAGAGGAAAAGACTACAAAAAGTAGTAAGCACTGCCCAGTCCATCATCGGCTCTGACCTTCCTTCCATCGAAGGGATTTACTGCAGTCGCTGCCTCAAAAAGGATGGTAACATCATCAAAGACCCACACCATCCTGGCCACACACTCATCTCCCGGCTACCTTCAGGTAGAAGGTACAGGAGCCTGAAGACGGCAACGACCAGGTTCAGGAATAGCTACTTCCCCACAGCCATCAGGCTATTAAACCTAGCTCGGACAAAACTCTGAACATTAATAACCCATTATCTGTTATTTGCACTTGATCAGTTTATTTATTCATGTGTGTATATATTTATATAATGGTATATGGACACACTGATCTGTTTTTTTAGTCAATGCCTACTATGTTCTCTTGTGCTGAAGCAAAGCAAGAATTTCATTGTCCTATCAGGGACACATGACAATAAACTCACTTGAACTTGACTCACGGCTATTCCTTGTAATTCCATTTCAAGCAGGGAGCAAGGCCAGCAAATTTAAGTGCAGTTTCATGCCACTCCAAGCAGGGTGCAAGGCCACCAAATTCAAGTGCAGTCTCATACCATTTAAAGCAGGGTGCAAGGCCACCAAATTCAAATGCAGTTTCATAACGTTTCATGCAGGGTGCAAAGCCACCAAATTCAATTGCAGCTTCATACCATTTCAAGCAGGGTGAGACCACCATAAAACCGCACAAAACACCACATAAACACCACTCACAGTTCAGTAGACATTCAGTGTGTTCAGTTGATTCACAGCTCAGACAGAGTCGTGACCTGTCCCTCCCCCATCTTGCAGAGACTGAGCCATACCCGCACTTCCGGGTTTTATAATCCCTCCCCATCCCACTGGAAGGGGCGTGGCCTTCATGGCGTGATTGACAGGAGAGAGATTCACAACATTTATTTAAACACTAATAACACTTTTATTTTTCATTGATGGGAAGAATCCTCTGCACCTAATGAGCAGAGGGGGACTGAGTAAGATGGCCAAAAATTACAGCCGTACGTGGTGGCATTTTATCTGAAATCAATATACAGTTCAAGCAGGAAGTTGTCAAGTTTAGACTTTTAATCATTTACCATTTCAAACCAACCTCCACCAACCAATAGCTGTGCTTTATTTCAAACCAACAACCACCAACAACCATTTGCTGTGCTTTATTTCAAACCAACCACCACCAACCACCATTTGATGTGCTTTATTTCAAACCAACCACCATTTGCTGTGCTTTATTTCAAACCAACCACCACCAACCACCATTTGCTGTGCTTTATTTCAAACCAACCACCATGAACCACCATTTGCTGTGCTTTATTTCAAACCAACCACCACCAACTATTTGCTGTGCTTTTTCAAACCAACCATATTTTCATTTTCAAACCACATTAAGGGGACTCAAGGTCAGCAAAACCACACTCACAGTTTAGTAGACATGTGTTCAGTGTTATTCACAGCTCAGACTGAGAGGCGTGACCCTCTCGCTCCCCCATCTTGCAGAGACTGACTGAGGCACTCAACACATCCGGGTTTTATAGTCCCTCCGGAAGAGGCGTGGCCTTCAGGAGAGAAAATCTCAACATTTTTTAACCACTAATAACTCTTATTTTTCACCGATGGGAAAAATCCTCTTGTCCTGCGCAGCAGAGGGGGACTCTGAGTAAGATGGCCAAAAATCACAGCCGTAAGTGGCAGCGTTTTTTCTAAAATCAATATAGAGAACAGGAAGTGGCCGTGGTCAATATAGAGAACAACAGGAAGTGGTCAAGATCAGATTTTTAGTAATATAGATTTACTCAACAATATTATATATATTTAAAAAAATCAGCCCTTTTACAGTACCTCAGAGAATCTTCAGCACAAGAGAACTTTGCTCAATGTCATGTAATTTTTCACCGTAGATAGACACAAAGTGCTGGAATAACTCAGGCGGCATCTCTGGAAAAGAAGGATGGATGACTATTCGAGTCGGAACCCTTCTTCGTTTCCTGACCCGAAACATCACCCATTCTTTTTCTCCAGAGAGCCACCTGACCGGCTGAGTTACTCTAAAACTTAGTGTCTATCTTCGGTATAAACCAGCATCTGCAGTGCCTTTCTACATAATTCTTCACCATATCTTGGTTGACATAACAATAATAAACCAATGCTGATTGATGCTGTTTAACCCACTAAGTTACTCCAGCATTTTGATGTCTATCTTTGGCATAAATCAGGATCTGTTGTTCCTTTTTTAGTAAATAATAAATGTATACCCTTTTGTTTGGTGACTACCTCTTGTGCTAACTTTTAACTAAGCTTTATTAGTATTTAAAAAATATATATATATTATTGAACTGTTATTTGCTGGCAAACAGGCAATATTCTTTATATTTTTAATATTTGCGTGTACAGACCTCATTCCGCAGGAGAATTTGATCTTTGGGAATATATTTGTTATAAATCAAGAACTGAATTACCATTTGCAGATATAAAAATCAGCTTAATTTATAGATTTAATTGTGCATTTGCTGGTTTTTATTTGATAATTTTGAATAAATTTGCCATAATTTTCAATTGCTTGATGTTTGGAACATACTAGGTCCTTTAAGCCTGCTCAACCATTCAAAAAGATCATGACCATTCTAATGGAAAACAAATAATAACGTGACAATTAATCCTCGCTTGCTAATGCATGTTACTACATTAATCACTGGAATAACCATTCATTTATGAGAAATGTTTACATACATTCACCATATTATTGGCCCCAATCCCTGTCTGGCTGTTAGAGGCAAATCAAGTCGCGATCATTACCATTTGCCCAAGTACGGTGAGGTACAATTCTAATGAAAATCTGGCTTGCAGCAGCATCGCATGCACAGAGGCTCAAACACACAAAAACATAAATTCTACAAAAATTTCACATAGCTTCTGCAAGTTGAAAGAAAAGATACTTTTTTTAAAATTTCAAAATATACTTTATTCAAATGATAAATATATACAATACATTAACCTTGCGGAAAATCCATCCGACATTTTCGGAGGCTGTACAATAGATCAATACAGTTTAGACCTGCCAACCATTCCGATTTGGGCGGAATTCTTCCGATTTTTCCATCCCAATTCCGAATTCCGATTTTTTGTCTCAATATTCCGAGAAAAAAAATCGGAAAAAAAAACACACAGAAACTTTCTATGTGTTTTTTTTTTTCCGATTTTTTTTCTCGGAATATTGAGACAAAAAAATCGGAATTGGGATGGAAAAATCCGAAAACGTCGCCTATCTCCTTCGCTCCTTAGATGTTGCTGCACCCGCTGAGTTTCTCCAGCATTTTGTGTAACCCCCCTGAGGTCACTTTCCCGCCCTCACTGACGTCACGTACCCCGCCCCTTACTGACGTCACTTGCCCCGCCCCTTACTGACGTCACCTGCCCCGCCCCTTACTGACGTCACGTGCCCCGCCCTCACTGACGTCAGACTAATAGGATTCCGATTTTTCAATCTCACAAGTTGGCAGGTATGAATACAGTTTAGACATTTCTTTCCCCCAAATTTCCACAAATCAGTCCCCACTCGTATTAAGGGGCGTCTCCACCATACCGTACCCCCCATGTCCAGCAGCAGAAGGGCCTTAGACTGTGGCCCTCCCCCACTGAGCCTTGGCGTTGGCTGCACCGAGCTTCAGTGCGTCCCTCAGCACGTACTCCTGCAGTCTGCAGCGGGCCAGTCGGCAACATTCCCTGACGGACATCTCGCTCTGCTGGGTGGTGAACAATGCTCGGGCAGACCAAAGGGCATCTTTTACCGAGTTGATGACCCTCCAGCAGCACTCGATGTCAGCCTCTGAATGTGTCCCTGGGAACAGTCCGTATATCACCGAGTCCTCTGTGACGGAGCTGTTCGGGATAAAGCGTACCAGGGACCCTTGCATTTTTCTCCAGACTCTTTTAGCAAACCCACACTCTGTAAAGAGGTGGGCAACCGTCTGCTCTCCATAGCAGCCATCCCGAGGGCAGCGTGCGCTGGCAGTGAGGTTCCGACGGTGCAGGAAGGATCTGACTGGGAGGGCTCCCCTCACTGCCAGCCAAGCCAGGTCTTGGTGCTTGTTGGTGAGTTCTGGCGATGAGGCATTTTGCCAGACAAGCTGGGCAGTCTGCTCAGGGAACCATGCCACCGGGTCCATAGAGTCCTTTCCCTGCAGTACCTGCAGGACATTCTGTGCTGACCACTGCCCGATGGACATGTGGTCAAAGGTGTTGGTCCGGAAGAACCCTTCCACCGCCGACAGATGGGGCGGCAATGTCCAGCTGACTGGCACATTGCGTGGCACCTGTGCCAGGCCCATCCTTCTCAACACCGGGGACAGGTAGAACCTCAGCAGGTAGTGACACTTGGTGCCCACGTGCCTTGGCTCTACACTCCGCCTGATGCAGCCACACACGAAGGTGGCCATCAGAATGAGGGCGACGTTGGGCACGCTTTTACCCCCGTTGTCTGCTGACTTGTACATTGTGGCCCGTCCCACCCGGTCCATCCTCGACCCCCAGATGAACTGGAAGATGGCCCGGGTGATCCCTGTGGCGTATGAGGGAGTGCCAAGTACAGCAGCCCCGAGAGCACCTCACACCTGATGACCAAATTCTTTCCCGTTATGGAGAGGGAGCGTTGCCTCCACAGCTCCAGCTTCCTCCCCACCCTGGCTATCCCGCTCCAGCCAATTTTTGTTACATGCCTCAGCCCCCCCGAACCAGATCCCCAGCACCTTCAAGAAGTCAAGCTTGATGGTGAAGGGGACGGAAGATCTGTCGGGCCAGTTGCCAAAGAGCATGGCCTCGCTCTTCCTGCGGTTTCACCCTGGCTCCCATGGCCGACTCAAACTGGTCGCAGATACTAATCAGTCTGCGAACCGACCCTGGATCCGAGCAGAAGACAGCGACATCGTCCATGTACAGGGAGGTCTTTACTTGAATGCCCCCACTGCCTGGCAATGTCACTCCTCTTATGCTCGCATCCTTCCTGATGGATTCAGCAAAGGGTTCAATACAGCAGACAAACAAGACAGGAGAGAGAGGACAACCCTGCCTAACTCCAGACCTTACAGGGAAACTGTCTGATTCCCACCCATTGATTTGGACTGCACTACGGATGTTGGTGTAGAGCAGTTTGATCCAATTCCTGATTCCCTCCCCAAAACCCATTTTGGAGAGCACGTCCCTCATGTACGTGTGCGAAATCCTGTCGAAGGCCTTCTCCTGGTCCAAGCTGACTAGGCAGGCATCCACCCGTCTGTCCTGCATGTAGGCGATGGTATCTCTCAGCAACGCTAGGCTGTCTGAGATTTTCCTGCCAGGTACAGCACAGGTTTGGTCCGGGTGGATCACCTGTCCCAGAGCAGACTTGACCCCGGTTGGCGATGGCCTTAGACAGGATCTTGTAGTCTACATTCAAGAGTGTTATGGGTCTCCAATTCTTTATGTCCTTCATCTCCCCCTTCTGCTTGTAGATTAGGGTGATGTTGCCCTTCCTCATGGAGTCTGACATGCTACCAGCCAGAAGCATGTCATTGTACACTTCTAGCAGGTCCGGGCCCATCCAGTCCCACAGAGCCAAATACAACTCAGCCGGTAAGCCATCGCTTCCGGGAGTTTTATTCGAGTCAAAGGAACGGATGGAGCCAGTCAGCTCCTCTAGGGTCAGTGGTTGGTCCAGACTCTCCCGCTTGCTGTCCTCCAAGACCTCCGTGACAGGAAGTTCTGGGAGGAGGTACTGTCTGTGGTCTTTTGGTCATACAAATCTGTGTAAAAGGATTTGCAGATCCTCAGCATGTCTGTCTGTGAGGATGCTACCGTGCCGTCCTCCTCCCTAAGGCTGTTCATCACAGAGCTCCCCCTGTGAACCTTATGGAAGATGAAACGTGAGCACGTCTCATCCTGCTCCACATGGCGGACCCTAGATCGGAAGATGATCTTGGAGGATTCAGAGGTGAAGAGCTGAGCTTGCCGGTCCTTCAACTCTCTACGTTCCTTCCTCACATCCACCCCGCTCGACTGCAGAAGGAGCAGTTGCTGCAAATCTGTCTGGAGTTGGCACAATTCCCTCTGTCTTGCTCTACTGCAACAAAAAAGACAATACACAAAACACCTGGAGAAAAAAAAAACAGTTGAAAGGTGATCTGTGGTGCTCCATTGTTGAGGTTGGGTAGGGATGTGCGTGTGTTTCTAGTTTGGAAGTATATAATATTTGGTGTGGTCAATGGAAAGCTGAGGTTATCTATTTTGATGGGAAGAATAAAAAAATAGATTTTTAATGTGGGTCGGGGGGACTGTTTGTGTAAGTTACCTAAAATTAGAGAATTCAACATTCATACTGCTGGGTTGTAAACTACCCAAACAAGGGGGGGGGGGGGGGGAAAGAAACACCATGAACTGAAGAGCAGACTTAAGGGAATGAATAACCACTCCTGCTACCTTTTATCTTTTATTGTTTTTACTTGAATCTCCCTAATCTGGAAATATTGGTTTGTAGCCAAAGTTGTGTTGCATCATATTTCTCACCTCATGTACAAGATCCATACCAATATCAATTACTGTATGAACTTTATTTGCGCTATATATCTACTTAATCAAATTACAGCAGTTACAAAGTTTATCATATACAACACACTATATTGTCATTTTCATTGCCATTCAACACATTTGAATGTAAATCTTGTTGAACATAAGGATTTCATTAGAGGCAGGCAGCAGCAGAATTTCACTGTCTGTTCTCACTCAAATCGCCAGTAACTCACTGGGAAATTTTAATGAATTAGCCCAGATTTAAGAAAAATGTGTCATTTATGGATCGTCCATATGGTGTCTCCTGCTGTCTTTCACGTTAACTTTCTCAAATCTCCTACTTTAGATCTTAATGTGGTTATGGTGCTGCATGTTGATGCTCTAATCCACTGCGGCACAAAATGGTAGGGCATGGGTTAGGTCCACCAGCACCAGTCTGCCGAAATCTAAAACACAACCAGATGTTGTGTGGATGGCAGTTGATTCCTGATGAGGAAGAAAATAATAAGCAGTGCACTCATGGTGCTAGCATCTCGCTGTAGACTGATAATGGTAAAAATGTTTAGGGACACAACTTGACTTCCCATTTTTGCCCACTTGGAATGGAAATGGTACATAATATTGGATAAATAAATGAGATTTCTGGGCAGCGGGTAGGTACTGTAGACCTGCATGGGAAGGTAGACGCTCCCCCCCCACCATGAGTCTCGGGCAGATGGGGCTCGTCAACCTGGGAAGGCAGTCCATCTAGGAGAGGGAAAACTGATTTAAAACCTCCACTGCCTTGTGGCCATATCCAGTCATGGAAAAGGTTCCTGAAGTAAACCTCAAGAAAATCCGGAGTCGGAGCACCTAAGGCAGTTCGTCATTGCCTACAACCTCGCTCTGGCAGCTCTTTTGCGACAGCACTGGTGCCAAACTATAATGGTCCTGCTGTTCCTTTGGATCGATCAGTGACGTGGAGAGGGGGGACGTGCTGCATGGGCAACAGCCTGTCCTCCATCGTCCAGGCTTGCATCCGACCACACATCACCTGCAAACTGGGATGCATCACCCATGGTCAGTCATGACCTAAGGGGGCCTACTATTAGTACTAGTAAATGAGATTTCAAATGGGATGTATAAATGAGACTTTCAACTAGAGGGAGCCTAACCTGAAACATCCCGTATCCTTGTCCTACCGAGCTGCTGCCTGACCAGCAGAGTTATACCTGCCCTTTGGCGTATTAACCAACAATTGCAGTCGTTTGTTTTTTACTACTTGTACAGTGCTAATACCTTACTCGGTTAAAGCAGACAATCGGCATCAGATTCTAGTTCTTTATGACAAACAAACAAGAATAGATTGTCTGGTGGTTTAACATGTTAATGTGGTCAGATATTAATTCTGGAAACATCTGAAGGTTTTACATGCATTGCATTTTCTCTGGAGGACCAGAAGTTGCAAGGAGACCTGACAAGAGATATATAAAATTATGAGAGGCATAGATAGGGTAGACAATCAGAACCTTTCTCCCAGGATGGAAATACCAAATATTCGAGGCCATAGTCTTAAGGTTAGAGGGCAAAGGTTTGAAGGAGTTGTGCGGGATAAGTTATTTTACATAGAGAGTAGCAAGTGTCTGGAAACTTGTACAATTCTAACCGGACAGAACAAACCAGATGCTGAGAGACGTGGACCCTGCAGATGTTGGAATCTAGAGCAAAAAAATGTCTGTTGGAAGAATTCAACAGGTCGAGATGATGTTGCAGGAAGCATGTTTCCAATGACTGGTGAATCCACATTCAGGGGACACAGCCCCAGTCTAGAGTATGCCATTCAGAACTGAGGTCAACCAGAAGTTTGTGAACTTGTGGAATGGTCTACCACAGAAGGCAGTGGAAGCCAAGTCATTAAATATATACAATAACTAGACTAGTCAGTTGCACAAGGGAGGGCTGAACCCCAACGCAATATTCCATCTCTCCACCAATTCCAATATTGCTGGCCAGTGGGGGGGGGGGGGGGGGGGGGGGGGGGGGGCCTTTCTGGAGCACTAGCATGGTGTTGTGGTCAAATGGATTCTTGGGCTGGTAGCTCAGTCACGGAGACCACTCACACTCACTCACTCTCTCACACTCACTCTCCCACACACACACACACACACACACTCACACACACACACACACACACACACACTCACAAACACACACAGACTCACACAAACACTCGCACAGACACTCACACAGACACACACGCACACACACTCACAGACTCACACACCATTTATATGGCAGTATGCTTTCTTGAATACTCACATGGTTTGTCCACTTTAGGGCTTCCGCAGTCAGCGGCACTTCCGCAATCAGCGCGACCTGTCCACTAAGCGGAAGTCACGAAATGAGCGAGACTTTTGAACCAAACACAGTCGGACCTAATAAAGCATTTATTCCTTCCAAACACAGTCGGACCTAATAAAGCATTGCCGTTTCAAGCACAGGCAGGGCAGCAGGCCAAACAATTCATGGCATTATCACTAAGGGCTAACAAATCATTTATTGCAAGTACATTACAGACTCACAGTTCAGTTGATTCACAGCTTAGAGTGAGAGTCGTGGCCTCTCCCTCGCGATCTTTCAGAGTGACTGAATCACGTCCAGGCATCCGGGGTTTATAGTCCTGCCCCCCCCCCGGACCCCCCGGAAGGGGCGTTACCTTCATCGCGTTGATTGACAGGCGAGAGAATCAAGATTTTTTAAACATTCATAACTTTTTTATTTTTCATCGATTAGAAAAATCCTCGGGGCCTGATCAGCGGAGGAGGACTATGAATAAGATGGCCAAAAATCATAGCAATATATGATAGCGTTTTTCTAAAATCAATATACAGTGCAGACAGGAAGTGGTCAAGATGAGACTTAATTATATAAATGCTGCAGATATATTTCTGAAAGGCAAAAGAATCAAAGTCTTAGGGGGAAAGTGGGAATGGAGTACTTGCAATCATATTGAATGGTGGAGATGAACTACGTTGGGTTTTTTGTATGTCTGTATTTTTATGAAATTATCTATCTTGGGTCTCACAGGTATGATAGCTTCATTGACGAGGAAAAGAAGATTTGGTACCTGGACATTCATATTTCAATGACATTAGTTCAGTAAGGAAAAGATGAAGGGATAGAAAATAGCGAAAAGGAAGACATTTAAACAACAAAATTAAAAAATTGCGTAAAAAACTAATGCTCCTTGTCCAAGCATTTTCTCCTGCACAATGTGCTAAACTCACAGCAAAATAGTTGCTGTCATGAAATGTTCTTATGAAAGTGTGGAGATATTACTCATAATGTACTTAATGTGATAAAGAACAAAATGTGATGATTCCCTGCGACTGAAATCGCAAGTATAGTTAATGATGATATGAATCACCGTCTGCGAATATTTCACAACAGTTATGTTGTTTCTACATAGAAAGCAAAGTTTTGGGGGAAAACAATTATGTAATGCTCCACATGTGAAAGACTGCAAAAGAGAGAGATTCCAAAAAGGAAGTAACTGGAGGAGGACCAAGAACCAAATACATTAAGTTTTTAGATTGTTGAAGGGAAAAAGATAGATGACAAAGTAGGCTTGGAAGCTTGATTCAGATTTCACAGCTATACCAAGTGGAAAAAAAATCAAATAGTGAAGCTGAGGTAACAAAGGACAAATAATAACCTGGAATCAGAGTTACAAAGGTTGGTGGGAAAAGAGTTGCTGGGCCAAGGCAAGGACATAGAACATGAGAAAAGCATTTAATCAATAAGAATGCAAATCCAAGCTGAATCAGGCCTGTTGTTTAATTCCAAAAAATGAAGACCAGAGGGTGTCATTAATTAGAGTGTGGTGAATCTGTGGAATTCTTTGCCACAGAAGGCTGTGAAAGCTGTCAATGAATATTTTTAAGGTAGTGATAAATAGATTATTGATTAGTACGTGTGTCAGGGCTTATGGAGCTAGAGAATAGGGTTAGGAGGGAGAGATATATAATGGCAGAGTAGACTTGATGCGCCAAATGGCCTAATTCTGCTCCTATCACTTTATAACATGACTATTTGAGGGCCCTTTAGTACAATAGGAAGTTCTTTGAAAGTATGCAGTCAAATGCCTGGATTTTTGTCATAAAGTAATATAGCGTAGAAATAGGCCCATGCCAACCAAAATGCCCCGTCTACATTAGACCCACCTGCCCGTGTTTGGACCATATCCCTCTAAACATATCCTATCCATGTACCTGTCTAAATGTTTCTTAAACATTGTGATAGTACCTGCCTCAACGTCCTCCAGCGGCAGCTCGTTTCTTAAACACATCACTGTTTGTGTAGAAAAGTTACTCTTCAGGTTTCTATTAAATCTCTCCTCCCTCACCTTAAACCTATTCCTCTGGTTCTCCATTCCCCTTCTCTGGGCAAAAGACTCTGTGCGTTTACCCAGCCTATTCCTCTCATAATTTTGTACACCACTATAAGATCACCCCTCATGCTCCTGCGCTCCAAGGAATAAAGTCCCAGCCTGCTCAAACTCTCCCTATAGATCTGGCCGTCGAGTCCAGGTAACATCCTCGTAAATCTTCTCTTCCTTTCCAGCTTGACAACATCTTTCCTGTAGCATTGATTTTACAAATATTTCCTTTAAAGTTTGGAAAGGATCAATGTGAGGTAAACCTAACTGAACTGAGAGCCAAACAGAAGAGCTAAATTATACAGGAAAAAGTCATAATGATCCAGTTAATTCTGGAATAAATTGTTGCATACATTGATGGCATCATGTAGTGCACTCATGACTTAAAATAAATGAAAGGTGCATTAGAATGAGTAGCTCCTGGAAATAATAAGTTTGGCTTCTCCAAGAGTGGGGCCTACATGGGAAATGTTTGCAAACACTTCAAAACATGTCTAGAATAACACCTTATGCATGATTTATGCATTTATATCTAATCTGATTTCAAAGCTGTTATGTGCACTGATGTCATATTTGAATAGCATGAATATGATTCTCATTCACTTTGACATTATTCATATAGCAGAATCAAATTACCTGACAATTCGTTTGATTATGACATCAAGTGAAATTTTAAAGGCATCCTACAATTGCTTTAAATATTCAATGTAGATGCGAATGCATTATTAATAATACACAACATAAAGAAAAATATCATTAACTATTTTGTAAAATGTCTAATTATGGTCTTGGCACAATTATAGGAACATCATAAAATATGTTTGTAAAAGCAAGGAAACTGCAGATGCTAGAAATCGGAAATAAAAACAGAAAATGCTGGAGATGGTTATTCAGCGTCTGTAGAGAAGGAAACTGAAAGAAACGGTGTGTACAGCATTTTGTTATTGAATAATAGATGCTAGTAGGACATGACAGTAAATTTAGCTTTTCAAGCATTATCAATAAAGCCACTAATTGTACAATTAAGAGTCATAGAGCATGGAAACCGGCCCTTCAGCCCAACTCGTCTATGCTGACTAAGATGTCCATCTATGCTCTTTTTATATTTATGTCAGTTATTATTTTCAAGCATAGGTTGGTGACATATGTCTCATTAATTTCAAAATGGCCCGAAATGAAGCCAAGGAGCCGGGTATTTCGGGACGAATTTTATTAGTTATTGTTCTCTTGTCCAGTCGGGTCTGCAAGAGAGCGATCGCGCCTAAACCCCTGCCCTTTATCTCTTTTATTCCAGGGCCGCCCCCGGACTAGTCCATTCCTGTGCCGAGGGGTTCGATAGTGTAATGGCCCGACCCTTGGGAGCCGCCACAATTTCATATATGTTTTAGTTTTGACTTTACAGTGGTTTCTTTTGTATATTAATTAAGGATTTAAATATTTGCACACATGTAACAAAACTAACAACAGCAAAAAATAACAGGACTTAAAGTGCTTTTAAATATTTCTATTTATAATATTTTAATGAATAAAGTGGATTTTTAAAATCTGGGCATATATCATTTAGAAATAATGTGTAATATATTGACTATCAAATTGGTTCAAAAGGGAGGGCCGGGAAGAAGAAAGGAAGAGGCGGAGACAGTGGGCTGTAGGAGAGCTGGGGAGGAGAGGGGAAGGAGGGAGAAAGCAAGGACTACCTGAAATTGGAGGTCAATGTTCATATCGCTGGGGTTTAAACTACCCAAGCGAAATATGAGGTGATGCTCCTCCAATTTGAGGTGGGACTCACTCTGGCCATGGAGGAGGCCCAGGACAGAAAATGTCCTGGGCCTCCTCCATGGCCAGAGTGAGTCCCACCGCAAATTCGAGAAGCAGCACCTCATATTTCGCTTGGGTAGTTTACACCCCAGCGGTAGGAACATTGACCTCTCCAAATTCAGGTAGTCCTTGCTTTCTCCCTCCTTCCCCTCTTCCCAGCTCTCCCCCAGTCCACTGTTTCCGCCTCTTCCTTTCTTCTTCCCACCCCCCCCACCCCCACATCAGTTTGAAGAAGGGTCTTGACCCGAAACGCCACCTATTCCTTCGCTCCATCGATGCTGCCTCACCTGCTGAGTTTCTCCAGCATTTTTGTCTACCTTCCATTAACCAACTTGATGCTTTGAATGCTCAACCAACTGGGGTTACCATACTGCATCTCCCAACAGCCTAGCGAGAACATCTGTGGTCAATCAGACTGGCCTACCAATATGATGCTAAGGAGGAGCCCTCAACTTTTCTCATGTAATAGGTTCATAAATTGTAGGAGCAGAATTAGGCCATTCGACCCATCAAGTCTACTCCGCCAGTCAATCATGGCTCATCTACCTTTCCCTCTCAACCCCATTCCCCCACCTTCTCTCCATAAATTCTGTCACCAGTATTAATCAAGAATCTATTAACCTCCACCTTAAAAATATCAATTGACGGCCTCCACAGTCTTCTGTGGCAGTGAGCGTAAGCAGAAAGTACAGCTCTATTTGCAAGTCAAATGAAAGTGGGTTCTGTGGCAGAGGGTGAGAGACATTCAAAGGTGAAAGCATTACTCACATATCTGGAAACCCTCATGGGTAGGGGAAATATTACCCCTTTGTTAGAATCGCATATGTGGAAGGCTCAGTACATTGTGCATCTCGATTTAATCCTGGAATACAGCATTTGCTAAGAGTCTTTTATTCTCCCATCTGTGTTTTTGGCAAATCATACATGAATCGTGATTCTTCTGTTTATTAAAATTCAGAAGCGCTCATTCACATTCAGTACTGTGTGACACCGTAAGTTCGAATTTTTACACAATTAAATGTACAAATTCTACCAGTTTGTAATGTTGGAGAAGAGATAACTTTTTGTTTAAATTCTGGTGAATACAAAATGTTTTCCTTCTTCTGTGACACTTAATAATGATAGATAATGGTAAAGTTGCTGCCTTACAGCGCCAGAGATGCTATGCCCTCCAGTAATTGAGATTTCCACCTTGGGAGAACAATTCCATCTGTATCTATGCCTCTCATATTTTATAAACTTCTATTATGTCTCCACAAATCCTATGACGCTCCGGAGAAAACAATCCAATTTGTCCAACCTCTCCTAACAGCTAACTACCGTTAGTTCAGCGTCATCTGGGTAGACATCTTCTGCATCTTCTCCAAAGCCTCCACATCTGTACTGTCATGGAGCATCCTGAACAACGCACAATACTCCAAATGCAGCCTAACCAAAGCTGCCGGATTTTCAATTTCCTGAATTGTAAATTCAGAATACAACTTCCTGACTTTTATATTCAATGCCCTGACTGATGAAGGCAAGCATACCATAAGCTTTCTTTACCATTATGAAATTGGGAATTCTACTTTTAAGGAATTAAAGTTCTGACAAGAGATCATTGACCTGAAAAATTCACCTGGTGTTTCTCGCTTTTGAGGTGTGTACTAAAAGTTATTCCCTTTATCCTACATCTGTATGCTGTGGGCAGCTTGATTGTAATCATGTAGTCTTTTCACAGACTGGATAGCACGCAACAAAAAGCTTTTCAGTGTATCTCTGTTTTTGTGACAATAATAAATTAAACTAAACATAATATTTTCAGTTTCCATTCTGTTTCTTGAGCTTTCTGTTTCTTGAGTTTTGGACCCCCCCCCCCCCATACTGTAATTCAGTGAGCTAAGTCAGGCTACCTGATGGCTTAAGATAGACACAAAAAGCTGGAGTAACCCCATATTGCCAATTTCGGCTCTTATTCAGAAGCAAAGAATGGCAAATGCTGGTTAATGCACAAATGCTTATGTCTGAGGAAGTATCTTGAACTGAAACGTCACCTATCCACGTTCTCCAGAGATGCTGCCTGACCTGCTATTGCTCCAGCACACTGTGTCCTTTTGGCACAAATTCCATCTACATGTTTGCAGATGACAACATTTTGGTGAGTCGGGTCACGATCAATGACGAGACGGAATACAGGAATACAGGTGGAAGAAAACTTAGTAAAATGGTATTGAGACAATGTCAGCAAGACGAAGGAGCGAGTTATTGATTTCAGGAAGTGTGTTGGAGTATATGCCCCAATCAGCATCAATGGTGCTGAAGTAGAAATGGTTGAGAGTTTCAAGTTCCTTGGCGCAAATATTACCAATAATCTGTCATGGAGTAACCACTGAAGTTACAGCCAAGAAGGAACACAAACACCTCTATTTCCTCAGGAGACTGAGGAATTCGGCATGTTTCCAATGACCCTTACAAACCTCTGCAGATGCTCCATAGAAAGCATATTGTTAGGTTGCATCACGGCTCGGTTTGAGAACAGCTCAGCCCAAGACCGCAAAAAATCATAGTTGTGGATGTGGCCGAGTCTATCACACAGACCAGATTTCCCACTCTGCAGCATATTCTGCACTCTGTATCTTTGCTCTGCTCTGTCTATTGTACTTGAGTTTGGCTTGATTGCATTTATGTGTAGTAATACTTAATTTGCTTGGATAGCTTGCAAAACAAATAATTGCACTGTACCTCAGTATATGTGCAAATAATAAAACTATCGTGTTCTGTGGTCTATATTATTCGTATGGCTGTATGGCGACCACACATTTCACTGTACCAATTGGTACATGTGACAAATAAATGTATCTTGTATCTTGTATCTAAATCCAAACCTATTTAAAATAGCGCAAAAGTGAGCGTGTGGCCAAAGACATCAGGTCTTTCCAGGAGAGGGATGACCGTAGAACCATCTCAAACCTGCTCTTCATTTGGAATGTACTATATCTTCTGGGATGTGTCTCAGGGAGTTCAATCCTCTGCATACTCTAGGCATACAATTAATAGATGTGCAGCATGGTGGGTTTGTGAAGCTACTGGGTGCAGTACAATCATGCCCAATACAATATTCTTTATGACATTTGTTAAAGGGTTTCAAATAGTCTTTGAACTGCTCACTGTATTGGCAGATGTTTTCAATCTAGCCCAAGCTATAACTACTGGGCCTCCTTCAAATGAGTTGGTGAAAATGATCCAAACATGATCCCTAATGAGGGCTGCAAGATCAAGCTGTAAGAATGCATGACTGTATCTCTAGGCTTCTACAACTATTTCTGAGGGCAGTTTATTAACAATGATTAAAATTGCATGATTAGTGATATAAATAATAGTATTTAGGGGAAATTAACCAGTAGCAGTTAAAACAATCTTAAAACATTATTGAACAATTAGTTATATATCCTGAACATTCTCGCATACCAGATGTAATTTGGTGAAGTTAAAGTGGAAGCTTTCTTGACCGATGTTTATGAGCATGGATGTTGAATGATGACACCTTCTTACCAGCAGCCAGAATGCAGAATAAGCAAAATAAAAGCAAACACAGTAGTTTGTAGAAAGGAACTGCAGATGCTGGTATATACCAAAGATAGACACAAAGTGCTGGAGTAACTCAGCGGGTTAGGCAGCATCTCTGGAGAAAAAGGATGCATGACGTTTCAGTCAGGGTCCTTCATCAGACTGAGAGGGGAGGGAACTGGAGGTAAGAAAAGGCCAGAACAAAGCGGTGTCGGCAACAGAAGACCAGGGAAGGGTAGACCCATAAAGGCCCATTGTTGGCTGGGGAAACACAGTAATTTCTTGGATGGTAAGACTACTTTCTTGGTTTACGAGAAACAGAATCCAGAAACTATCTGCAACTCCATCAATATTTACGTCATCTGTAAACTTAATAACCAACCCATCTATATATATGTCCAAATCATTTATAAATATTACACACAACTGAAGTCCAAGCATAAACCGCTGTGGAACATCTCTGGTCACAGACCTCCAGCCAGAATAACACATTCCACCTCTATCCTCTGTCTTCTATGGTGAAAGCAGTTCTGAATCCAAACTGCTAACTTGCCATGGAGATCATGCCGCTTAATCTTCAAGATTAACCTATCATTAGGAACTTTATCAAATGCCCCACTAAAACCCATGCAGCCAACACCCACTGTGTTAACACTAACCAATCACCTTTGCCACCTCCACAAAAAAACTCATCAGGTTAGTAATACATTCTTGCTGCGGACAAAGTCATGCCGACTGTCCCTAATTATCCCATTCTCTTCCACAGGTGAGTGAATCCAATTCCTAAGAACCCACTCCATAGAAACATAGAAAATAGGTGCAGGAGTAGGCCATTCGGCCCTTCGAGTCTGCACCACCATTCAATATGATCATGGCTGATCATCCAACTCAGTATCCTATACCTGCCTTCTCTCCATAGCCCCTGATCCCTTTAGCCACAAGGGCCACATCTAACTCCCTCTTAAATATAGCCAATGAACTGGCCTCAACTACCTTCTGTGGCAGAGAATTCCAGAGACTCACCACTCTCTGTGTGAAAAATGTTTTCCTCATCTCGGTCCTAAAGGAATTCCCCCTTATCCTTAGACTGTGACCCCTTGTTCTGGACCTCGCCAACATCGGGAACAATCTTCCTGCATCTAGCCTATCCAACCCCTTAAGAATTTTGTACGTTTCTATAAGATCCCCCCTCAGTCTTCTAAATTCTAGCGAGTACAAGCCAAGTCTATCCAGTCTTTCCTCATATGAAAGTCCTAACATCCCAGAAATCAGTCTGGTGAATCTTCTCTGTACCCCCTCTATGGCAAGGCATACTCCAGGTATGGTCTCACCAAAACCCTGTACAACTGCAGTAGAACCTCCCAGCTCCTATACTCAAATTCTTTCGCTATGAATGCTAACATACCATTTGCTTTCTTCACTGCCTGCTGCACCTGCAGGCCTACTTTCAATGATTGGTGTACCATGACACCCAGGTCTCGTTGCATCTCCTCTTTTCCTAATTTGCCACCATTCAGATAATAGTCTACCCTCCTGTTTTTGCCAATAAAGTGGATAACCTCACATTTATCCACATTATACTGCATCTGCCATGCATTGGCCCACTCACCCAGCCTATCCAAGTCACCATGCGCCTCCTCGCATCCTCCTCACACCTAACACTACCCCCCAGCTTAGTGTCATCCGCAAACGTGGAGATGTTACATTTAATTCCCTCGTCCAAATCATTAATATATATTGTAAATAGCTGGGGTCCCAGCACTGAGCCTTGCGGTACCCCACTAGTCACTGCCTGCCATTCTGTAAAGGACCCGTTTACTCCTACCCTTTGCTTCCTGTCTGCCAACCAGTTCTCTATCCACATCAACACTGAACCCCCAATACCGTGTGCTTTAAGTTTGTATACTAATCTCTTATGTGGGACCTTGTCGAAAGCCTTCTGAAAGTCTAGATATAACACATCCACTGCTTCTCCCTTATCCACTCTGCTAGTTACATCCTCGAAAAATTCTATAAGATTCGTCAGACATGATTTACCTTTCGTAAATCCATGCTGATTTCATCACTTTCCAAATGTACTGGTATCCCATCTTTAATAACTGACTCTAGCAGTTTCCCCACTACCGATGTTAGACGAACTGGTCTGTAATTCCGTGTTTTCTCTCTCCCTCCTTTTTTTAAAAGTGGGGTTACATTAGCTACCCTCCAATCCTCAGGAACTACTCCAGAATCTAAAAATGGGATCTATCTCAGGTTATTGAGAAAAGCATGAGAGGAGATTGGAGAGTTTTGAAAAATTATCACTAATGCATCCACTATTTCTGTGGCTACTTCCTTGAGTACTCTGGGATGCAGACTATCTGGCCCTGGGGATTTATCGGCCTTTAATCCTTTCAATTTACCCAACACCACTTCCCGGCTAACCTGGATTTCACTCAGTTCCTCCACCTTATTTGACCCCCGGTCCCCTGCTATTTTCGGAAGATTATTTATGTCTTCCTTAGTGAAGACAGAACCAAAGTAGTTATTCAATTGGTCTGCCACGTCCTTGTTCCCCATGATTAATTCACCCGTTTCTGACTGCAAGGGACCTACATTTGTTTTAACTAATCTCTTTCTCTTCACATATCTATATAAACTTTTGCAGTCAGTTTTTATGTTCCCTGCCAGTTTTCTTTCATAATCTATTTTCCCTTTCCTAATTAAGCCCTTTGTCCTCCTCTGCTGGACTCTGAATTTCTCCCAGTCCTCTGGTAGGCTGCTTTTTCTGGCTAATTTGTATGCTTCATCTTTTCTTTTTATACTATCCCTGATTTCCCTTGTTAACCATGGATTATACCTTCCCTGATTTATTATTTTGCCAAACTGGGATGAACAATTGTTGTAGTCCATCCATGCAGTCTTTAAATACCTTCCATTGCACATCCACTGTCAACCCTTTAAGAATCACTTGCCAGTCTATCTTGGCCAATTCACGTCTCATACCTTCAAAGTTACCTTTGTTTAAGTTCAGAACCCTTGTTTCTGACTTAATTATGTCACTCTCCATCCTAATGAAGAACTCAACCATATTATGGTCACTCTTGCCCAAGGGGCCACGCACAACAAGACTGCTAACTAACCCTTCCTCATTATTCAATACCCAGTCTAGAATAGCCTGCTCTCTCATTGGTTCCTCTACATGTTGGTTTAGAAAACTATCCCGCATAAATTCCAAGAAATCCTCTTCCTCAGCACCCCTGCCCATTTGATTCACCCAATCTATATGTAGATTGAAGTCACCCATTATAACTGTTTTACCCTTGTTGCACGCATTTCTAATTTCCTGTTTGATGCCATCCCCAACTCCACTACTACTGTTAGGTGGCCTGTACACAACTCCCACTAGCATTTTCTGCCCCTTAGAGTTTCGCAGCTCTACCCATATCGATTCCACATCCTCCAAGCTAATGTCCTTCCTTTCTATTGCATTAATCTCCTCTCTCACCAGCAACGCTACCCCACCTCCATTTCCTTTCTGTCTATCCCTCCTGAATATTGAATATCCCTGGATGTTCAGCTCCCAGCCTTGGTCCCCCTGCAGCCATGTCTCCATGATCCCAACTATAGCATAGTCATTAATAGCTATCTGCATGTTCAACTCGTCCACCTTATTACGAATGCTCCTTGCATTGAGACACAAAGCCTTCAGGCTTGTTTTTACAACACTCTTACTCCTTATACAATTATGTTGACAAGTGGCCCCTTTTGATTTTTGCCCTGGAAACCCACCAGCTCTTATTCTCTGTTTATTATTTTTCCTTCTTTTCCCCCTACATGTTGGGTCTGAGCGTTTCCCTTCTCTGCCTCCTGCCTCAGACCCTGTCTACTGGTTTTCTCTATTTGAGTCCCTCCCCCCAACCATTCTAGTTTAAAGTCCCCTGGTAGCCTTTGCAAATTTCCCTGCCAGGATACTGGTCCCCCTCGGGTTCAAGTGCAACCCGTCCTTTTTATACAGGTCACTCCTTCCCCAAAAGAGGTTCCATTGATCCAGAAACTTGAATTCCTGCCCTCTGCACCAGTCACTTCAGCCAGGCATTTATCCTCCACATTGCTCCATTCCTACTCTAACTGTCGCGTGACACAGGAAGTAATCTTGAGATTGTTATGTTTGCGGTTCTTTTCCTTAACTCTTTTCCTAACTTCCTAAATTCCTCTTTCAGGATCTCTTCTCTTTATTTACCTATGTCATTGGTGCCAATATGTACCACAACCTCAGGCTCCTCTCCCTCCCTTTTCAGGATATCTTGGACACGTTCAGACACATCCCGGACCCTGGCACCATCAGCTTCTCTCCCGCTGATGCGAAGATCACCAGCCTATAATTTCCTCAATTATCTCAATTTTTCTTCCCAAACAAACTAACAACATTGGCTACTCTCCAGACCTTGCTGGAGAGGGTCCAACAATTATTAGTCAATATTTTGCCTCCAATCTCCTCTCATGCTTTTCTCAATAACCTGAGATAGATCCCATCAGGCCCTGGGATTTTATCATCACAACCTTCTTCTTGATCTTAAAATGCCCAAGCATATTAGTGTCCCACACACTGATCACACAATCATCCACGTACATCTCCTTAGCGAATATTGATACAAAGTACTTGTTTACTACTGCACACACATTCTCTGACCCCAAGCATAAATTCCCTCCTCTGTGCTTGAGTGGTCCTACCTTCCTAAACCTTACATCTGCTTCCATTTCTGACCAAATTTAGAACATCTGTGGTCATTCAAGTTTCCCTTACCTTACCATCCCTATCCCTCCACCTTACTGAAACCAGTCCAGAACTCAGATTGGCACCACTAATGTGGACTTACGTGATACCAGCAGCTCCCAAGTTAATCTCCCTAATGCCTGCTAAATAATGTTGTAAACTGCCTTACCCCAATTTAGTCCTGTCCCCAGACTTATAACTATTCATAACTATCATAACTTAAGTTGAAATCCCTGTTCCTCAAAAACACCTGCACTGAAACACCAGGCTTGTTTCCCTACACAAGGTCGTGTGTAGCCCTTTGTTCGAATCACTCACTACAACTATCCTGTTGCTTTTGCATCTTTCCGTAAACTGTTGACATATCTTTAGTATCCTGCATCTTTTGACACCTAGATATTGGGTTTTGAAGATGTAAAGGTAATAAACATAGAAATAAAATATTACAAATCAATATTATGTAGTGTAAGATTACTTTTTATGTAAGTAAATCTTACATTATGGATTATCTTGCCGTTGTTCCTATTTAAATGATCTTCATTACAAATCTGTGAAGAAGTGTGTGTGTGCACATATGTGCATGCATGTTTAGGGGTTGGTGTTAGGGAGTTTGTAAATCCCATCGTATGATCAGTTTGCCTTCAAGTCGGCTGCTTCTGCAGGTGCATACCAGAAGCCTAGGGCCATAAATCTATCTGTGTTCTCCTGTTTTCACTAACACAGCCCGCGGATTTTTTGTAGTCCAGATGGCTCTAATTTGAGGTCCAAGTACAATGCAGTTGGTGTATTGAGTTTCTACCCTGAAACCAACAGCACTTGCTCTTGCATTTGCTTGGATTAAAAAAGTTCTGCTCCGTTTTGGGCATAACAGAGAGGCCTGTAGCAAGCAAAGGAAGGAAATCATTACAAAGTCACCCCGAACAAGCAATGTGCTACAGCTGCTCATCGTTTAAGAGGCAGAAATATGGGGCCTCAAAGATGAAACAAGATTCCTTACAAATGCTTGAGAGCGATCCTAGAAAAAACATCCTTAGAGACTTGTTTAATAAACATTATGTGTAATAGTCTCAATGTGTGCACATATTTTCTGCCATGTTTTCACTAACATCCCTCAGCTAACAAGGTCCAAATCAAGAACATTAAATAATTTAATATAGAGCTTTACCAATTTGTGTTCAGACTAATCTGCTCGATTAGTATCTGTCATTTTCAGAAACAATGAAGAGCAATGCTCAAAACTATGCATTAGCTCATTACTTTCAACATTACTAACGGCTGTCATGTTTTCAAGGCCATGTGCACATATAGGCAGGAACTACCGTTCATGCAGTAATTTCTATCAACAGTTTTAATTGGCAGAACTTGTAGAATAACAAAAAATGCACTTTGCCTTTGCAGATAGAGATGCCATCTATTGCAACGTGAACAAACCATCTTATTAAAACAATCCTCAAAACATGAAGGATAAAATATTAGGTCTGGGGAATGTATTTTTTGAGTTTTGCATTTTAGCAAAAAGTGAATGTTTTCTGAACATAAACGTTTTGTTTGCTTAAAATGTAAAATATGACATCTATGAATTCCTTTGGGACTGGTAATATAATATTTTTTGATAAGTTACAGTAATTATATCACAATACCATGATCACATCATTATTAACCAATCCCATATCTTATTTATGAACTTCTAGAGCAACAATCATCACTGAGAAAATAAGAGATTAGAAAAATAATGTTAAGTAGCATTTCAAGTGATGTAAAATGGTTGCTTTGCAATATTTTCAAAACAAGATTATATTTTAGTTTAAGTTTTTTTTTAAACCATTTTTGTTTAAGAATTTCAAATGAAAAACAGCTGAAGCTGAAATATAATAAGCAGGCAAAATATGTAAAGCAGATAACATACATTGACCAACAATCCATCATTATTAGTCCTTGGAAGTGATCAAAAGAACAGGGTATGTATGAGAAATCAATGTAAAATATACAGCCGGGTTTCAGTCTGTCTTCTTCAGAGTTTTAGGTATTTAGTACAGAAAATAGTGACTGTCACATGGTTGAAGGAGGATTATAATAATCTGGCACAATCTATAACACTATAGCATTATTAAATGTATTCAGGGTAACAGGAGGAAGAATGAAGGCTAAACAAAACCATACACATTGAATAGAATAGCATCACACATCATTGTAAGTATTATAGACCGGACCACCATTTCAATACATTGGATAAAATAATTCTTGAAAGAATTAATCCAGTAAAGAAGACAGATCTATATGAATTTACACTGTTTAGATTTAACTCATGTTTTATTTGGTATGGCATCCTAGCACCTCTAAAATGTAAAAAAAAAAAACTGATTTTCAGACGTTTTAATATTTATGCTGTTCTATTTTAAACTATCAGTTTTATTACAAAAAGATTACAAACATTTGAAATATAAAATCTATTCATTAAATTAGTTGGATATGCTCTTAAAAACCTTCAGTAGCTTAGTGGGCAACGATTCTCCATATATACCAATAGAGCCATGCTCTCCAGAGATGCTGCCTAACCTGTTTAGTTACTCCAGCACTTTGTGTCCTTTGTATAAACCAGCATCTGCAGTTCTTTGTTTCTACAAAATTGGGATATTCCTTTTGACAACAAATTGGACAACATTTTGAAACATTTTGGTAACGTTTTCAGTGCATATGATTTCAACAATATGTTTAACTTTTAACATGTGTTGATTTTTTTTTGGCTATTAATTTATTAAATTGGAAGTTGATTGGTCACAAAATTAAAACAGAAGGGGGTATTTTGATGAAAAACAATTGTTGATAAATGTAGCTTAATTTTTAATTGATATGCATACCAGTGCCTTTTTGTCTACAAAAAATAGTACGGGATTTAGTCTTCAAGGTCATCAATTAAATTGGTAGAAGATGTTGACTCAGAGGACAAGGTATTTGAGCAATGTTATCTGAGGGAATTTAATGTTAAACTCATTCACTAAACATGATTGAATAATTTACTGTTTGGGTTGTATTTGGCAGCACAGCGGTAGAGTTGTTTCGTAACAGTGCCAGAGACCCAGGTTCGATCCTGGCTACGGGTGCTGTTTGTACGTTCTCATAGTGACCTGCTTGGGTTTTCTCCGGGAGCTCCAGTTTCCTCCTACATTCCAAAGAAGTACAGGTTTGTAGGTTAATTGGCTTAGTAAAAGCCCCTGTCCCACTTGGGCGTCCTCCACCGAGACCTCTGGCGGCAAGGTCACCATGAGGTTGTAGGAGGTCTTCGTCACTCTTCGTCACTCTTCTTCATGGTTGAGAGTGGTCTCCGCGTAGTCGAGCCTTCAGCTAGGTCGCGGCGTATTTTTCAAATTGTTAAAAATTGACCGCGACTAAAAATAGGTCGCCGTGGGAAAAATCGATATTTTTTTAGTCATAGGTCTAGTCGAAGCCGGTTGTAGTAGGTCTTGATGCTAGTCGTAGGTAGTCGAAGGTGGTCGAAGATAGTCAAAGGTAATAGCTCTGGGGTGAATAAAAGGTCAATAGAAAATAAAGGTAATTTAAACAGCAGAAGGTCACCTCTTTCACTCCAAGGCATGTTCATTCATAGCTGGAGAGTTTTTTGGAGAGGAGACTTGTGTTTTAGAGATGCCACCAAAAAGGCAGCAGCACGGGGGAGAGCGCAACCCTAAAAAAAACCTGCCGTGAAGGTGTTGCCCACCCAAGAGTAGGAGTGGCATGAGGTGATGGCACAGGAGGTGATAGTGCAGGAGGAGGTAGCCCTGCATGAGAGACCCCTGGAAGAGGAGACTAGGGTGGTAGTATATGTCCCCACCACCATCCCATCTTTCACTGCCTCATTTCAAGGCAGCAAAGCAGGCCTTTCTCCTGTGTCTGACACAGCATCAGAGGCAGATACCCCATTGGTGGTGAGGGAGGGCTGGAGGAAGGTTATGCCTTACACCTTCACCAGGCAGAAGAAGGGGGACCATCAGGAATGATTCCAGCAGAGAGCCATCCTGTACGAAAAGGAAAATGAGGGGTACAGGGACAGGGATAAGAATGGCATGCTTGCCATCCAATGCCCCACACGTGTGCTTAAAGTTCCATCTTTTGTCAAAGTCCAGCACCACTCTCTTCCAGTCATCTGGTGTACTGGGACAGTCCATCACATCATCTCCATTCACCCATTGTGACCTTTTCTTGTGCTTCCTCTTCACCCTTGCTCTTCCCCTTCAGCCTTTCTTAAGAGGCTGCTGAAGCAAAAGGGCTACTGCAGACAGCAGCAGTTGTATTTTTACTAACATCCTCCAAACTAGTTCCTTCCTTGCTTGCATGGTTCAGAATTATTTTAAAAACCTGGGAGGCATTTTTTAGTGAGAAAAAAATACAGACATGACATCATTTTATCAGGTGATCATTTGAGCTGTAGACACTCGTCACTGGTCGTTGTTGGTTTTCGGTGTGGTCCACTGAGGTGGAAGGGGGTCGTGCTCATTCACGGACCAATTTGCCAGAGACCATCCTCGAGTAAAACGTACATGGTCAAAGCCAGTCTTCAACATAGTCGAAGGAGGTCTTCAACATTGTCGTAGGAGATCGTACACATGGTCGTGGAAGGTTGTAGGAGGTCGTAGGTCACCGCGACCTTGATTTTAAAAAAAAAGTTGCTTAAGGTCGCCAGAGATCGCGGTGGAGGTCTCCTACGTGGGACAGGCCCTTAAAAGTGTGCAATTGTCCCTAGCGTATGTAGGATTGTGTTCATGTGCGGGGTTCGTTGGTCAGCCCGGACTCAGTGGGCCAAAGGGCCTGTTTTCACACTGTAAACTAAACTGAACTACTGATTTTTTTTCCTGCACCCTCCATGCATAAGAGAGAGCAGTGGAGTCATATGCCATGCAGAGCACATTTTGATGTCATTTGTGCTATCATGGCCCACAAATGACACGCTGATCTCATAACAAAGCAGACTTTAAATAGAGAGTTGAAATCTGCTTCAATGTTAGTTAAAGGTTACTAATCTTACTTGTTGTTCCGGTATCATGAAGTCCATGGAGTTGATCTTGTTTGGTTGGTGAGGCCAACTGTGCCCACCACCCCATTATCTAATTGCATTCCTTTCTCCCTTTCTCTAATGTCATTTTTTCGATTGTCTATTTCACTTGCAAATGGATTTAAAAAGTCGTAAGTATATTCGCTTCTATAACTTCCATTGGTCGCCCAGATACAGATTACCCTCAGAGTGAAAAGATTGTCTCTGATGTCCCTGTTAAAACACTTCTTGCTCACTTTATGCCTATGCCCTCCCGTTTTAGAATACTCTATCATGGGAAAAAGAAAGTGTGCTCAGTTTATTAATTAAAAAAAAAATGTTTTAATTCATTTTTTTTCAAACAAAACAACAAAACAAAAACAAAACAAAAAAATAATGATAAACATAACAATTATATTGATACATAGGGATCAGGATTACATTAATTACAGGTATAGCCTAAATATGTCCAGTGTCAAAATACACATTGAATATAGACCTCTATGTAAATATAGTTAAGTGTTTAAAAGGGAACATATATATAAAAACAAAAAGAGAAAAAAGGAAAAAAACAAAACCTCCCGAAATTAGAAAAAAAAACCAAAACAGAATCTAGGGTGCAAAGAATTTCAACAATTTAAGTCCCTATTTGTCGTCAAGTCCGTTCCAACGTATAAAGGTAAAATAATTATTATAACAGTTGGAGAGTGGACAACTTATGTCATATGAAAATGTTGAATAAATCTTCCCCAAGTCCAATCAAATTTAATCAATGGGTTCAACAATGTCACTCCTAATTTTTTCTAAATTTAAACATGATATAATTTCAGAGTACCAATGGAGTGTGGTCGGAGGATTAGAGTCTTTCCATTTAAATAAAATAAATCTTCTGGCAATTAATGTGGTAAACGCAATCAGCCGATGGCCAAAACGGGAGAAATGAATAGAATCTACCATTGGTAGCCCAAAAATTGCAGTAATAGGATGAGGTTATAAATCAATACCTAAAACTACAGAAATAGTATCAAAAATGTATTTCCAATATTTCCCCAAAAGTGGGCAGTCAATGAAGCCACTTCGGAATTACATCTGTCACAGGTAGGATTTATATGACCATAAAAACGAGCTAACTTATCTTTTGACATATGAGCTCTGTGAACCACCTTGAATTGTATCAAAGCGTGTCTTGCACACATTGAGGAAGTATTAACTAATTGAAGAATTCTCTCCTGTTTCTCTATAGATAGAGTCATTTTGAGTTCTCTTTCCCAGTGATTCTTAATTTTATCAAATGTATCTATTTGTAATTTCAAAATCAGCTCATAAATAGTCTTTATTAAGCCTTTCTGACGAGGGTTCAAATGTAACATTTTTTCCAAAATTTCGGTTTGATGTGGTAACGGAAAAAAGGGTAGAGTAGCCCTCAAAAAATGTCTGATTTGTAAATATCTAAAGAAATGTGAGTTAGGTAGAATATATTTATTGGAGAGTTATTCAAAAGACATAAAACAACCATCCAAAAACAAATCACGAAAAGCTACTAATCCCTTCCTCTTCCATAACAGAAAGGCTTGATCAGTACTAGAAGGTTGGAAGAAAAAATGAGATATGATAGGACTCAATAAGATAAAATCATTCAATCCAAAAAACTTACGAAATTGAAACCATATTCGGAATGTATGTCTTGTTATTGGGTTAGTCGTATATTTATTCAATCTCATAATTGTAAAAGGTAACGAGGCCCCTAGAATAGAAGCCAATGATAGCCCTTGCATAGAATCACGTTCAAGATTTATCCATCCTGGGCATTGGGTATCTTCTAAATCTTTTATCCAAAACGTTAGATAGGGAGCATTAACTGCCCAACAGTAGAATCTAAGGTTCGGCAGTGCCAAACCACCTTTTTTAAATTTCTTTCAGTATTTTTTACTTAGTCTGGAATTTTTATTCTGCCATATATATGAAGACATTTTGGAGTCAATAATAGCAAAGAAATATTTAGCAATAAAAATTGGTATCGTCTGAAATAAATACAAAAATTTAGGTAAGATAAACATTTTAATAGCATTGATTCGGCCGATTAAAGATAAGGACATTGGTGACCATTTAGTAAACTGTTGTTTGATATGGTCAATTAGAGGCGTAAAATTGGCTTTAAATAAATCCTTGTGTTTCTCAGTAATCTCAATGCCTAAATAAGTAAAACATTTGGTAGTCAATCTAAATGGAAACTGTCCATAATTCAAAACTAGATTGTTTAATGGAAAAAGCTCACTCTTACTAAAATGTAGTTTATAACCAGAACATCTACTAAATTGATTAAGTAGTGCTACTATTGCCGGAATAGATTTCTCAGGGTTAGAGATGAATAATAACAGATCATCTACGTAAAGAGATAGCTTATGTGTCTTATTCCCACGGACAATACCAAAAATATTAGGGGATTCCCTGATAGCGGTGGCCAAAGGTTCCAAAGCGACATCAAACAGTAAAGGACTTAAAGGACAGCCATGTCTAGTACCTAGAAAGAGCCTAAAAAAGGGGGATCTCTGATTATTAGTAAGTACAGAAGCCTGAAGTATATGATATATTAGCTTGATCCAATAAATACATTTTGGACCAATCTTAAAATTTTCAAGTGTATTTAATAAGTATTCCCAATCTACTCTATCAAACGCCTTCTTAGAATCAAGTGAAATGACACATTCTGAAATTTTATTTGACACATTCTCTCCTCTTACTTTGTAAGTCCTACTTTGGCATTAAATACCAACATTAAATTCTATTTGGTAATCCTTGGCCCACTTTCCAAACTGATCTGGATCAGTTATGTGTGTGTGTGTGTGTGTGTGTGTGTGTGTGTGTGTGTGTGTGTGTGTGTGTGTGTGTGTGTGTGTGTGTGTGTGTGTGTGTGTGTGTGTGTGTGTGTGTGTGTGTGTGTGTGTCCACTCCACCCGCCCACTCCACCCGCCCCTCCCCCCCTCCCCGTGCTCAGTGTCTGAAGCGCCGAGGATGCAAGGCCATGGAGCTGAGGCTCACTCTGAGACTGACGGCCACTGGGCCCCTCTCCTCCCTCCCTTCTTCCCCCCTCCCTTCTTCACCCCTCCCTTCCCCCCCCCTCTCTGTGTGCCTCCATGTCCCTCTCTGTGTGCCTCCGTGACCCTCTCTGTGTGCCACCATGTCCCTCTCTGTGTGCCTCCATGACCCTCTCTGTGTGCCTCCGTGACCCTCTCTGTGTGCCTCCATGACCCTCTCTGCGTGCCTCCGTCTCCCTCTCTGTGCCTCCATGTCCCTCTCTGTGCCTCCATCTCCCTCTCTGTGTGTTCCTCTGTGTCCCTCTCTGTGTGGCTCCTTGTCCCTCAGTGTGTGCTTCCGTGTCCCTCTCTGTGTGCGTCCGTGTCTCTCTCTGTGTGCCTCCGTGTGCCTCTCTGTGTGCCTCCGTGTCCCTCTCTGTGTGCCTCCGTGTCCCTCTCTGTGTGCCTCCGTGTCCCTCTCTGTGTGCCTCCGTGTCCCTCTCTGTGCCTCCGTGTCCCTCTCTGTGCCTCCGTGTCTCCCTCTCTGTGCCTCCGTGTCTCCCTCTCTGTGCCTCCGTGTCTCCCTCTCTGTGCCTCTGTCTCCCTCTCTGTGCCTCCGTCTCCCCCTCCGTGCCTGTGAATTGGGGGCTATGTGTGAGTGGATAGGGCAGAGCATGGGGTAAAAGGAGTGAATTAATAATATTAATATAAAATCAATGGGGGTGGTTAGTGTGTGTGTGTGAGAGAGGTTGGTTAGTGTGTGTGTAACGCCCAAGGCCGCCCCCTCCGCTCGCAACCGTGCTTTGGGGGAACAGACCCAACTTGGTTTAGTATACTTATAAAACTCTCATCTTGTCCTCTTCCAGTTTACTTTGTTTTTAAATTTGCGCAAAAATGGTATCCGATAGCGCTACGATTTTTAGCCACCTTACTCGCCATTCTCCTGTGCTGCAAGTGTATCAGGTTTTGTTCCGTTCGGTGAAATATTACAAAAGTTATTGGTCTTATCTCCTGTCATTCGCCAGGACGGCGACGCCTCTTCTGGCACCCGTTGTCAATCACCGGCGGCGAGAATAAGGCTGAAGAAGTGGAGTGAGCAGAGTGTGGGTTGTGTTTGCGGGCGGGTGCTGTGTTCGTGGGTGGGGGCTGCGTTCGCGGGTGGGGGAGCAGGGGCTGGGGCTGTGTTCGGAGGCGGGGGCGAGGGCTGTGTTCGTGTGTGGGTGCAGGGGCTGTGTTTGCGGGTTGGGCTCGCGGGCGGGTGGGGGCTGTGTTCGCGGGGGAGTGGGGCTGTATTCCACGGGGGGAACTGTGTCCGTGTGGGTTGGGGTAGGGCAAGGGGCGGAGTGGGGTGTGTGAGGGGAGGAGGGGGATCAGGGGCGTCACAATGGGAACCCGTCAGCCGCTCCTGCGCAGTTGGGGGCTATGTGTGAGTGGTGGAATATTGCGTTGTGTGACCAGGCCTCCCATGTGAGAATGGGACCCAACAGGTCGCACTTTGTCTAGTATATTGTAAATGATTCATTACATTTTCAAAAGGACTATATGCAAGAACATTTAAAATCTCAATGAAGTTGCTAAAAAGTTATTAATTTTTAAAGGAAACAATAATTTTCACTTAAAGTGAAACTCCTTTTACATTAAAAAAGCAAGTTATTTTTGGTTCTTCAATGGTGAATATGATTTCAAATAAAATCATACGATCTTAAAGGAAAAATAATGTTCAGTAGAAAACTAAACATCTAAAGAAGGATCCTGACCAGAAACATCACCTATCTATGTTCTCCAGCGATGCTGCCTGACTTGCTGAGTTACTCCAACACTTTGTGTCCTTTTGAGTAAAGTAGCATCGGCAGTTCCTTGTTTCTACAACAAAAATGATTGTTGACTTCTTATTTAATTAGAAGTGACTTTGGAAGGCCATTGGAGGAGATCAGGTTTGAGGACCTATCAGGAAAAATAAGCCTTTATCTTGTTCAAGTTTTCTCTATTACAGTGAGATTATGCTGTGTTTTTTATTCTTTCCCAATGTTTCAGTATTGCTGGCACAAGGCTAAGTTCAAATATATAGTGCTGGATTATGTTAACCTTCCATTCCATAGGAAAATGTGGACCTCAGGGAAATGCCTCATTTTGATACTGTATTTCATCTAACCACATGGCTAAGAATTGATTGAGCCACAAATATTACAGGAAGACTTCAGTAATAACTTGCAAAAATCTATTACTTTTTGTATCTGTGCATTAGACTACTACTATTCAGCAGTGTGAAAGAGCTGTTTTGAGATTGGGAACAGAGATAGAGATAAGGATCAACACAATTTCTGCTTCATAATACAGTACACAAAGTTTTTCTGCAAATGTAAAAAGCGCACCTTATGAACTATGTGGTCTCGAACGAATTTCGATAAGGTTTGGCAATATCCAACACTCTTTTACAGCACGTGTGTGCGATTTAAGGACTTCTTTAAGGTTCATTAGAATTTCTAGTGTTTTAGTGTTTAAATTGCTGCACATGATTATCTTGCAATCGTTGCATGTAGCATCATAGTCCTGATTCCATAGCAGGAATCAGCTCCTAATCACAAAGTGCTGGAGTAACGCAGCGGGCCAGGCAGCATCTCTGAAGGACGTGGGTAGACAATGTTTCAGGTAGGGACCCTTCTTCAATCACAACTCATGAATCAGCAAGCCTGCTAACATGAGATTTGAACAATTTCAGTAAAGTACTTTCACTGCCCTGATCTCCATTCACAGCGGCAATCCCTGACTCATCCTTTCTCATTGTAGAGTGGGGTAAATTCTAGAATTGCTCCAGTCAGGCTGGCCGTGAGGAAATGAATGCCACCAGTTTTGCGATTTGTGTTGTTGAAACTCAAATGGTGATGGTGGGTGCAGGTCTTGACATCATCTTTGTACAACAGGTGCTTCAGTTGAACTGAATAGATTGGTTCACCAGAAAAATTAAAATGATGAGCCCTAAGGACAATGGAACCAAAGCACACCATGATCTGCTGGGGCTTTGGCCCATCTAACTTGACATTGCGATGGCATGATGATCGATGAGTCGTATTGCCAAAGTGAACAATCTCACATTGCTGTATTGTAAAGGTCAATTAGACCATGTGAGCTAAAATTGAGTTGTCAGCTAAATTAGCAGCACAGCATTCCAAACCTTTCGAAACGACGAGAGATGTTTTCAAAGATATTTCCAAACAAGTAGAAGATGTTCCCAAACAAGTCTGGGAATGTCTGTGTTTGGTGAGCAAAACACCGCAATAGTTGGGCGGTCCACCTTACAGATGCCGGAATCTTGCATGTAACACAAAATACTGGGGTAAAAACAGGTGAGACAGCATCATTGAAGTACGTGGATAGGTACCATTTCGGGATTCTAGTGACTAACGTAACCTCCCAAATTTGCACGCTCAACATACCTGAACATAAGAAAAAGTTATACCCCAGTCACATCCACATCTAATAAGGACTAGAAAATTTCACAGACAAAGGTAAAAATGCATTCCTCAACCTGGAACCCTGGTCAGAGGATAAATGTGGAGTGACTCCCTGCCCAACTCATCATTTATGTCATATTTCTGCAGTGGAGAAACAAATGAGGGTCACAGGAAAAAATCTTTATGTTGATTGCTAAGGAACCTTGCACAAACTTGTAATATCTTGTTTTTTTGCTCCAGATTCCACCATCTGCAGTCTCTTGTGTCTCCACGTTTTCTTACAAGCAACCATTTCCGCCCTAATGCCAACTGACTTTTAAAGCAAAAAAAAAGTTTTGCTTTTCTTAAAGATACAGCATGGAAACAGGCTCTTCAGTGCACTGAGTCCATGGCCACCATCAATCAACTGTTCATGCTGGTTCTGTGTTATCCAACTCACTCATCCACTCCCCACACACTAAGGGCAATTTACAGAGGCCATTTAACCTACAAACCCCATATTTGGGATGTGGGAGGTAACTGAAGCACCTAGAGGAAACTCATAAAGTCACAGAGAGACCGTGCAAACTTCACACAGACAACAGCTGAGGTCAGGATCGAGCCTGGGAACCTGACAGCAGCACGACCAGTTCTGCTGTGCCGCCCATGACACAAAATGCTGAAGTAACTCAGACACTAAAGAAGGGTCCCAATCCGAAACATCACGCAGCCATGTCCTCCAGAGATGCTGGCTGATCCACTGAGTTACTCCAGCACATTGTCCTTTATTGTAAATCAGCATCTGCAATTCTTTGAGGGTAAGCAGGGCAATCAAATGTCAGAAGGTAACAAACTGGACATTGTAAACCTTTCCAGGAATCCAAATAACTTGAAGGGATACAACATCCACTGGCACACAAATCATTTGATCCAATGATCTACATGTGAGTAACACTTTACATAATACTTTGAGAGACTCATTCTATGAGCTTTTAAAACAAATTGGTATCTTGACAGTTCCTCTAGATTTTGCAGTGAAATTGTATCCTTTTACCAAAGACATTTTAAAGTCATTAAGCTTGCAATTCAAGGTTTTAGCCACCTAACACATTTTCATGGTTAAAATGGAAGCTGATGGTAACAGAAGTAATAGATATTATTTATTCACTTACAAGATGATAGTTTCATTGATAAAGTCTGCTTCTAATGCCCATCACTAATTGCCCTTAGGTTTGCACCCCAGCGGCATAAACATTGACTTCTCAAATTTCCGGTAGCCTTTGCTGTCTCCTCCCCTTCTCAGTTCTCCCTCAGCCCTCGGGCTCCTCCTCTTCGTTTCTTCTCCCCGCCCGCCCCACCACCCCACATCAGTCTGAAGAAGGGTTTCAGCCCGAAACGTTGCCTATTTCCTTCGCTCCATAGATGCTACTGCACCCGCTGAGTTTCTCCAGCACTTTTGTCTACCTGCCCTTAAGAAGATGATGGTGATTCTTCTACAGTCTCTCTTGTGGATGCTGTGGAACTTGATATAAAAACATAACAGATAAAATTAGGAGTATCACTTTACGCTATACCTTGGCTGAACTAGCATCTCACTCCCACCACTGTGTGACAATCCCAAATTTCAGTAACCTTTGCCAACAGACTGTGAATCCACCATCTCACCATCAGCAAACCACAATCCTTGCCTAATTTCCTGACCGGATGCTCAAGGTCTTGATTCTGCCACCTCGGCTGCTCTATACACTAGAGCCTCTCTTTACCGTGAATTATTATGACTTCCCCACCTTCTCTCTATCTGCCTGACTTTGTCCACTTTCTCCTTAATGACCTAGCAGGTGGAGGAAATCCCTGTGAGTATTATATTGCAGAGAATGTCTTGGGCCTCATCTACAAAGGGATTTTCTTCATTGATTGGAACCTGGGTCTCAGGGAGAAATGGGAACGAAATTGAAGGATCAGGTGTTGCCTCGGGCCTGAATCTTGGAAAACTCATAGGGAGATTGGTTGATGAAGATAGTTAGTGCTATGTGGGCTTGGGAGATGGGAAGAGGTGACCTAAACAATCAAAGTATGGTACCTTTATGAGCCCCAGCACAATGATATTTGTCTTTGGAGTGTCCAATATATTTGCTTCTGGGGATCCTCGTCTACAATTAGTTTAACTTGGTTTAGAGACAAAGCGCGGAAACAGGCCCTTCGGCCCATCGTGTCTGCGCCGACCAGTGATCCATGTACACCAACGCTATCCTACACACTAGGGACAATCTACAATTCTTACTGAAGCCAATTAACCTCCAAACCTGTACGTCATTGGAGTGTGGGAGGAAACCAGAGCATCTGGAGAATCCCAAGTCGTCATGGGGAGAACGTACGACTCCATACAGACAGCTCGCGTAGTCAGGATTAAAACCAGGTCTTTGACACTGAGGCAGCAACTCTATCACTGCATCACCATGCCGCCTCTGGGTTAAACAATGGATGATCCCCTTCTGTGCTCACCTGATGCATGAATTGTATCAGGAGTGTTAAGGGTGAATTGAGACAACCCAAGAACGATAGTTATTGCATTCTAGATAGGAACAAAAGAATTTATATTACACAATCAAATTTTCCAGACCCATATGCCCCATGCTTTCTGAATATTATGTACATTTGAGTAGGAAGGAACTGCAGATGCTGGTTTAAACCGAAGAGAGACAACTGAAATGTAATATTGTGAACCAATTAGCTTTTCTAACAAATAATATAAGCAGTGTATTCTGTTTATGTTAAGATGTGATATTGTATTTTTTGTGTTGAAATGTGGTCTGTTTCATGTGTTTAGTAGTGAGCCATTCTTCCTGTGGTCATCTGTTGCTGGTCCTGATTTGTTCTGACCTTTTCTCGCCTCCAGTACCCCCCCCCCCCCCCCCCCCCACCCCCTGTCCCCCCACCTCTATCTTACAGATTAAGAAGGATTCCGACCCAAAACATCACCTATTTATTTTCTTCAGATATGCTGCATGACCCGCTGAGTTAATCCATCATTTTGTGTCTATCTAAGGCATATTCAAATTTGATAATAATCTTGGTATGGTTATGCGCAAGACAAAATTTTAAAATTGGGTATTTGCAATCATTTCAGTCTAATCTATGACCATGTTCAAACTAAAATGTTCCAATTTTATTTTAAATTTGCATAAATATTAAGCACAGTTGAACTAGTAGTGGTGAACTAATGCAAAATATCATCTTCAAACTGAGAAATTCACACATCTCTTCAAATCACAATTTCATCTTGTTCCAGTAACATGTCTTCACCATAGTCATGGTTGCACTTTTCTTGCGGCTTGCGTAATGGTTTAGAAACGTTGTAAATAGCTCCAACATTTCAAAAATTAGACATCCACATTGGTTCAACTGCAGATATGGTGAGACAATTTATAGTGGAATCTTTCTGTTTTTTAATATTTATCCATTTAGATACTGTTAAATTAGGTTTAGGTTTATTATCATTTGTGCCAAGGTACAGTGAAAAACTTTTTTTTTGAGTGCCCTCCAAGCACATCAGCTAATGTTATACACAAATACAATCATGTCGAACTTAAGTACAATACAGCACAGGGGAAGATGCAGAGTGCAGAATATAGGTCTCAGCATTGAAGCACATTAGTTCCATTGATAAAGTCCAATATCCACAATGGGGTAGAGGTGAATTGGGCAGTACCCTGGCTTACGGAAGGACTGTTCAGAAGCCTGATAACAGAGTGGGAGATACTGTTCCTGAGTCTGGTGGTGCACGCTCTCAAGCTTCTGGGCTTCAAATTACAAGAAATGTGATGTTTGAACAGAGAATTTAATAATCTGCACACAAACAAAATTGTGATTCACCCCACTTAACCTTAAATTAACTGACTCAAGACAAAGGTAATTCAAAGACAACACTCAACATCAACATAAATGAGTTTATGTCTCATTCATAAGACATTAGTAATGGATAGAACATTGGAAAATGAGGTATTAGGTGTATAAATCTAAAGATTGTATAGAAAATGTAAGTACACAGTAAAGGAATGCTAAACTTTGCAGTAATTAAATATAACAGAAGATTGTTTATTTTAAATAAAAGCAAAATGCCATAAATACTTAGCAGATCGTGCAGCATTTGTGGAAAAATGAATAGTTGAAAAACAAGCAGAATATGATAACATTTAATTGTACGTAAACATGAACTAATTCTCTCATCACATATGCCATTTGCTGTGCTACGTATTTATAGCATTTTGTTTTTATGTCCAACATTTTTTTACCATTCCTGTTAATTTTGATATAATTTGTGATTAAGATTATATTTTTGCATGGTATGTTTGGCTAGTATTTTCTATGATAATATAATGAAAAGTTACTTGTAATGTTGTCATGCACAGATAGTTCTGCTAAAACATTGTGTTTTCGAAGCGCTACTTGTTCTGACCCCTCAGCCTACTTCATTACGGCTTGCATTTTTTTTTATTTTTGCACTTTCTCTGGAACTGTAATGCTGTAGCACTGTAAAATTATATTCTGCTCTGGTATTTTCTCTGGAGTATCAGTTGCACTTGTGTATGGCTTGATTGTACTCATGCATAGCATGACTGGACTGAATAGCACACAACACACATTTTTTTCACTGTGCCTCCATACACTTGACAATAATAAAGTAAAATGATTTAATAAATAAAAAGTAACTTTCCCTTCTCTTTGCCTACTTCTCTCCCTTTGAAATCAGTGTGGTCTCAGATGCTGGTACAATTATCAGGGCACCTTAGGATTGCTGAGGCATGCTTTTGGATTCTATGTTAAATTCGTGGAAATCGGGGACTTAATGTGATTTTAAGCAACTAAACACTGGCAGCCCTAGTAGTTATCTCTATCTCATTCTTCATAGGTGCAGCCTGGCCTTTTGATTGTTTCTGGTATTTTTTCCATTCCAATTCCAAGTATGTGTGGGATTTTGTATCAGTTCAAATTCCTGTTATTAATTCCACAGGACAACCTGAACATTTGGAATTAATTATTTTCTTTTGATGCATTAGTTAAATCGAAAGTAGAAGTTAGAAGGAAGATAATTAATTTATTTGTGTAATTCATTGGTGTTTAATGTACCTTTGGGTGTCAGTTACTAATTGCTTATTTATTTATGATCAGTTGCAAGCATAATCCAAAACATCTATTTACTGACATGTTTTTTTCATAATTTAAATGACAAATACATTCATAAATATAGTTCATGACATTCTGATCCATTATCATATTATTTATCATTTAAATTCTGATATATATTCAGAGCTTGAGTTCCATATAGCCATTCAGTTGATTTTATTTCTCTCCACTGAGAAGAATTTCCAGTGACATCTATTCAAAGTGAATACTTTGAAAATGTATTTAAATTCCATACCTTTGTGAAAGTTAAATTATCATCTACTATTGTGTTGAACATTGAATCGGTCTTCTTTGCCTTCCCCACAAGTAATTCCAATCATTTTAGAAGTGCATGCTCTATAAATAATTAACCATGTTTCATTAGTGCTATCATCAAGATTAAGTTAGACAAAAGTGCTTCCTTTTTGTTGAACTTCCGATACCTTTAATACATTTATTATTTTGACTTTCCCTCATTCATAGGCTAGGTAAATTACATGATCAAGCACAGTGGCACATTGTGCTACAATGTTCACTTCCACTGTGTTTCATTGTTGAAGTACAAGGTTAGTGATCAACAATTAATCTCATATTAAGCAGAATCGGAAAAGGTGTGCTGGTTATCATTAGGCTATGCAGAAAGGTTGGGGTTTGGGCTGCAGAGATTAGGGTATTAATATGGTCAAAGTATATCTAAACTACCTTAAATATAAAACAAATATTGAGTTATGATTTAGGTTTAGGTTTAGCATAGAAGATAGATCATAGAACAGTACAGCATAAGAGCAGACCCTTTGGCCCACAATGTCTGTGTGCTGTCCAGTCAGCAGAAAGATTATACATGAATACAATCAAGCTGTCCATAGTGTACAGATGCACGATAAAAGGAACAATGTTTAATGCATTAAATCCAGTGAAGTCTGATTAAATAAAGTCCAAGGCTCTCCAATGAAAGTGATGATAGATCAGGACCGCTCTCTGGTTGGTGATAGGATGGTTCAGTTGGCTGGTAATAGCTTTAAACTAACTGCCCCTGAAACCAACATCTGCAGTTCCTTGTTTCTACAAAGAATATGGATTATTTCCTCAAATGACCTCAGTCTTGAAGATCATAAATATTATACTTGCAAAAGAGATGACAAAACTCATCTGGTGGGTAAAGTTAAGTTTCAGTTGTTCAATTTTGCCTTGTTTTAGACACCCTCAAATCGGGTTTCTCTCTTTGCTTTTTTTGTTAATATTGGTTTGACTCCATACTAAATATTGAAAAGTTACCTGTAACATTAGATCTGGTCTTCTAATAGACAATAATAGTAAGATTAAACGAGAACTTACCAAGTTCGAAGGTTGATCTTTATTTTACGAGGAGTTGCGGTGAGGGATTTCGTGTCCCCCGCTCCCACCCTCTATCATAAGGTCAACTCGGAAGTTCTACGTTCTTCATCTTACTATTTTCAGTCATGGTGCGTTCTGTGATTCCACACCGCTGCTTTGAAGGATGTCGCGCATGCGTGCTGGCGGGGTCTTCACGAAATCCCTCACCGCAACTCCTCATAAAATAAAGATCAACCTTCGAACTTGGTAAGTTCTCGTTTAATCTTACTATTTTACTTCGGAGTCACGTGAGTGACTTCGTGAAGATTTCAAAACTCTGTGATTTCACGCCCTGGACAACGTCCATGCTATCACACTGCCGCAATTCTGATGGAGGAAGGCTGTTAATGCAGTTCAGTCGAAACTGGCTGAAAAATAATGCAATTTATTAACCAAATAATAACAAACAAATAACCCCTAATTTGGGGACAAACATTCATTGAGCGGCTCCCAGCACAGCTTCTGCGAATGTCGCGGGGGCGACCAGTGGCTTATTGTAGAACCTTTGGAAGGTTGCTTCACTGGCCCAGCCCGCGGTGGCGAGGATGTGGTCCATGGGCACCTCCATGGCCCTCGCTGCTGATGTGGATGCAGCCCTAGTGGAATGAGATTTAAAAATGTTAGTAGCGACTCCTGCTGCACCCAACACCACCCTGAGCCACCTGGCGATAGTCTGCACAGTCACCCGGTGATGCGGAGGTTTGTGGCTGATGAGGAGCCCCTGCTCCTTCTTCCTGATGGTTCTTGTGACTCGGATGTAGTGGTGGAGATGGGTGACTATGCAGAGGGCGGCATCAGTAGGGTATGCCCGAAACTCCAACTGCAGCCCATGAGCCCCTGGCCTGTGCTGCTTCAATAAGTCCTGGACAAAGAAATTCATCTGTGTAGGGGTGGAGACCATGCTATCCAGCCGCAGCTTTTGTAATGTTTGGACTCGTTGGGCTGTAGTTAGTGCCATCAGCATCACCACTTTGAGGGTGAGCTGTTTGAGTGGTAACTCGTTCATTGGATACCAGCTCCTCAGTAGGGTCAGAACGATCCCTACATCCCAGGTGAAGGTGTATCTGGGCCGTGGAGGGTTGGTGTTAAACACTCCCCTCATGAGTTTAGACACCAGGTGGTTAGAGCCTATACCTATGTCCAGGTATGAGGATAGTGCACTCATGGGTGACTGTCCCCCGTTATGGGGTGTGTAATTAATTTGGGGTGTTTCCCAATCGAGAGCCATGGTCGTTTCAAAATTTCAAGTACCAGCGGGTACCATGGCTGTGTAGGCCAGTCAGGAATGATCAATATGCCAGCTGCAGAGTCCAGTTTAATTGTCTGCAATACCCGACTGATGAGGCAAAATGGGGGAAATGCGTAGCAAAACCATTTCCCCCAATGGATAGAAAACGCATACATTGCTATTGCCCCAGGGTCTGGTTCCCAAGACACATATGTTGGTATCTGATGGTTCAACCTGGACGCAAAAAAGGTCAATATCTGGTGTCCCATAGTGATCTATTTGGAGGCATGTAAGTCCCCTGAGTTAGTACAGTAAGCCCACAGTCCATGGAAAGCCCCTAACATCTCTATATAATTTATCCCATGTGACTGAAGGAGGGTAGACTCATGAGAGTCCCATCTGCCACCACAACTGGACATGGTGTCAGTTGCACCCCAGCCTTGTGCGCTTGCATCAGTCTGTAGCACGACGGATGGGTTGCTTACTATGATGGGTCTGCGACACTCACTAATATTGTCAATCCACCATTGTAGCTCAGTTCTAGCCTAGTGGTAATCGGATTGGTCGATCAAAGTGCCCAGCATTTGCTTTTAATGCTGCGATCTTTGTTCTTTATAAATTTTGGTAATGTAACGGCCCGAATTGTGCAGCTGAGAATGTAGCTACCAGTTTCCCTATTACTTTTGCCGTTTGCCAGATGGTCGGTACCCTGGCGCAAGCAAGACTGTGGCACGCTTCTTTTATAGTGGTAGCTTTGTTGGTTGGGATGGTGATCATCATTAAGGTGGTGTCTAGGGTGAACCCCAAATAATCCATTACCCGTGATGGGTGCAGTTTTGACTTGTCTGGATGGATTACAAATCCTAGCTTCTCGAATAAAGATTTAGTTGCTGCAACTGCCCGTGTAGCCAATTGAAAGGTCTGACCCACTATTAGGATATCATCTAAATATGCCATGACTATGTAATTTTGTTGTCGAAGGAGAGCCAATATAGGTTTCCCTAATTTTGTAAATAGTCTGGGGGCTGTGGTGAGACCATTGGGCAATGCTTTGTATTCCCACAACTGTTCCTTCCAGACAAATTTCAGAAACTTTCTGTGAGATTCAGTGATGGGCACTGTATAGCATGCATCTTTTAAATCGATGCAGGCCATAAAGTACCCTGGGTAAAGCATCTGCTTGGCTGTTTCAAAGGTATCCATTTTAAAGTGGGTATATTGTACAAAAGTGTTCAGCTCAATTAGGTCTATTATAATTCGACACCCCCCATCTTTTTTGATTTTGGTGAAGATGTTGGATACAAACTCAAGGGGTTTGTGCGTTGTTTTCCCAATCACCCTTTTGCTGCTAGCCGTAAAATTTTGGCATGTCCTGCTTCAATCTCTTTTTGGGAGAGTGTAAATTTCCGATGAGGCGAATGCTGGGTAGGGGGATTTTTACCATCGATGAATTCTGTGACATAACCTTGAACACTTTGTAAAATAAACTCGTCAGTGGTGATAGTGTCCCATATTCCCCAAAAGGCCCGCAATCACCCACCAATTTGTGCAGGAAGGGATGCTACTGTCTGAAAGGAACCAGGCCCCCTTATCTCCATGATTAACGGCGGGTCCTGGCGTATGTCGTTTTGGGTGGACGTTGTGGAGGTTGTCGGGATGGTGGCCGCATCTTCCATGCAGGCCGCTGTTGGCCTTGCCCTAAAAAAGGCCGCTGTGGTTGGGGAAGTGGAGGGGGATAGGCCCTTGGCGTCCTATCCGGCTGCCGCGGTTTCCAGTTGGTGTATGGCTGTTGCCGGTGGTATGGGTGAGGTCTAGTCGAAGGAGGTTTCATTAGGCCCGCTGTTTTGGCCTCTTCGTCTAGTTCCTTCACTTGTTTGGACAGATCTCCAAACAGTTGATGAGGCGGTGGAGCGGTAGATGGACGGCACAACCCTGCAAATTTGGGGTTGAGTGTGGGCTTTATGGCGCTCTTACGCAGGCAGTTGATTTCATACTGGGCGTTGCATAAGAGTGCCAAGGCATCTTGTTGCTCATAGGACACATTGTCCCGATCAAGGGTCCTAGCAAACGCCGTTATACCCGTGGAGAGGACCTTCAAGATACGCTGGAGGCGGACATCCTGCATCCTGGTGGCCGTGCTCAAATGTCCCCAGATCTGAGCATTAACCAGGGGAACACTGAGGTTGATGCAGTTCTCGGGTGGTTTTATTTTTTCCATTGTGTCATTGTGTACCTGACCCTGGAGTTGGTGAGTGGTCAGGTAATCAATGGTGCCCGCCAGTTTGTGGTGCAGGGGTTCCCCTGTTTGTGCGGTCGTGGCAAACTTGCCCACCACGTCCAGCATATCCTCCTCGTGCTCTGGCTCAGCGGTCTCTGGCAGTACCGGGTCGTCTTCAAATACAGCTGCCGGGCAACTGCTGGCACTTCTGACTGGTGAAGACGAGAGACTGAGTGGACTCCTGGCGCGGCTTGTAGAGGCCCGCGAGTCCCGTTCTTCCCAGTCCCTGTCCCGCTGGAGGAGTTGCTCCACTAAGAGCTCCAACCGCTCAATGCGACCGTCCCTGCTATGTGCAGCGGACAAACCGACTTCCCCAGGCCCTGCGATATCTCTGGGGCTTCCACCATCGGACCACACATCCGTAAGGTGCTGTCTAGGGTCCAATGGCAGGTCGTCTACCGCCCGAGTAGGTTCATACGACTCCCGCACAGACTCTCCGCTAGTCTGTCTTCTTGCAGACTGTGGCGGCACACCTGTCTGGCACGAAGGCAGGTGAGTTGGATCGGCGCCGGCCCCCGGAACCTGGCTCCCCGGAGTCCGTGCAGGCTTACCTCCATTGTCGCCCAATATTCGGCGTGGAGGCACATGGTCGGCCGCTCCCAGAGCTAAGCTGACCGACCGTCTACTGCTGCCACCACCGCCCTTGACCGCAGCCTGACGGGGTGTTTTGCCGGCAGCACCTGCTCCTGCAGGCCTGCTCGACGCAGCAGTAGATCTGCCAGACTGCCCTACGGCAGATATCCTTGGCAGTTGTACGTGGTGGTGTGCAGCTACAGGGCTCCCCTGCAGTGCAGCTGTCCTCCAGCCAAGTCCCCGTGGGTCTGCTGGAACTCGGGGTGAGGTCGCTGGTGACGAGCGAGGCTCCTTCCCACGTACCTGCAGGATGACTTGGATAGACTGGGTGAGTGGGCAAATGCATGGCAGATGCAGTATAATGTGGATAAATGTGAGGTTATCCACTTTGGTGGCAAAAACAGGAAGGTAGACTATTATTTGAATGGTGACCGATTAGGAAAAGGGGAGATGCAGCGAGACCTGGGTGTCATGGTACACCAGTCATTGAAAATAGGCATGCAGGTGCAGCAGGCTGTGAAGAAAGCAAATGGTATGTTGGCATTCATAGCAAAAGGATTTGAGTACAAGAGCAGGGAGGTTCTACTGCAGTTGTACAGGGTCTTGGTGAGGCCACACCTGGAGTATTGCGAACAGTTTTGGTCTCCTAATCTGAGGAAAGACATTCTTGCCATAGAGGGAGTACAGAGAAGGTTCACCAGACTGATTCCTGGGATGGCACGACTTCCATATGAAGAAAGACTGGATAGACTCGGCTTGTACTCGCTGGAATTTAGAAGATTGAGGGGTGATCTCATAGAGACTTACAAAATTCTTAAGGGGTTGGACAGGCTAGATGCAGGAAGATTGTTCCCGATGTTGGGGAAGTCCAGGACAAGGGGTCACAGTTTAAGGATAAGGGGGAAGTCTTTTAGGACCGAGATGAGAAAATCATTTTTCACACGGAGAGTGGTGAATCTGTGGAATTTTACTTCGGAGTCACGTGAGTGACTACGTGAAGACCCCGCCAGCATGCATGCGCGACATATCGTCGAACGCATTGCGGAAGCGACAGTCGGGAGGAGCGCCGCTCGTACAGCGCAAGTTTTGAAAAATTACTGAAGGTAAGTCTTACCTTTTCTGGTGAGCGTGGCGACTCGGTGTAATTTCTTTTTCAGGAGGAAGCACCATGGAGTCGCGTGAGGGAGAGCAGCAGCTGATACCGCTGCTGTGGAAGCAGCCAGCAGCGTGCCGTCTCTCCAGAGCTGCAGGTGCTGCCAGCAGCTCCCGGCTTCTCGCCGCTACAGACCGCAGGTGCGCCGCGGTCGGCGGCAAAACCACCCGGAAGTCGGACAGGTCCGTTGACTCGGCTGGGTCCGGACCTGAAGACACCCCGTTCACGGATAGCGACAGCGGGCGTCTTTCCCGCGGGAGCGGATGGGGAGCAGTGCTCCAGCGTGACCTGCTTATGCAGGGGCAGAGTCACAGTGGGTCTCCTCGCAGACCCACGGCAGCATCCTTTCAAGGACTGCCAAATGTCTCACCCTCTTCGCAGGGGAGCATTAGGGGTCAGAGCTGGGCTGACCCTGAAGAAGGGGCAATGGCTGAACAGTCAACTGTGAGGGGTGCCAGAAGAGAGAGCAGCATGTGGGAACACATGCTGTACTAACTCAGGAAGGACTGCCTTTACAAAGCTGCAAGCCAGTACAAAATACATGGCTACAAACCAGCTGCAGGAGCAAGCCATTAACTTTATGGCTGGGAAGTACATTGCTCCAGAGAACTCCGTTCTCTTAAAGTACCAGCAGTCTATGACCCCATCTGGGGCAACAGGAGCCAATCTATAAGGAGCCAGGAGGTGAAGCTCCAGAGGAAACTGCTGACTGCTAAAATCACAGCAGTACCAGGACAACTGATGGGGTTGATTTGCCTGAAGAGTTACTAGATGCTCTAGCAGACTGTGTAATACTCAGTGGAGATTAACAGTTACAGGAAGAGCATCATCAAGAAGTGCGGAATTATGCAAGACAAGTAGCACACAGGCGCCAAAATTGCTGTTGGGGGACCTCCCGAAGCAGGTGAAAGACCTGCATGAGGAAGCCAAGGCTATAGGCCTGATCAAGGTGCCAAGCACCTCTAAAACCCACTATCAACAGCGGCAGCACCCCTACACACCCACCAGACATCGGTGCTATGGAAGACCATCTGGTGGTGAAAGCTCGAAGGCCGGCCCACCTGCACAGCGGTCTTTCAGACCATGGCCCAGCCCGGCCTTCATGGAAAATGCGCCAACCCCACAACGCAGCAACACAATACCAGAAGAAACAACTGCGGAGACAACCCACACAACACCGGTAACCATGGAGGTAGGTGGGTCTGGTTGTCTTAAAAAACATTGCATGTCCGATTCATCAAAAGTTGGGGGACGGTTGCACTTGTTTCATCATGTGTGCTGCACTTTTACCTCTGAACTTTTACATACTCGGAAGTATTCAGAATTACAAAATTGAATTTGTATACGAACTACCGTCCCAGTTCAGCATACGCCTAGCAGGAAGTTCATACTTCACAAAAAGAGAGAACAGCAGGCCATGCTGAACTGTTAAGACTAAACACAAAAGGGATTGAGAAAACAATCAGAGAATTTCAAGAGTTCGTATCAAATATATTTATAAAAAACTAAAAAGATGGTGGTTGCCGTATCATTACAGATTTGACCGAACTAAATACTTCCGTTCAGTATGCCCATTTCAAAATAGACACGTTTGTCACACACAGGATCATTGTAAATACCTGAAATTTATCTGGATGGGACAGCAATGGCAGTATGCCTTATCCAATGGGTTGTCATCAGCACCCAGGCTATTACAAATTTATTAAAACCAGCTTTAGCATACTTAAGGAAACATAACCATATCGTCATGGCCTACCTTGATGATATTCTCATTGTAGGTGAAAATCGGAGCTGGCTACATTGGTGGTATCAGCCACAACACAGATATTTAACGTACATCCAGATAAATCAAAATTGGAACCCTCCACTACCATGGATTATTTGGGGTTCACTATTGACTCTGTTCATATGTCTATCACCTTGCCACCAAACAAAGTGACAGACTTGATGGGAGTATGCAAAAGCCTCACTGGCATCAGGGAACCATCCATTCGGCAAGGAGCAAGAGTGATTGGGAAATTGGTGGCTGCGTTCCCAGCAGCACAATTGGACCACTCCATTATTAAAACCTGGAAGAGGGAAATTTTAGCTCTCAAAAATCATGCAGGCCATTTCAATAGGCCTATGCAACTACCAGGGAAAGTAAATCAGAATTAAACTGGTGGATAGAAATGTTCAACATTATCCTAACCCCATTACCCAATTCTATATCCCTAGGGTACATTACAGACTGATGCCAGTGCTAAAGGTTGGGGAGCAACTAATACCACCGCAAGTTGTGGTGGCAGATGAGTGCACAAAAATTATTCTGTTTAAAGCACTAGGAATTAATTATCTAGAAATGCTGGGAGCGTTTCATGGACTCAGGGCCTACTGCTCAGATGAGCACCAGTTGCATGTACGGTACAAATTGATACCACAGTGGCATTATATAATCATGTATATATATGATTATATATGTATATAATCATGGTTATATAATATAATATTATATATTATATACCTCATGTATATAATATTATGTATATAATCATGTATATATATAATCATATGGGTGAAATAAAGTCGATATCATGTGATGAATTGGCTAATAATATTTGGCACTGGTGTCTGGGAGAGAGATTTGGATCTCAACCACTTACCTTCCAGGTAAGCTAAATACAGTGGCAGACACCAGGTCACGTAAATTCAACGACAACATTAAATGGATGTTGGATCGGAAAGTGTTTACAGATATTATAGACCGGTATGGGACACCAGATATCGACCTTTTTTCCATCCAGACTAATTCACCAACTACCAACATATGTTGCTTGGGAACCAGACCCAGGGGCAGCAGCGATGGACAATTTCTCGCTGCATTGGGGGGGGGGGGGGGGGGATTTGTTTTGCTATGCATTTTCCCCTTCTGCCTCATCAGGCGAGTCTTACAATAATTAAACAAGACGCCGCAACGGGTACCATGGTTCCCAACAGTACAAAGATGGTCTCAGAACCCTGAATCTGGATCAACAACGGCCAAGGAGGTTGGCACACCCCGTGCGGGAAAGTATCCGTGCCATGACTGTGTGAACTTGTTGATTTGCAGTTTCTGAACAGGCCATTTCTGGGATACGGACTCTCCGACAGGACGATCAATGCCATCTCAGCATCGTGCAGGGAGTCCACGAGAAGACAGTACCTGACATATGTCAGGAAATGGGAAGTGTTCTGCACCAGGACGAACACTACATATGACTCAGCCACCAACACTGAAGTGCTGGAGTTCTGGCCACCCTTCATTTCGATGAAGGATTGAGTTACAGTGCCATTATTGTGCAAGGAGTGCCCTATCTAATATCTGGGCAGAGGGAGTGATCACCTGGCTATAGGATCACACCCACTAGTACCTAAACGAATGAGGGGTATTTGTACTCTATCCCCCCCAGGCCCAGATACACCCATATATGGGACATAGGTAGTACACCATGTTACGAGGATGGACACCAATATCGGGGCTCACTCTGGACAAACTAATATCCTAGATGGGAATGATTATGGCACTTGGATCAGCACAACGGGTCCAGTCCTTACACAAGCTAGTATAGGACGTCATGTCTCACAAATGGCAGATAACCTGCTACATACAGGGGTACTTAAACAAGACTGACCCGGTTCCTCTGGCCAATATTAGAGTTCTGGCCTATCCTGCAGATAGTCGGCCCTGCATAGTGACACATATTTTCCAATATATAGTCACCAAGACACTTATGGGCACGGAGAGAGCTTTCTCATTAGCCATAAATGCCCTCACCTAAGGTCACAGTGCAAACCATATCCAGATGGTTAGGGTGGTATTACGTGCAGTGGTGGATACTAATGTTTCAAATCTCACTCCAACAGGGCTGCATCTACATCGGACGCTAGGATGATGGGAGTTCCTATGGACCACATCCTTACCACAGCGGGGTGGAGCAATGAACGCATTCAATGCTTTATAATAAACCCGTGGCCGATCCTGAGACGTTTGCAGGGAAAAATTAAGTTCTGTAAAATAAATTACCCAATGTGGGGCATATTATTGTAGGTATGAATAATACCTTTATTGTTTTTCAGCACAGTGTCGTGTGTGAAATACGTTCATCCTCCTTCCCAGAATGGCAGTGTGTGAGCATGGTCTCGTTCCAGGGCATGAAATCACAGAGCTTTGAAATCTTGACGTAGTCACTCACGTGACTCAGAAGTAAAATAGTAAGATTAAATGAGAACTTACCAGTTTGAAGTTTGATCTTTATTTTATGAGAAGTTACGATGAGGGATTACATGCCCTCCACTCCAAAAACCCTTTATTATAAAGTTAAACTGGTATGGAAATTCTCTCTTATCTTACTATATTAGTCTACTCTGGTATCTGTGATTTCACACCACTGCTTTGAAGAATGTCGCGCATGCGTGCTGGCGGGGTCTTCACGTAATCCCTCATCGTAACTCCTCATAAAATAAAGATCAAACTTCAAACTGGTAAGTTCTCATTTAATCTTACTATTCTCTGCCACAGAAGGTAGTTGAGGCCAGTTCGTTGGCCATATTTAAGAGGGAGTTGGATGTGGCCCTTGTGGCTGAAGGGATCAGGGGGTATGGAGAGAAGGCAGGTACAGGATACTGAGTTGGATGATCAGCCTTGATCATATTGAATGGCGGTGCAGGCTCGAAGGGCCGAATGGCCTGCTCCTGCACCTAATTTCTATGTTTCTATGTTTCTACCTGTTTTCCCCCTCTTTTTCTGGGGGATTGGGGCTCGAAGTCTGGATCAGCAGTCTCCAGTGCGGTGAACCATTCAGGTGATGAGTCGGGCGCTGGTGTAATGGGAGCGCCCGACTTCCGCATTCTTACCCCCACACGTCCCGAAGCTGCTGGTGGTGCTTGCAGCTCCGGTGACAAAGGCCACTGGCTGGTCGATGCACCACGGCTCCTGGAGAGCGTCGCCTTCCGTTTCCCTTTGTCCATCCTGTGGGAGTAAGGTAAGTACTTACCTGACGGTCCTTATGAAGGAGCTGGTGGAGAGAGCGCACTCCCCCCCCCCCAGCTTGTCGAGCAAATGCATGCATGCTGGCGGGGTCTTCACAAAGTCACTCACGTGACTCCGAAGTAAAATGGCACATAATCATTTTATAATTGATGTTGCTAGAATATATAGCATTCCAATAAATTATTTTTGAGATGCTGCTTGTGGTGAAATAAATGGTTTATTTTTGTTAGGATTATAATTTGGATGTTATAATGTCATATTCAAAAATTATAACATCTGTAAATGGTATCCATATACCAAATTAATAATTCTATACAATTATCATTGGGTTTGGTTAAGTTTAATTTATTTTATTTTATTATTATTATTACATGTACCAAGGTACAGTGAAAAGCTTTTGTTTGTATGCCGTCCAATCAGGGAAAAGACTATACATAAATACATTCAAGCTGTCCATAGGGAACAGATAAAGGATAAAGTGTACCACATTTAGTGCAAAGATACAACATTGAAGTCCGATTAAAGATAGTTCAAAAGTTTCCAATGAGATAGATGGGAGGTGAAGACCGTACTCTAACTGATGAGAAGATTGTTCAGTTGCCTGATTACAGCTGGGAAGAACCTGTCCCTTAATCTGGAAATATGTGTTTTCAAACTTCTTTACCTCTTGTCTGATGGGAGAGGGTAGAAAAGGGGGTGACCGGGGTGAGACTGGTCCTTGATTATGCTGGTGACCTTTGCGAGGCAACGTGAGTGTAAATGGAGTCAATGGAAGGTCTTTCGTTTGTGTGATGGTCTGACCTATGTCCACAACTCTCTGCATTTTCTTGTGATCCTAGATGGACCTGTTCCCAAACCAGGCTGTGATGCAGCCTTTTAAGATGCTTTCTACGGCGCATACTTTCTGATATCTATAATGAGCTCCTACATCTTGCTGACATTGAGAAAGAGGTTATTGTCCTGACACCATGTTACTAAGTTCTTTAGAGTTCATCTCATTGTTTGGGATCTAGCCCAGCATAGTAATGTCACCTGCAAATGTGGATGGAGTTGGATCTGAATTGGCCGCAAGTGTAAGTATATAGGGCACATAGTTGAGGACTGATAATGCATCCTTGTGGGCTGCTGGTGATGAGAATTATTATAGAAGAGGTGTTGTCACCTATCCATTCTGATAGTGGTCTGTAGGTCAGAAAGTTGAGGATACAATGGCAGATGGCGGTGCTAATTTCTAGATCCATGAGCTTGGAGATGTGTATGAATCTCATCAAAAAATTCATTCAAGTAAATAAATTAGTCTCTTTATGCAACAACAAGGCTTGCATTCATAACTGCCATTAAAAAATGATCTCCGTTATTCCATGTACCCATTTTTTACATGTAATTTTTCCATCAGCAGAGAATATGACTGCAAGGTGTGCCTTCATTTCCCCATTCACAGTGAACACCGAACCCCAGAGAAGAGGTGTTCGAAGGAACTGCATATGCTGATTTAAACCAAAGATAGACACAAAAAGCTGACGTTTTGACCCAAAACATCAACCATTCCATCTCTCCAGAGATGCTGCCTGTCCCACTGAGTTACTCCAGCTTTTTGTGTCTACCACTAGCCCCCAGCCAGTTTGCATCTGATGTGGGAGGTGTTGCACTGGAGATAAGATGAGCTTTTAATTGCCTGGGCTTCAGAAATGGGATCTTGATGGGGGTGGTCTAACAGCCACTTGGTTAGCAGAATCCCAACTTACCTCATCAAATTGCCTCCAACATTCATCTGCTTCAACTCTGAGTGAAAAGGTGAACGTACACGTTATGAAAACCTTCAAAGTTCTTGACTTGAACGTTTGAATTCATGTCATTAATTTCTCACAAGGCCTTCACCCATCTCATAAAATGTGCAGCAACAGGATGACAGTGACTCATTCTTGAGAAGGCACCATCACATACCTTGTAACATTCATCAATCATATATAAATGCTGTGGTGGCTTCAGTGAGACAGTTACATCTTGACACAATGTCTCATATATCACAACAAGCAAATACAAACAGTACTAACTCTATACCGAAAGGAGCAGTGTCCTCCATATCAAAAGGAGCAGACCCTCCAACCTCTGTGCTACTGCATGTCACAATTTTGTTAAGCTTTTTAAAACAACATTTGGGAGGCATGCAGCAATGCTTTAAAACTGAAAATTTGTGCTTTATCATGTTTATGCCCTTCTTTCTGGCATGTGCATCCCACCTGGTACTGCAAGGTTTTATTGAGCACACAGTAAACCATCATTAGTGGAATGGCACATTGACACAGCTGGGAGAGCTGCTGCCTTACAGCACCAGAGACCCAGGTTTGATGCTGGCCTCAGGTGCTGTCTGTGTGGAATTTGCATGTTCTCCCTGTGATGATGTGGGTTTCTTCCTGATGCTCCAGTTTCTTCTCACATCCCAATAATGTGCCGATGTGTAGGTTAATTGGTCTCTGTAGAAGAAAACAATTTCCCATAGGGAAGTGGATGGGAAAGTGAGATCGCATAAACTAGTGTGAATGGGTGATCGATGGTCAGCATGGACTCGATGGGCTGAAAGGCCTGTTGCAATGCAGTATCTCTAAACTAAATAAAACGGATTGCCACGTATTCTGTCTGAGTGGTAAAAGCCCACTTTCAATGTTGTGAGGCTTGTATGACAATACTGTCTGTGAAAAGAGGGTATTGATTGTAGCTCGCTTTAGATTTTAGAAATACAGCGTGGAAACAGACCCTTCGGCCCACTGAGTCCTCACCTACCAGCGATCACCCCAAACACTAACACTATCCTACACACTAGGGCCAATTTACCAAAACCAATTAACCTACAAATCTGTATATATTTTTGGAGTGTGTGAGGAAACCAGAGCACTTGGACTAAACCCACACAGTCACAGGGAGAACGTACAAACTTCGCACAGACATAGTCAGGATCGAACCTGGGTCTCTGGCGCTGCAAGGCAGCATTGAAGACTCGAGGTTAGTGGGATGCCATCGGTTGATTGAGTTATGACAGCTGCCTAGGTCTGTTCCCCATACTTTGTGGAAGAGCTTTTAGTTCCAGGCCAGCTCAGAGTTTACAAAATGGACCATGTTATGAGCTACGTCCAACTGCTGACCATGAACTAGCTATGATAGGACAGTCTGAGATTCATACCCAAGTATCTGCTTGTTCTGACTGAATTCAGTAGTGTACATGAGAGCACCAGTGAACAAGACATTTATTACCAAATGCATTTGTGAGCATTCGGTTGAGAGATCCTACATTTATCTCTGGACGGATCTTGAAGTGTAGTGGTTCCACAGCTTTGACTGTGAAGGCCTACCAGAAGAGGCTGCAAAGATCAGCAGGGTACACAAAAGGCTGGAGAAACTCAGCGGGTGCAGCAGCATCTAAGGAGCGAAGGAGATAGGCGACGTTTCGGGTCGAGACCCTTCTTCAGCCTGGTCAGGGATCAGGGAAATGAGAGATATAGACGGATGTGGAGAGATAAAGAACAATGAATGAAAGATATGCAAAAAAGTATCGGTTAAAGGGAACAAGCCATTGTAAGCTGTTTGTAGTGTGAAAATGAGAAGCTAGTGCGACTAGGGTGGGGGAGAGAGATAGAGAGAGAGAGGGAATGCCAGGGCCTGAGGGCTGAGGGAGAGGTGGGAAGGGGAGGAGACAGCAAGGGTTAACAGAATTGAGAAAATCCAATGTTCAAGCCCAGAGGATGCAGACTCCCCAAGCAGAATATGAGGTGCTGTTCCTCCAACTTGCGGTGTTGCTCACTCTGGCCGTGGATGAAGCCCAGGACCGAGAGGTCGGATATGGAATGGAAGGGGGAGTTGAAGTGCTGAGCCACCGGGAGGTCGGGTTGGTTATTGCGGACCGAGCGGAGGTGTTCGGCGAAACGATCGCCATGCCTCCGCTTGGTCTCACCGATATAGATCATCTGGCATCTGGAGCAGCGGATGCAGTAGATGAAGTTGGAGGAGGTGCAGGTGAACCTCTGTCAGACCTGGAAGGACTGCTTGTGACCCTGAAAGGAGTGGAGGGGGGAGGTGAAGGGACAAGTGTAGCATTTCTTGGGTTGCAAGGGAAAGTGCCCGGGGAAGGGGTAGAGCGGGAGGGAAGGGAAGAATTGACAAGGGAGTTGCGGAGGGAGCGGTCTTTGCGGAAGGCAGACGGGGGGGAGATGGGAAGATGTGGCGAGTGGAGGGGCCACGTTGGAGGTGGCGAAACTGGCGGAGGACTATGTGTTGTATTTGCCGGCTGGTGGGGTGAAAGGTGAGGACCAGGGGGACTCTGCCCTTGTTGCGAGTGGGGGAATGGGGAGTAGAGGGCATGTGTGGGTTGCGGGGTATGGAGGAGACCCTGGTGCGAGCCTCATCTATAGTGGGGGAGGGGAATCCCCGTTCTCTGAAGAATGAGGACATTTGTGATGATCTGGTGTGGAACACCTCATCCTGGGAGCAGATGTGGCGTAGACGGAGGAATTGGGAATCGGGGATGGAGTCCTTACAGGAAGCAGGTGGGAGGAAGAGTAGTCCCAGGTAGCTGTGGGAGTCAGTTGGTTTGTAGTGGATGTCGGTCAGGAGTGTATCACCTGCAATAGAGATGTTGAGGTCAAGGAATGGTAGGGAAATGTCGGAAATGGTCCAAGTGTATTTGAGTGCTGATGGAAGTTGGTGTGAAATGGATGAAGTCAGTCAGTTGTGTGTGGGTGCAGGAGGTGACACCAAAGCAGTCGTCGATGTTAACGGAGGTAAAGGTCGGGGATGGGCCCTGGTACGCCGAGAACAAGGATTGTTCGACGTATCCGACAAAGAGGCAAGCGTAGCTGGGGCCCATGCGTGTGCCCATAGCTACGCCATGCGTTTGGAGGAAATGGGAGGAGTCAAAAGAGAAGTTATTGAGGGTAAGGACCAACTCCGCTAGGCGGAGGAGGGTGTCAGTGGACGTGGTATGGGTTGCTCCTCTGGTCGAGGAAGAACCGGAGGGCTTTGAGACCGTCCTGGTGGGGGATGGAGGTGTAGAGTGACTGGACGTCCATGGTAAAGATGAGAGGATGGGGGCCTGGAGAATGGAATGAGCGGAGCCGACGGAGAGTGTCTGAGATGTCTTGAACATAGGTGGGGAGGGATTTAACAAAGGGGGATAGGATGGCGTCAAGGTATGTGGAAATGTGTTCGGTGGGGCACGAACAGGCAGAGACAATGGGTCTGCCAGGGCAGTCAGGTTTGTGGATTTTGGGGAGAAGGTAAAATCGGGCCGTGCGGGGCTGGGAAACAATGAGGTTGGAGGCTCGGCGGTTAGGGAGCCGGAGCTGATGAAGTCGGTTATGGTGCTCAAGATGGTGGCCTGGTGTCCAGGGGTAAGTAGGAGGAGGTGTCTGAGAGTTGGCGCGCGGCCTCCGCTTTGTAGAGATCGACGTGCCAGACTACCACGCACCTCCCTTGTCGGCGGGTTTGATAACCCAGTCTGGGTTGTTACGGAGTGAGTCGATGGCAGTACGTTCGGGGGTGGAGAGATTGGAGTGAGATAGGGGAGTGGAGAAATCGAGGCAGTTGATGTCCCGACGGCAGTTCTGGATAAATAGTTCTAGAGCCGGAAGGCTACAAGGGGGGGTTCAAGTGGAGGGGGTACGTTGGAGACAGGAAAAGGGATCATCAGTGGGGGGCGAGGACTTCTTCCCGTGGAAGAACGCTGTGAGGCGGAGGTGACGGTAGAAGAGCTCCAAGTCCGACCTTTCAGTGTCGGAGAGGGGGAGGTCCGGGGGTATGGTGAACATGCGGCAAGGATGGGGGTTGTGGCCGGAGGAAGGCAGGTGAGTGCACTAAGGACGGAGCGTTGTGGTGTGGGGGTGTGGAGGGTAGCGAGGGGGTGGGGGGTGCAAAGATCAGCAACCTTATATAATTCTTTGAGGCTCCTAGGTCCCTAATGTTCCAACGTGCCAGAAAAAAAGAGCCTATGTACAGCATACCTTTGTGAAGTGCATCTCTGTCTTGACCACTTCAATATGGCATGGGAGGTAATATTTCAACTTGGATAGTGGATTGACTAACGGCAGGGAGCAGTGAGTGGGGACACAGGGGGTTATTTTCAGTGCTGGCACCGCAGTTATTTACAATGTACATTAATGAAATGGAGGGTGGATGCTAATGTACTGCAGCCAGACTTGTGGATGATTCCAAAGTAAATCGGAAGGCAAACTGTGAGGAGAATTAAATACTTTATAGAACATATAAAGTGGGTGGTACAGTAGCGCAGCAGCAGTTGCTGCTTGGAGTTTCTCCCTGGAGCATGGGAAAAACCAGAATACCGGGAGGAAACCCATGCAATCAGAGGGAGAACGTACAAACTCCATACAGACAGCACCTGCATTCAGAATCAAATCTGGGTCTCTGGCACTGTATGGCAGCAAATCTACTACAGCACCACTGCTGCACCACTGTGCCCCTTTAACATTTTATCCTGCTTTCTCCCCATAACCTCTGACACCAGTACTAATCAAGAATCCATCTAGCTCTGCTTTAAAAATATCCACTGATTTGGCCTCCACAACCTTCTGTGGCAAAGAAATCCACAGATTCACCACCCTCTGACTAAAGAAATGTCCCCTCATCTCCATCCTAAAAGAACGTCCTTTAATTCTGAGGCTATGACCTCTAGTCCTCCCTCCTCCCTCCTCCCTCCTCCCTGCACCCTGCAACCTTGCAGAATATAAAAGAAGAAATATAAAGAAGGAAACATAAATCAGAATTGAATCATGTCTGTAATTCACTTATTCATGAATATGCCCAGCCCTGACTTCTGGCATCTTTAATGAAGTTGGTGAGGGGCGGGAGCAGGTGCCTATTTATGACATTGCTTCATTTCTTGTTGAGTCCATTTCAAAATGTTGCTGCAGTGCATATTGTGGACAACCGATGTATCTTGTTCTGTATTTAAAGAATATGTAGAAGTATATAGAACAGAGAACATAGAATAGTACAACACAGGATCAGGCCCTTCGGCCCACAATGTCTGTACCGAACAAAGACAGATGTGTACAGCAATTCGTTCTTCCCACGCACTATTAGAGCATGGAATAATCTCCACCAAACCACGGTTGCCCAGCCAGATGCAACTAAATTTAAAGTGGCACTTTCTTCCCAATAACCCTCTCTGGCTTAACCCCTCCCTTCACCACCACTTTAAATTCCAGTTGGAATATTTTGGAGGGCCAAGTAACCAAGAACCAAGAACAACCTTCTCAGCTGATTGAACCTCTGATCTGCAGCCTCTGGAAGTCGTGCTTGGTGGCTGAACCAAACCAGACTATGATGGAGAAGGTGAGGACAGACTCTACGATGGCAGTATAGAATTGGACCATCATTGCCTGTGGCAGATTGTGTTTCCTCAGCTGCTGCAGGAAGTACATCCTCTGTTGGGCCTTTTTGACTGGTCGATGGTGACCCCCCATTTAAGGTCCTTGGAGATGATGGTTCCAAGGAACTTAAAGACTCCACAGATGTGACTGTGGTGTTGTTGATGGTGAGTGGGGGGAGGGGAGGTGGAGCTCTCCTAAAGTCTACTATCAATTCCAATGCATTGAGCTCCAGGTTGTTACAAAGACGCCAGGACGCCAGCCGTGTCACTCCGTCTGTAGGCAGATTTCTCCCCATCCTGGATCAGTCCAATCAGGGTTGTGTCGTACGCAAACTTGAGAAGCTTGGCAGAGTGACTTGATATCCCACAAAAATGCAATTCCGTTGCCTCTAGAAAATTAATTTCCAGACTCAGACTCACTTCTGTTTGACAGTTGGATTATGGCTATTGAAAGAATTTTCAGCAATGACTCAGAAAAGACATTAGGCTACCTGCTCTCAATGCTCAATTTAAAACCCCACCGTGAACGAAAGACTGTAAGAGATTGGCTTTTAGCCAATATCCCACCAAAGCAAGTTTTAAATTTAATTTGTACCCAGACAGATGAAAAAAACAACATTAAACATAAGAATATTATTAAGTACATGGAAATTGTATTAAGCACTGTAGACTCTGATTATCCACTACTCTAGGGACAGCAATTCAGTTCAAGTAATTGAGTTGGCTAACCGGAAGTTAATAATTAAATACTGTAGTTAAATTGTTTGATTGACATACAAGTGATTTCCAGAATGCTCCTCTCAGAAACCTGATAATTAGAATTGTACTGAATATTTGTTATACCCTTGGGCTAAGATTTCAGTTGAATTGCGTTAAATGTTGTATGTGAGATTAAATCTAGAGTTTCGGTTTGAAAAATGCTAGGCACACTGAAATATGTCTTATTTTCCTTAGTATAGAAATTTGAGCTATTGGCCAAGCAGGATGTTGCCAGGACTCAAGGGCCTGAGCTATAGGGAGAGGTTGAGCAGGCTAGGACTTTATTTCTTGAAGCACAGGAGGATGAGGGGTGATCTTATGCAGGTGTATAAGATCATGCGAGGAATAGATAGGGTAAATACACAGCATCTCTTACCCAGAGTAGGGAACTCAAGAACCAGAGGACATAGGTTTAAGGTGAGAGGGGAACGAATTAATAGGAATATGCGGGGCAACTTTTTCATACAAAGGGTGGTGGGTGTATGGATTGAGCAGCCAGAGGAGGAAGTTGAGACAGGTACTATAACAGCATTTAAAAGACATTTGGAAAGGTACGTGGATAGCAGTTTTAGAGGGATATGGGCCAAATACATTTGTGTGGGACTAGTGCAGAGGGGGGGGCATCTTGGTTGTCATGGGCAAGTTGGGCTGAAGGGCCTGTTTCTTTATTGCATGACTATAATTCTATCACAAAATTTGGATATGAATACATTTGGATTGACAAAATACACCATAATTTTAAATCATTACTTATTTTGGTTGAAAATAGATTTCATAGAATTCTGAAAACATTCACTTTTGCTAATCTTTTATATACAGTGACACTGTAATCTAACTTTAAAGGGACCTGTAAAAATGTTGGACTAGGAAAATTAAATCTGGATTTCCCATTGTGTCCATAGCAATGGAGGAAAGTTAGACACAAAATGTTGGAGGAACTCTGAAGAAAGGTTCCTACCTAATGTGTCACCTATCCATTTTCTCCAGAGATGCTGTCTGACCTGCTAAGTAACTCCAGCATTTTGTGTCTATCTTTAGTTTAAACCAATATCTTTGGTCCATTTTTATTACAATGGAGGAAAGTGTTGTCTTTCTGATGGTTGAGTATTTCTTGAACACAAAACACAAAATGCTGGATACACTCAGCTTGGTCAGACAGCATCTGTGGAAAGGGAAACAGTCAATGTTTCAGGTCAGAGACCTCTCATCAGAGTTGTTTTCTTTGATCCTTGTTCAAAATATTCTGAATAGCTCCAATTTTTTTGGCAGTCGCTCTGGATTAAAATTGTCTTCATTTCCACTCTGGTTTTGTGGGCTCTGTGGTGACTGATGGGGTCAGTGTGGGAACAGCAGACTTTTCTGTAGGTGGGGCAGGGCTTGCCTGATGGGATGGTCATGGAGGCCATTTAAGAGGCGATGCGCTCTTTCCACCACTTACAGAGTGTTCCTGTGTGATTCTAATGCAGGATCTCAAGGTTCCCAATACTATTCCGAATGTTGCTTCTCTTCTCTCAGAAATCAAGGGCCAGAGTGGTGAGATGTTACTTTATTTCCAATGTAGCTTTGAACAGTTTAGTTTAGTTTTGTTTAGCGATACAGCATGGAAACATGCCCTTTGGCCCATGCTGATCATCGATCACTCATTCACACTAGTTCTATGTTAACTCACTTTCTCATCCCCTCCCTACACACTAAACGCAACTTACAGAGACCAATTAACCTACAAACCCACATGTCTTTGGGATGTGGGAGGAAACCGGAGCACATGGAGGAAACCCCCAGTGGTCACAGGGAGAATGAGCAAACTTCACACGGACAGCACCTGGGGTCAAGCTTGAATTTGGGTCATTGGTGCTGTGAGGCAGCAGCTCTATCAGCTGCGCCACTGTCTTGAATAATTTCCTTTGTCCACATGGTAATCTATTCAGCGACAAAGTTCAAACCAGTGTGGCTGTTTTGGAAGTCTAATGCTGAGAATGCAAACGATGTGACCAAACTGAGCCAACTTAGTGCAATTAGGACCTCACTGTCGGTGATTGTCCTTAGTGCAATTAGGACCTCACTGTCGGTGATAGATACAGGCCCTTCGGCCCACCAAGTCCACGCCGACCCATCGATCACCCATTCACACTAGTTCTATGTAATCCCACATTCGCATGCATTCTTTACACATTAAGGACAATTTACAAAGGCCAATTAACCTACAAATCTGCACATCGTTTGAACATGGGAGGAAACCCGAGCACCCGGAGAAAATTCATGCTGATAGCATGGAAAAGGACTGTTGAAGGGAATGTTGATTCCCATTAATTTTTCTCGGGAATTTAGAGGGGTTTGCAGAGATAACATTCATGGAATCTTTCCAGTGCCCATTGTTGGTAGTCCAGATCTAGAAGCATGTAATGGACCAAAGGCCGTGCTGGTGCATTGAAGCTGATTGTGCTGAGGGGTGCTTCTGAGAAGGGGAAATGTCCACATTAACTTATAATATTGGTTCATCAGTGGTGGGTTGCCAGAAGACATTTGCCTTGTGGATACTGAGCATAAGATCCGCACCATCATTTGCATGCTTCAATGTTTGATAACTTACGGTAAATAGAGGTTCAGGTTAAATTGATTTGGCATTTTTATTGCAAAGCAAAACCAAAAGTTAAAGTTTAACAATACTTGTGTCAAAATAAACCATACGAAATTTACATTGAATAAGAGTAAATCGGACATAGTCATCTCAAAGTGGAGATGATTGCTTAAATTTTCAGGTATCATAATTTTATTTTGCTTGGAACTTGATCCCTGAGGGTGCCATAATGTCTCATCCAACATCACTACTGAGGTTCAGGTGATCTGGATACTGGAGTGCATGGTTCTCAGATCTGAATATCTACTCTTTCACGCAAATAAAGAATCTCCAATGCACAACCACTTTATTTGTGGTCCATTGCTGGGTAAAGAAATTCATGCAAAGGATAAAGCTATTCTCTTCACTCCCATTTCACTTCCCTGAGGTTTACTAAACTCTGCTAATTGCCAGTAATCCATAAGCAATCAGTTCTTCAGTGCACGATACAGATAATGGTGGGTGGCTGAGTTAAATAAGAACATCAAGCTTAAGTAGCTATTACTGTCAAACCAACAGGGCACATTTGGGAACACCAACGCTGGGATAATAGAAATAGGGAAAAGCAATACAAAAAGTAGAAAGGACCAGGCGAGAGAACAAAACAAACGTTTAAACTATGGTCCTTCCTGCCTTATTAGATAATATTTAATTGTGCTGGTAAATTATCAATGCAAGTATGGGTTGTATTTGCGACGTTATCGTAATGGATATTTATCTCTAACCCAAATTAGTATGATTTATTTTATATTTTGTTGTTGTTGGCAGCCATTATATTGATTATTTGTTGCTGTACAGAATATCATTTACCATTGCTAACCTAACAGCAGTAAATATTTTTATATGAAATGTACAATAAGATAGGTTTTAAAAGCTTATGTCTTCCATGAATGCATTAAAATTACATTATCAGATTAACCATAAATGTTACGAATTATTTGTTTCAAGATACAATATATTATTTTTGTCCAGAATACAAACTTCAGTTGGACTAGATTGATGACCATCAATTAAAAAACATTTTAATTGCAATTATGCTTATTGATTTGGTTAATACTATGAAAAAATAATGCTCAAAAGAGTAACATAATGTGACATTAACATATTCACTACTACACTCTAATCATAAAACATCTGTGTTAAACCCTCTGATTAAATAAGGCTTTATTACTATATATAAGTCTATAATGAACAGCCTTATAACAGACTGAATCTGCACATACCTTTATAATACTATTTATAATTTACAGGTTAACATTGTTAGCATGAAACGTACAGATCAAGATGGTTGATTTTGGGCTTTGCATTGGAATAAAAATACCATATTTGTATTTGTATTCTGATATCGTATGGTATGGTATATATGATATGATATTTGGTATGATATGGTATTTTTATTCTGATGCAAAGCTTAAAACCAAACCTTCTTGATCTGTAAGTTTCATACATTATGTTAAATGCTAACAATTCCTGTGCCAAATAAAACATACTTTAAAATTAAATTTAAAAGCTCTGCCTTGGATAAAAGCATAAAACAATGACCTGCAAGCAGAGAAGACTGCCTGAATTTTTAAATATTATAACATTTTGTTCATACTTTCTACTTAAATCCTTAACTGCAAATTAATATATCTCAAATCAAAATTATCAGGTTTAATGCATTCAAGTTACATGAACTGCTTTCAAACAGAATGCAATGGTTAATTTCCTTCTCAGTGTCCTGTATCTGAGGAACCCAAGTGGTAGATTTGAGATGTTAAACGCAGCCGAGAAATTCATTATTCAATATTTAAAATACGGTATCCTTCAGGTGTCAATGAAACTAAGGTTTCTGACATCATGTTTAATGTGATGCTGATAGTTCAAGCACAGGGTTAAAGGTTAAGTCGTAGGGAAGCACCACTCATCCTGCATGTGTCAGCATCTCTGTTTACTTGCTGTGTCCTGAGGCAGACAGTGACAGTGTTTGCTTTGACAGGCCTGGCATCGCATCCTCATTTTAATCAGGTGGCAACAGAACCAATTTCACCTGGGACGGGCAAATGCTGGTTCTGCAATTGTAGCATTTATTTAAATATTCTTCAATGACATTTTGCTCATATTTGATAACGGCACAAGAATATACACATATATATATGTGTGTGTATATATAAATATATATATATATATATACAGACACAAACACACAGATGTGTGTGGGTTTGGGTGTGTGTTCGTTTGAAACTTACGAGATATATATGTTAACATGATGCACAGATTAACACAATATATATATGTGTGTGTGTGTGTTCTATATATGTTGTATATTATAATACACTATACACACATACAGATATATATATATATATATATTTATTGGAAATGTTTGTAATTGTACCAAACAATTGAATAGGGAACAGCCTCAGAATGAAAGGAAGTACCCTTAGAATGGAGATGAGGAGAAATTTATTTTGCCAGAGGGTGGTAAATCTGCAGAGTTCATTGCCACAGACTCCTGTAGCATGCAACAAAAGCTTTTCACAGTTACCTTGGTACACATGATAATAAACTAAAACTGTGGAGGCCATGTGGTCGGGCATTTTTAAAGCAGAGATTGCTAGATTCTTGATTAGTAAAGGTGTCAAAAGTTACGGGAGAAGGCAGAAGAATACGGTTGAGAGGGGAAAATAGGTAAGCCATGATTGAATGGCAGAGTAGACTCGACGGACTGAATGGCCTTACTCTGCTCGCATGTGTAATGCTCTTATGGCCTTAACTACTTAGAAACTATTGCTAATGAAAGGATCAATAATATAACATATCTCTTCCTTTGACAACAGATCTTTCATTGCATAATTTTCCCCGAAATAGATTTTTAAATTGCCAAGTTAGATCATATTTAAAAGTGAGCATACTTTCTTCTCCCATGAAAAGGTGAACATTTAAACTTGAACCAAACAATTTAATCTATTGGCTCAAATGGACACACTGTGAATAAAGGGCGTACATCTCACATATCCCAAAGCATCGCGGAAGCACCAAATGTACAGAGAAAGCAAAAGTAACAAAAACTGCGGGTTGCTAAAAGATAAATGACCTTATTGCTTATTGCATGGATTTTTTTAACACATTGCTCGACCTTGTGGCGGTAATAAAATTGACTGTGTCTTGGCCAAATAAGCTATATGGCAATGATTCTTCACCTTTCTAGGATACCCTTTCTTACATATTATCTTGACAGCGTACATTTCTGGTATGCAATAATTCAATTAATTGCTCTTGATGGAAAATAACAAAAAAATGCCATTGTCTCCGGGTACAGCTGCTGATGCAAAGCGATCTGTAAATTAATGGGTCATTCCCTTGATAATTTCCCTTCCTTCTGAACTTTGACTAAATGCTGGCAGCCAGCATAATGAAGGACAGACAAAGTTTTGCTGGCTGTTCGATATAGAAATGCTGACATTTAACCTTGTGAATGGCGATATCTTCGATTCGCTTGTGAATGCAGGACTCACCAATGTACAGTCTGCGTTCCACAGCTGATTTTTTTGTTATTCCTTCTCCTTGAACAGTCCAGCTACGGAGCAACAAATTCGCTGCCTTTGTACGCTGGGAAACTGTTCTTGAATCTTGCACCAGATGTGTCCTGCTAGAGTTGTGAGCAAGTAAAATTAAAAACAAGGTAAATTATAGATTTTTTAATTTTTTTAAATTTATGGTATGTTTTAATTATTTAAAATGTTTTAGATAAGCTTATTTTAAATTTATTATTGCTTATTACATTGTAATTGCTTATTAAACCTTGACAGTTGATCACTTGAAATCCTGAGGTTTCTTCCTTCAGATGACATTCCACACATCAGTTTCCGTATTGTTCAGACTGCAGATCTGGGAAGAGATAGAATCATTGAGTCATGTGGCATGGAAACAGGCCCTTAGGTCCAATTTGCCCAGGCCGATCAAAATGCCCCATCTACAATAGTCCCACCTGTCTGCGTTTGGTCCATATCCCTCTAAACCTTTCCTATCCATGTCCCTGTCCAAATGTCTTTTAAATGCTGTTTTAGTACCTGCCTCAATTACTTAATCTGGTAGCTCATTCCCAATAGCCGTTACGCTTTGTGTGAAAAGGTTGCCCCTCAGGTTCCTATTAAATCTTTCCCATCTCACCTGAAACCTACATCATCTGGTTCTTGATTCCGCTACTTTGAGTAAAATACTCTATGCATCTACCCTATCTATTCCCCTCATGACCTTATACACCTCAATATGATTATCCGTCATCTTCCTGCGCTCCAAGGAATAAAGTCCTAGCCTGCCCAATCCCTCTCTGCAGCTCAGGCCCTCAAATCCTAGCAATATCCTTGTGAAATGAGAAAATTATGACACTGATCGAAAATCCATCAGTGTCAAACTCTCTGCTTGAACTAGTTAGTTAGTTTAGTTTATTGTCACATGTACCGAGGTTCAGTGAAAAGCTATTGTTGCATGCTAACCAGTCAGTGGAAAGACAATACATGATCACAGTCGAGCCATGCACAGAGCAGATGCATGATAAGGGAATAACGTGTAGTGCAAGATTTAGCCAGTAAAGTTCGATCAAAGATACTTATCATGAGACACGTCTCCAATGAGGTAAATAGTAGTTCAGGACTGCTCTCTATTCTGTGATAGAATAGTTCAGTTGTCTGATAATAACTGGGAAGAAACTGTCCCTGAATCTGGAAGTGTGCGTTTTCACACTTCTATACCTTTTGCCTGATGGTAGAGGGGAGAACAGGGAGTAGCCAGGATGCTGCTGGCCTTGCCGAGGCAGCGTGAGGTATAAATAGAGTCAATGCAAGGGAGGTTGGTTTGTGTGATGGTCTGGGCTGGATGGAGCTGTTCCCAAACCAAGCTGCGGTGCATCCCAATAAAATGCTTTCTACGGCGCATCTGTAGAAGTTGGTGAGAATGGTTGGGGAGCTGCTGAACTTCCTAAGCCTTCTGCAGGAGTAGAGGCATTGGTGTACTTTGGCGTTGGTGTGCTTTCTTGGCTGTTGCTTCAATATGGGTGGTTCAGGAGAAGTTGTTGGTGATATTTACTCGTAGGAATTTGAAGTTTTCAATCATCTCTACTTCGGTGCCGTCAATGCAAACTGGGGTAGATGAAGTCGAACACTTCAGGGTGGCCACGGTGGCGCAGCGGTAGTGTTGCTGCCTTACAGCACTTGCATCGCCAGAGACCCGGGTTCGATCACGACTACGAGTGCTGTCTGTACGGAGTTTGTACGTTCTCCCTGTGACCGCGTGGGTTTTCCCCCCGAGATCTTCGATTTCCTCCCACACTCCAAAGACATTCAGGTATGTAGGTTAATTGGCTTGATGTTTGTGTAAATTGTCCCTAGCGTGTGTAGGATAGTGTTAATGTGCGGGAATCGCTGGTCGGTACGGACTCGGTGGGCCGAAGGACCTGTTTCCGCACTGTATCTCTAAACTAAACTAAACTAAACTTATAAGCTCCTTATAAATAGAGCACTTGCATACATTAGATGCAGATCATGCAGAATGCCACACTCTTCTACACCAATCTGCCACCTCTGTGAATTCAATCTCGGCCTTGCAGAAAAAATGTCTGAAGAAGGGTTCTGACCCAAAAAGTCGCCTACGGTATCCATGTTCTCCAGGGATGCTGCCTGACCCACTGAGTTACTCCAGCACTTTGTGCCTTTTTTTGGAATAACCGAATATTGCCAAGGAATGGCTTTTCCGCAAACTTCTTCATGCAAACTGATTTCACCACATGTGATGGCTTCTGCCTCAGCGATAGTACCAAGCTGCTACACGTCCTCTTTTTAATTAAGGAGCCAAATATATAGCAAAACACAGAGAAAGAAAAATTGCAGAAGATTGATCAGATTTAGGGGAGCCTGGTTTGCTCGGAGGCCATGAACTCCTGCAGCTTTTTCAGAGGCGACATTAAACATAATGACTTCAGACAGTCAGTACTGCAACATTCACCTCATAATCACCAATAGACAATTTTGACTGTCTGCAAGGTGTCAATGAAGAGATGAATAAGATGGTTATCATTGAATCATTGAAACACAGCCTGACCTAAGTAATTCCAACAATTTGTGTTTATTTATATCCAATTTCTAGTTATGGCAACATCTCTGGAGAACACGAATAGGCGATGTTTTGGGTCAGGACCTTTCTTGAGACTGTCGCCTTTCCATGTTCTCCAGAGATAGTACCTGACCCACTGAGTTGCTCCAGCACTATGTGTCTTTTGCGGTAAACCAGCATCTGCAGTTCCATGTGGCGGCAGAGCTTTCCTTGAGTTGAATTACTGCACAGCCAGCAGCCAAATCCGAAGCAATTTGTCCAAAGCAAGAAAGAGCTTTAATTTACATAGAGCTTTTTTGCAACCTTGGCTATTGAAGTGTGATTGAAGTGTACTAATTGTGGTAAATTAGGCAACAGCCTTGCAACACACTGCAAAGTCCCACAAACAATAACAAAATAAATGAGAAAATAACCAATTCTGGTTCAGGGAAAACAGGAAAGTGACAATGCTCATTATTCTTTGAATAATTCCTCAGGATATTTTACCTGAGAGAAGAGACTTCAGTTGTTTTGAAATATGGTACCCCTGTTAATTCATGAGGTTTTTTGCAATGTTCAAGTCTCTGGAGTAAAGGTAAGTGTACAATGTTGAGATGTAATGCTGAAGCTCCGTAGGGCGCTGGAGAGGCCACATTTGGAATATTGTGAGCAATTCTGGGCACCAAATCTGAGGAACAATGTGCTGGCTCTGGAGAGTGCCCAGAAGAGGTTTACAAGAATGATCCCAGGAATTAGTAGGTTAACCTTTGATGCGCGTTTGGTAGCCTGTACGCGCTAGATTTTAGAAGAATGAGGGGGGACCTCATTGGAACATACAGAATAGTGAAAACCTTGGATAGAGTGGATGTAGAGAGGATGTTTCCACGAGTGGGAGAGTCTAGAACTAGAGGACATAGCTTCAGAATTAAAGGATGTTCTTTTAGGAAGGAGATGAGGAGAAATTTCTATAGTCAGAGGGTGGCGAATCTGTGGAATTCTTTGCCACAAAAAGCTGTGGAGACTGTCGGTGATATTTATAATGCAGAGATTGATAGATTCTTGATTAGTACAGGTGTCAGAGGTTATGGGGAGAAGGCAGGAGAATGGGGTTAGGAGGGAGAGATTGATCAGCCATGATTGAATGGCGGAGTAGACTTGATGGGCCAAATGGCCTAATTCTACTCCTACCTTATGAACTGAGGGGTGAATTGGCCTCTCAACTCAGGAAGAGATGGTATTGTATCTGGGATCAGCAGTGAGTCCCGGGGTGGATGAGTGGCCTCATGCACCAGCATCTAATCGCTAGTATGTTCCTGACTTCTATGTTCAGTGGCAGTGGCACACTGGTAGAGTTGCTGTCTTACACTGCCAGAGACCCGAGTTCAATGCTGACTACGGGTGCTGTCTGAACAGAGTTTGTGCATTCACCCTGTGACCGCGTGAGTTTTCTCCGGGTGCTCCAGTTTCCTCCCACATTCCGGAGACGTACAGGTTTGTAGGTCAAGTCAACTTTATTTGTCACATACGCGTACAAGGTGTAGAGTGAAATGAAAGTGGCAATGCTTGCGAGATTGTGCAAAACAGCAGGACAGAACAGAACAGAACTGAACCAGTATTTACATTTAAAAAAAGAAGGCACAACAGTGACAGCGGAGGAGCTTGCCTGACCGCAGCAGCTGGAACGGTCCATTGCTGGGGTGGTAGGGGTCCTTCATGATCTTGCTGGCTCTGGATCTGCACCTCCTGTTGTATAGGTCCTGCAGGTGGGGAGTGTAGTTCCTGTGGTGCGTTCGGCCGAACACACTACCTCCGCAGAGCCTTCCTGTCCTGGGCAGAGCTGTTGCCAAACCAGATAGAGATGTTTCCGGTCAGGATGCTTTCCACAGCACCAGAGTAGAAGGATTGAAGGATCCTCAGAGAGACCCTGAATTTCCTCAGATGCCTGAGGTGGTAAAGACACTGCTTTGCCTTTCTCACCAGTGTGGCAGTGTGTGTTGTCCACATCAGATCCTCTGTGATGTGGACTCCCAGGTATTTAAAGCAGCTCACCCTATCCACAGTAGTCCCATTTATCCCCAGTGGTGTGTATGTCCTTGGTTGTTGTGCCCTTCTAAAGTCCACAATCAGCTCCTTAATTTTTGTGACATTCAAGAGAAGGCTGGTATCCTGACACCAGAGTGCCAGGTCAGCCACCTCCTCCAGTTAGGCTTCTCAACGTTATCAGCGATCAGGCCCACCACCACTGTGTCATCAGCAAACTTGATGATGGGGTTGGAGCGGAACCTGGCCACACAGTCATGCGTGGTCAGGGAGTACAGTAGGGGGCTGAGGACACATCCCTGAGAGGATCCTGTGTTCAGGGTGAGGGGGTTGGAGGTATGTCTCCCCATCTTGACTACCTGGGGCCTGACGGTGACAAAATCCCGGACCCAGGCACACAGGGGAGTGTTCAGTCCCAGTTCCAGCAGCTTCTCGGCAAGTTGGAGACTATGGTGTTGAAAGCTGAACTGAAATCAATGAACAGCATCCTCACATAGCCCCCCTTCTGGCTGCCAAGGTGAGAGAGGGTGGTGTGCAAAACCTGGGAGACCGCATCATCTGTGGATTTGTTTGGACGGTATGCGAACTGCAGCGGATCCATGGTGCGAGGGAGGAAGGCGCAGATGTGGTTCTTCATCAGCCTCTCGAAGCATTTCATGACCACTGAGGTGAGGGCCACCGGTCGGTAGTCATTCAAGCAGGCTGGAGAGGCATTCTTAGGCACTGGGACAATAGTGGCTCTTGAAGCAGGTAGGGACCACGGACTTGGCCAGGGAGAGGTTGAATATTGTGGTGAACACTGATCTAGCTGATTAGCACAACTTTAGTACTCGCCCAGATATACCATCTGGGCCTACAGCTTTCCTTGTGTTCACACACGTCAGAGCCCTCCTCACGTCGTGCTCAGACACCGAGAATGTGTGCTCATCCCCAGCGGTGTGCCTCACTCCAGCCTCGCTAGCCAACATGCTCACAATGTTGTTGTTAGCCGGCGAGCTAGGGGTGTTATTGCCCACCTCAAATTGTGCGTAGAAAGATTGTTGTGAATAGTAAATTGTAAATTCTCCCTGGCATGTAAGATAGTGTTGGTGTACGGGATGATTGCTGGTTGGCGCGGACTCGGTCGGCTGAATGAAGGCCCTATTTCCGCACTGTATCAGTGAAATCGGAAGTCAGAAGTTGTAAGTTGCAGGTGGGATAACCATGAACACATGGACCCACACTGCATCTGGCCTTTGGTGCTCTAAGGAACCATTGGCAAGCCTTTAGTCAACTATGACCATTATAGAATCAGCGTTTTTAACCCTCAATTTAACAGTTAATAAGCACAGCATGTTTCTGCTTGTCAATCAACTGCTTACACATATTTCAGCACAGATATTGTGGGCCGATGGGGCCTATTCTTGTGCCGTACTGCTCTATGTTTATATGTCACTGATACTGAATCCTAGACCATGAATGCCCCTCCAGGCACTTGTAGCATGCATGAGCAGAACTGGTTGCTAACTTCTAAGAGCGTTGGATACATCTCGAAGTTTGTGGATGACACGAAGCTGGGGGGCAGTGTTAGCTGTGAGGAGGATGCTAGGAGGCTGCAGGATGACTTGGATAGACTGTGTGAGTGGGCAAATGCATGGCAGATGCAGTATAATGTGGATAAATGTGAGGTTATCCACTTTGGTGGCAAAAACAGGAAGGTAGACTATTATTTGACTGGTGACCGATTAGGAAAAGGGGAGATGCAGCGAGACCTGGGTGTCATGGTACACCAGTCATTGTAAGTAGGCATGCAGGTGCAGCAGGCTGTGAAGAAAGTGAATGGTATGTTGGCATTTATAGCAAAAGGATTTGAGTACAAGAGCAGGGAGGTTCTACTGCAGTTGTACAGGGTCTTGGTGAGGCCACACCTGGAGTATTGCGTACAGTTTTGGTCTCCTAATCTGAGGAAAGACATTCTTGCCATAGAGGGAGTACAGAGAAGGTTCACCAGACTGATTCCTGGGATGGCACGACTTCCATATGAAGAAAGACTGGATAGACTCGGCTTTTGTACTTGCTGGGAATTTAGAAGATTGAGGTGTGATCTCATAGAGACTTACAAAATTCTTAAGGGGTTGGAAGGCTAGATGCAGGAAGATTGTTCCCGATGTTGGGGAGTCCAGGACAAGGGGTCACAGTTTTAAGGATAAGGGGGAAGTCTTTTAGGGATCGAGATGAGAAAATCGTTTTTCACACAGAGAGTGGTAATCTGTGGAATTCTCTGCCACAGAAGGTAGTTGAGGCCAGTTCGTTGGCCATATTTAAGAGGGAGTTGGATGTGGCCCTTGTGGCTGAAGGGATCAGAGGGTATGGAGAGAAGGCAGGTACAGGATACTGAGTTGGATGATCAGCCATGATCATATTGAATGGCGGTGCAGGCTCGAAGGGCCGAATGGCCTGCTCCTGCACCTAATTTCTATGTTTCTATGTTTCTATTTCCTCATTTTTATCCTCAGACAGTGAGAGTCCTGTTGCAAGTGCGCTCTTCAGAAATCGTAGGATAGGTTTTGCATAATTTTCCGATGGTTTGAATATTAGCAGGGTGTGCATTTTAGACAATAGACAATAAGTGCAGGAGTAGGCCATTTGGCCCTTCGAGCCAGCACCGCCATTCAATGTGATCATGGCTATCCCATTTGCAAGTTCAATTTATGTTAATCAGTTGCCAACTGAAAGTAAGAGAAAAATTAAATGTCATGTCTTTTAGTGCACTAAGCCCTTTCATTCTGTTGAGATATCCTGATTTGTGGGGTCAGTTTATATGGACAATATGGTTCCATTTCAATGATTTAAAATATTTATAATATGCCCATTTTGAAATGGGAGGATTGCATTTACATGAAAGGAAATGCAAAGGGATTGAACACATTCTTCTGTATATTATTAAATAGTCTAGCTGTGATATAGCACAGGATAGTTTAAAACAAAATGCTCTTTCGACTTTACTTTAGACTTTAGAGATACACTGCGGAAACACGTCCTCAGGCCCACTGATTCCACGCTGATCAGCAATCATTCTGTGCACTAGCACTATCCTACACTCTAGGAACAATTTTACAATTTTACCAAAGCCAATTAACCTACAAACCTGTATGTCTTTGGACTGTGGGATGAAACAGGAGCACCCAGAGAAAATTCACGCAGTCAAAGGGAGAACATACAAACTCTGTACAGACGGCAACCGTAGTCAGAATCTAACTCGGGTGTCTGGCGCTATAAGGCAGCAACTCTACGAGTCGTATGATCCTACTTGGGCTGTAGGTCACGACAACCTGCCATTGGACCCTAGACAGCACCCTAAGGGGGTGTGGTCCGATGGTGGAAGCCCCAGTGAATTCGCAGGGCTGGGGAAGTCGGCTTGTCCGCTGCAGATAGCAGGGACGGTCGCATTGAGCGGTTGGCGCTCTTAGTGGAGCAACTCCTCCAGCGGGACCGGGAACGAGAAGAGCGGGACTCACGGGCATCCACTAGCCGTGCGAGGACCCCATTCAGCATCTCATCGTCTCCAGCCAGAAGCTTTAGTGATTGCCCAGCTGCTGCGTTTGAAGACGACCCGGGACAGCCAGTGACCGCTGAGCCAGAGCATGAGGAGGATATGCTGGAAGTGGTGAGTAAGTTTGCCGCTACCACCCAGACAGGTGAACCTCTGCACCATCAAATTGGCGGGGCACCATTGATTACCTGACTACGCACCAACTTCAGAGTCAGGTTCTCAATGATACCTTGGAGAAAATAAAACCGCCCGAGAACTGCATCAACCTCAGTGTGCCCTTGGTTAATGCCCAGATCTGGGGACACTTGAGTACGGCCACCAGGATGCAGGATGTCCGCCTCCAGCGTATCTTAAAAGTTCTCTCCACGGGCATAACGGCGTTTGCTAGGACCCTGGACGGGGATAATGTGTCCAGTGAACAGCAAGATGCACTGGCACTCCTATGCAACGCCCAATATGAAATAAACTGCCTGCGTAAGAGCTCCATAAAGCCCACACTCAACCCCAAATTCGCGGGGTTGTGCCGACCATCAACCGCTCCACCGCCGCATCAGTTATTCGGAGACCTGTCCAAACAGGTGAAGGAGTTGGATGAGGAGGCCAAAACAGCGGGCCTCATGAAACCTCCGTCAACCAGCATTCACCCATTTCACCGGCAACAGCCTAATACAACTTGGAAACCACGGCTGCCGGATAGGGCACAAAGACCCTACCTACCTCCATCGCATCAAACACAACGACCTTTTTTAGGGCAAGGTCAACAGCGGCCTGCATGGAAAATGCGGCCGCCGCCCCATCAACCTCCACAACGTCCACCCAAAACACCGTACGTACGGAACCGCCGTTAACCATGGAGGTAAGGGGGTCTGGCTCTTCTCACGCCGTAGCATCGTCTCCCGCACGAATAGGTGGGCGATTATGGGCTTTCTTGGACATATGGAAAACTGTCACCACAGATGAGTTTATTTTACAAAGTGTTCAAGGATATGTTATAGAATTTATTGGAGGTATAAATCCCCCTACTCAACATTCGCCTCATAGGAAGTTTTCTCTATCCCAAAAAGATCAAAATCACTGCATTAAAAACAAATGCGGGGCACTTTGATCGGCCAATTCGGTTACCACCGGAAGCTAGAAACGAGCTACAATGGTGGGTTGACAATATTAGAGAGTGTCATAGACCCATCATAGTAAGCAACCCAGATGTTGTGCTACAAACTGACGCAAGTGCACAAGGCTGGGGAGCCACTGATACGATGTCCAGTTGTGGTGGCAGATGGAACTCTCATGAGTCTACCTTCCTGGAGTCACATGGGATAAATTATATAGAAATGCTGGGGGAATTTCATGGATTGCGGGCTTACTGTACTAATTCACGGGATTACATGTCCGCCTTCAAATAGATAATACTACAGTGGTGGCTTACATCAATCATATGGGTGGTATCAGGTCGCTATCTTGTGATGAATTGGCTAATACAATTTGGCACTGGTGCATTGAAAGAAACATTTGGATTACTGCCACCTATTTGCCTGGGAAGCTTAATACAGTGGCGGACACCAGGTCACGAGTTTTCAATGACAACATCGAGTGGATGTTGAACCCCCAAATTTTTGGAGATATTATAGCTCATTTTGGGACACCAGATATTGACCTATTTGCGTCCAGGCTGAACCATCAGATACCAACTTATGTGTCATGGGAACCAGACCATGGGGCATTAGCAATGGATGCATTTTCTATCCATTGGGGGAAATGGTTTTGCTACGCTTTTCCCCCATTTTGCCTCATCAGTCGGGTATTGCAGAAAATTAAATTAGATTCTGCAACTAGCATATTGATCATCCCCGACTGGCCTACACAACCATGGTACCCGATGGTCGTTAAAATTTTAAAACAACCATGGATGGCGATTGGGAAACACCCCAAATTGATTACTCACCCCATTACGGGGGTTAGTCATCCTTGCCATGGTCATTTAAACTTGTTGGCCTGCAGGTTTTGAAAAGACCACTCATCCGGGCAGGCATCTCTTCACGAGCCATAGACCTTATCGCCGCATCATGCCGAGAGTTAACTCGGAAACAGTACCTCACCCAGATCAGAAAATGGGAGGCATTCTGTGCCCGGACCAACAAGTCTTCAAACTCAGCAACAATACCAGATGTCCTGGAGTTTCTAGCGGGCCTCCATTTCGATGCTGGCCTCAGCTACAGTGCCATTAACAGCGCCAGGAGTGCGCTGTCCTCATACCTGGATATAGGTATCAGCTCCAACCACCTGGTGTCTAAACTAATGAGGGGAATGTTCAACACCAACCCTCCACGACCCAGATATACAGTAACGTGGGTTGTGGGGATCGTGCTGACCCTACTTAGGAGCTGGGCTCCAATGGATGAGCTACCACTGCTCACCCTCAAGGTGGTGATGCCGATGGCACTGACTACAGCCCAACGAGTCCAGATGTTACAAAAACTGCGACTGGACAGCATGGTGGCTACCCCTGGTCAAATAAATTTCTTTGTCAAAGAATTATTAAAACAGCACAGGCCAGGGGCGCATGGGCTGCAGTTGGAATTTCGGGCGTACCCTGTAGATGCCACTCTCTGCATAGTCACCCATCTCCACCACTACATCCGAGTTACTGGAGTTATCAGGATGAAGGAACAGGGGCTCCTCATCAGTCATAAACCTCCGCATCATCGGGTGACTACACAGACTATCGCCAGGTGACTCAGGGTGGTGCTGGATGCAGCAGGAGTTGCTACTGACATCTTTAAGTCTCATTCCACCAGGGCTGCATCCACATCAGCGGCGAGGGCCATGGAGGTGCCCATGGACCACATTCTTGCCGCTGCGGGCTGGGCCAGTGAAGAAACCTTTCAACGGTTCTATAACAAGCCACTGGTCGCCCCTGCGACATTCGCAGAAAGCTATCCTGGGAACCGCTCAGTGAATGTCTGTCCCCGAATTAGGGGTTATTTTGTTGTTTATTTGATTAATAAATTGTGTTGATTTTTCAGCCAGTTTCGACTGAACTCCATTAACAGCCTTCCTCCATCAGAATGGCGGCAGTGTGATAAGCATGGACGTTGTCCAGGGTGTGAAATCACAGAGCTTTGAAATCTTCACGAAGTCACTCACGTGACTCCGAAGTAAAATAGTAAGATTAAACGAGAACTTACCAAGTTTGAAGGTTGATCTGTATTTTACGAGGAGTCACGGTGAGGGATTTCGTGCCCACCGCTCCCACCCTCTATCATAAGGTCAACCAGCAAGTTCTACGTTTTTCATCTTACTATTTTTAGTCATGATTTGTTTTTCTGTGATTCCACACCGCTGCTTTGAAGGATGCCGCGCATGCGTGCTGGCGGGGTCTTCACGAAATCCCTCACCGCGACTCCTCGTAAAATACAGATCAACCTTCAAACTTGGTAAGTTCTCATTTAATCTTAGTATTTTATACTTGTATTTGTCATTTTCCTGCATAGGTCAGGGGCTGCAAAGAAATTATCTGCAGAATCCAGAAGTCCAAGTGCAACAGTGTGTGTCACATGACACATCTATTTGCAAACTTTAATAATGCACTTACAAATAAAAATGAGTTAATTAAAATGTTGATTGCATTGATTTCCAATTCTGTTCTATAATTTAATATTTTCTTTAAACCCTGTCTTTGCAAAACAAGGGAAAAAATGGTTCAGGATCTCTTGCTTTCGAGATTCCTTCTCCCACCTCTATTGGGAAATTAATGATCGACTGACATCTATTTAAATGCAAAACCAATATAAGTAACTTATTAATTTTTATCCTTTAAAACTATTGTACAATGTTGGCATAAGCATGATTACTATAGTTTCATATTTTTTTAATGAATGGGATAATTAACTATTGGGTGTTGCTTTTGTTCATTTTCATTGGGGGGTTTTTTAACCCACAGCGATTTCAGATGAAAACCTCATGCTTTTGTGCACATTATTTAATCCTTGTATGTATGCAGGCTCACACGTCCCTGCAAACAATTAAATCACTCTGACCCACTCTGGGACAGCAGACCTGCAAGTGTTATGTGAGCAGTTCTCCTCCCTAGCTAAGTATTATTGACAAATCCATCAAAGCCTGTGATGCATTGGCTTCCACCTTACCCCAGCGGGACACCAGGGCAACTGTGACATGCTGTCACCGTGGTAACTATTGCTGAAGTGAGCAGCCTGTTGGGGAGCTGACCTCTGTTGGCAACATGCCTGGAGGTGTTTTATTCGTGTGGCCACCATGTCACCAGAGCCCAAAGGAGTGTCCGGGCGCCCCGCAATTGATCTCCTCAGCTTCAAAGATATTGATCGCCCCAATTTGCAAGAATTTATTATATTGATACTGAGCTGATTAACATTTCATGCCAGAATTGTTCAATGTGCGCTTGTAACAGCTTTTAATGATTAATTGACTTTTATGATTCCATCTCGGTGCTGTCAGCTGTAAACTGTGGGCAGATTCATTCCCAAACTGCCTGTCCCGTGACATGCAGAGAATGATTGAATGCCTCGGAACATATTGGTTTTACTGTCTATTTTTTTATGAAAGATAAACAGTAACAAGGAATTGATGTTTGGCTCAGAGTTTAATCTAGAACAATGCTTCAAATTTGTATCATAGCAGGATTTAATAAATGGGTTACTGTATTCTAAGACAGTATAAACATGTTTAATCTAGGTTTCGCTCGCAGAGTAGAATAAAATGCAAGCTGAAAATAATTTATTGAAAAAGGTATGTAATTCACAAAAAATGGCATCAGTATACCAAGGTTTAGTCCAAACCTTAAGGTCAAAAGAAATCCTCAAATACACTGATGTTTTCTGCAGTAAGATGCTAAATAGCTTCCTCTATTGCCAAAGTTAGGCCACATGCAAATTGGAGGATTGCACCTCATCACTTGCCAGATTTAGGATCTTGGACAGTGTATATGCACCTATTTCTCCCCTCCCTCCCCTCCCCTTCTGCCTACATTCCTTCCTCTAGCTTCACAATTTGCAACTCCTCTATCTTTTTGTCTCCTACCTTCTGTCTGTACATCTCTTGCCTTTGTCTGATCATCTGCTTATTAAGAAACCACCTCATCTGCATCAACCTATCACTTGCCCTACCCCTCCTCCCTTCCAGTTCTCTCCCCAAACCTCACAATCAGTCTGAAAAAGGATCCAGACCCAAAACGTTGCCTTCCCATGTTCTCCGGAGATACTGCCTGACACGCTGAGTTACTCCAGTCCTTTTTTACACTTTCTCAATCACTGTTTTAAATTCAAGTTCAAGTGTTCAAGTGAGTTTATTGTCATGTGTCCCTGATAGGACAATGAAATTCTTGCTTTGCTTCAGCACACAAAACATAGTAGGCATTTACTACAAAACAGATCAGTGTGTCCATATACCATAATATAAATATATACACAAATGGACTTTGAAGGAGACATTTGTAAGAGCTAGGACTATGGGGTTGACAACCATGTTGTTTGTTTAAATTGCCTTCTGTGGATTTAGCAATAAACTTGTATTCTGTGACACTCATTGAATCAGGTGACAGAAAGCGTCCCTACAGAAATGTTCCTATCCGAGAATGATCCCAGGAATGATTGGGTTAACATATGATGAGTGTCTGATGGTACTAAGAATGTACTCACTGGAGGATGAGGGGGAACCTCATTGAAACTTACTGAATAGTGAAAGGCCTGGATAGCGTGGATGTGGAGAGGATGTTTCCACTAGTGGAAGAGTCTAGGACAAGGGGCCATAGCCTCAGAATAAAAGGATGTACCTTTAGGTAGGAGATGAGGAGGAATTTACTTTGTCAGAGGGTGGTAAATTTGTGGAATTCATTGCCACAGAGGCTGTGGAGGCCAAATCAATGGAGATTGATAGATTCTCGATAAGCACGGTTATCAGGGGTTGTGGGGAGAAGGCAGGAGAGAGGGAAAGATAGATCGGCCATGATTGAAAGGCGGAGTAGATCGATGGGCCGAATGACCTAATTCTGCTCCTATCACTTATGAACTTATGAACATATTATATGTACACACAAAACCTATAGCCTTGAACCCACATTTATGGATTACTATATTGTGGCATTTCAGAAGAGATCTGCCTTTCGCATCTCCACATGAATGTCACTTAGATCTGTACAATAAAATACTTCCAGCAACCTGCATGAAAATAATGGCAGAAGATAGACACAAAGTCTCGGAATAATTCAGTGGGTCAGGCAGCATCTCTGGAGAAAAAGGATGGGTGACGTTTCAGGTCAGCACCCTCCTTCAGTCTGAAAGTAGAGGGGTGGCAACTGGAGGTAAGAAAAGGCCAGAACAAAGCAGGGGTGGCAACAGATGACCAAGGAAGGGTGGAGCCCATAATGGCAAACTGTTGGCTGGGTAGAGGTGATAACAAAGGGATACAAGGGTGAGAACAGTAAGGCTAGTAGACTAGTGGAACTAGTGAGAACTAGTGAGAACAGTAGAACTAGTAGAACTAGTGAGAACAGTAGAACTTGCATTCCCTCTCTCCCCCCTCACCACCCTCACCCTAGGGTGAGGGTGGTGAGGGGGGGAGAGAGGGAATGCAAGTGTTACTTGAAATGAGAGAAATCAACGTTCATACTGCAGTTGTAAGCTGCCTAAATGAAATATGAGGTGCTGTTCCTTCAATTTGCATGTGGCCTCACTCTGAGAGTGCAGGAGGCTCTGGACAGAAAGATCAGTATGTGAATGTGAAGGGGAGTTAAAATGTTTAGCAACTGGGAAGCGAAACTGAAATATGAGGTGCTCGTTGCAGTTCATTGTTGCTTTCAGCAAGTGAACTGTGCCAAGATTAACCTCCTTGTCATTTTCCCTGCAGACAGCCACCAGCAAGAGTGTAGAAACATTCCCACCTGGCAAACTCCCTCAGTCCAAGAGATTATATTTAGAGCCATATTTTTCCATGGAAATGTTCAATCCTATCCAAAAGGTGCAGGCAACTCCATCAATGTGCAGGCAAATAGCACTATAATGCAGGAGGCATCCAATGTGTAACACAACATTTCACGCACCTGTATTCTGCAAGAATTCCGGATTCGTCCCACATTCCAGACGTACAGGTTTGTAGGTTGTTTGGCTTCTGTAAATTGTCCCTAGCGTGTAGAATGTGAAAGTGAGATGACATAGAACTAGTGGACGGGTGATTGATAGTCGGCATGGCCTCGGTAGGCCAAAGGGCCTGTTCACATGCTGTATCTCTGAACTGAACTAAGCTATGCCTACCTATTGCACTAAGGGCTCATGAGCCCAGCTGGAAATATACAAGACAGATACAAGGAAGTCCCTGATACCATCTAAGTGATTGTGCAGCACATCTTGCTCTGCTAAAGCAACAATGCTGCTGCTGAATGGGGTACAGGTGCACAAGGTGATGTGATTTCTTGCCTCAAACCTCAATCATTTTAATAGCCGCTGCTATTTTAGCCGTCCTTCTCTCCCAATCTCATTAAATGGAGTGAACTGCTTCCACATCTGCTGTTATTGACATACAAAGAGCTGGTCTGCTATCAAGGAACATTAAAGAATCTCAGAAAGGCTCATGCAACATCCTAAATTGTATTGATGGTGATAGAACATTTCCTCCTTGGGGCTGCAAAGTTGTACAGCTACGTAGTCCCCGTAGTGGCAATAATCAGCTGGAGCAAAACTTCAATTATACGGAACAAGGCTTGCGTTATGTCACTCCAATACAAGGGGTTCATTAGTTTAGTTTAGTATAGTTTTGTTTAGAGATACAGCTGGAAACAGGCACTTCGTGGAAACAGGCACTTCGGCCCATCGAGTCCTCACCAATCAGCGATCACCCGTTCACACGATCCTACACACTGGGGACAATTTACAAATTCAGTCGGCCCGCATCCTGCCCAGCTGATTGGTAAGCTTGACGCAAATGACGTCATGCGCAAACTTAGCGCAAACTTCGCATGAACTCCGCTTCCGTTTGGTTGCGCCAAACGCACGCAATTGCATGCAAGTGGGATAGACCCTTGACTCATTGATACGAAAGAAATGCACAAAGTTACAAAATGGACAAAAGATCAAGGCAAAAAGTTACACAATGTTTCTGACTGATTTGGTCTTGACCTCTAAATATCTATTTTGAGGTCACTTGGAAAATTAAACCAAAGGAGCTTCTAACACCGAGGATGGTCACAAACTGCTTGAGTAACTCTGCTTGAGGGGTTCCTGCTGAATTTTCTGAGTATCTTCGGTGTATACCAACATCTGCAGTTCCTTGCTACACATTTTGTCGAGCTTTTAACAACCATTGATGAGACATTATTACGGGCTTTAATTGCTGGCTATTTTCTAATGTAAATGGAACAGGAAGAATGCATAATATATATCTATCTATATACTATTAAAAGTCTGGACTTGTTTGTCTGTCTGTCTGTTTGTGATCTCAGCAGCTACGCCAAAACGGAAAATGGTAGCGCAAAATTTTTTGCACCTTACTCATATTTGTCCCGTTTGCTTTCCTATAAAGTTTTGTTCAGATTGATTTTATATTTCACGAGAGATTTTACATTTTTTAACTTAAAAGGTCAAGATTTCAGAACAAGCTATAGCTTCAGCTATGACGTCACATTTGCTGCATTGTTGCAATCTCGGCACACTCAGTCCAGCCAAGCTGACAGCACTAGAAATATTGCACTTGATGAGATAGCTGAACATTTGGATAACAGTAACAGGATCGGTCCGAGTCAGCATGGATTTACGAAGAGGAAATCATGCTTGACTAATCTTTTGGAATTTTTTGAAGATGTAACTAGGATAATGGACAAGGGAGAGCCAGTGGATGTAGTGTACCTGGACTTTCAGAAAGCATATGATGAGGTCCCACATAGGAGATTTGTGGGCAAAATTAGGGCACATGGTATTGGGGGTAGAGTGCTGACATGGATAGACAGGAAACAAAGAGTAGGGATTAACGGGTCCCTTTCAGAATGGCAGGCAGTGACTAGTGGGGTAGGTGCTGGGACCGCAGCTATTTACAATATACATCAATGATTTGGATGAAGGGATTCAAAGTAACATTAACAAATTTGCAAATGACACACAGCTGGGTGGCTGTGTGAACTGTGAGGAGGATGCTATGAGAATGCAGGGTGACCTGGACAGGTTGGGGGAGTGGGCAGATGCATGGCAGATTAAGTTTAATGCAAATAAATGTGAGGTTATGCACTTTGGTAGCAAAAACAGGAAGGCAGATTACTATCTGAATGGCGTCAAGTTGGGAAAAAGAGAAGTACAACAGCATCTGGGGGTCCTTGCACATCAGTCTATGAAAGTAAGCATGCAGGTACAGCAGGCAGTGAACAAAGCGAATGGCATGTTGGCCTTTATAACAAGAGGAATCGTATTTAGGAGCAAAGAGGTCCTTCTGCAGTTGTACAGAGCCCTAGTGAGACCACACCTGGAGTATAGTGTGCAGTTTTGGTGTCCTAATTTGTGGAAGGACATTCTTGCTATTGAGGGAGTGCAGCGAAGGTTTGCAAGGTTAATTCCCGGGATGGAGGGACTGTCATATGCTGAGAGAATGGAGCAGCTGGGCTTGTACACTCTGGAGTTTAGAAGGATGAGAGGGAATCTCATTGAAACATATAAGATTGTTAAGGGCTTGGACACATTAGAAGCAGGAAACATGTTCCCGATGTTGGGGGAGTCCAGAACCAGGGGCCACAGTTTACGAATAAGGAGTAAGCCATTTAGAACGGAGATGAGGAAACACTTTTTCTCACAGAGAGTGGTGAGTCTGTGGAATTCTCTGCCTCAGAGGGCGGTGGTGGCAGGTTCTCTGGATGCTTTGAAGAGAGAGCTAGATAGGGTTCTTAAAAATAGTGGAGTCAGGGGATATGGGGAGAGGCAGGAATGGGGTACTGATTGGGGATGATCAGCCATGATCATATTGAATGGCAGTGCTGGCTCGAAGGGCCAAATGGCCTACTCCTGCACCTATTGTCTATTGTCTATCGTTGCTATCCCATTTTGTTTAATCCTGGCTGCATGAAGGGAGGATTTTAAAGTCACAGCACACTGCATTTTGAATAAGGCGAACTGAGCAGCCCATGCGCAGTTGGGGGCTATGGGTGAGTGCTGGAATCTTGCATTTGGGGAACGGGTTGCGTTAGGGAAACAGGTGAGTGGTGTGCAATATTGCCTTGGGGAACAGGTTGCGTTGGGGGACCAGGCCTCCCATTTGAGAAACAGGTGAGTGGTGGAATATTGCCTTGGGGAACGGGTTGCGTTGGGGGACCAGTCCTTCCGTGGGGGCTATGGGTGAGTGGTCCAATATTGCCTTGGGGGACCAGGCCACCTCTGTCTAATATACTAGACCAACGGGTTGGTCTAGTATATTACTAAAACTCTTATCTTGTTTGTTTCTTTGCGTGTGTGCGTGCGTGTTTGCACTCTCTGATTCAGTGATGTAGTCAAAGTACGGCAAAACGGTACATGACAGCGCTACAATTTTTGCACCACCTTACTCACAATTGTCATGTGGTGGTTTGTATCAAATTTCTTTCACATTGATGTTATATTTTACGTTATTGACAAATAAAACAAAAAAATGTAAACAGCACCCCCACTTGCCCTTAGCAGCTTATGATGTCACAATGGCATCTCATTTACATAAACTGCCCATTCATTTACAAAACAAAATTAGAGATTTTCATTGTGGGGGAAGGGGGGATCAGATGGGGGGGAGTGCCGATGATGCCCCCCCCCCCCCCACAATGAAAAACAGGTAGGGGTAGGGAGGGAGAGGGATGAGAAAGGGGGATAGAGGGAGAGGAGGGTGGGGGAGATGAGGAGGGAGAGTGGGGGGTGGGATAGTGGGAGGTGAGGAGTGGCAGAGCAGGGGGATGGAGGGAAGGGGTAGGGAGGGAGAAGGGATTATGGAGGGAGGGAGGGAGTGACGGAGGGTAGGGGAAAGGTGAGGGATGGAGAGATGAGAGAGGGAATGGGGGAGGGGAGGAGGAGAGGGAAAGAAGAGGGAGGGTGAGGAGGAGGGGCGGGAGTGCTGGGGGGTGAGGGGGAATGGAGTAGGGTTGGAGTAGGAAGAGGATGGTGAGGCACAGTTGATGGAGGGTTGCCGTGACTCGTGTTACACCGGGGATCTCTGGCGTCACAATGGGGACCCCTCAGCTGCTCCTGCGCAGTTGGGGGTTATGGATCAGTGGTGGAATGTTGCCTTGGGGGTGGCCCCAACGGGTCCGCACCTGGTCTAGTTAGCTCTTAAATGTCAGACCATTTCAGACTATTTCTTTGTGTATTTTGTTTCAAGTTGCATCATTTTCTTTTAGTAATTGTGCACGGTCATTTGAATCTTTGGATCCAAATATTACATTTACAATGACAAGTGGATGGCGTCTTCCTACACACATCCTGGCACTCATGTTTCTTTTTAGCAAAGATTATTTTGACTATAATGAGTAAAACACCTTTTCTTATCTTGCCTTCATACATCTTTTCGAAAACATATGTTTTAGTTTGGAAATAACTTAACTACACTTATGCCAATAGACAATAGACAATAGACAATAGGTGCAGGAGTAGGCCATTTGGCCCTTCGAGCCAGCACCGCCATTCAATGTGATCATGGCTGATCATCCCCAATCAGTACCCCGTTCCGGCCTTCTCCCCATATCTCCTGACTCAGCTATTTTTAAGAGCCCTATCTAGCTCTCTCTTGAAAGCATCCAGAGAACCTGCCTCCACCGCCCTCTGGCAGAGAATGCCGATTTAGTGAGTTTGAACATTTAAAGTCGTGATTGCCGGCATATCGCAAAAGTTTGTAAGAGGTTATTTCTGATGGCAATTTTTATAGGAATTATATTGAGAAACTATTTACTGACACAATGCCGTTACTTATTTCAAATTACAATGAAAAATGTTTTTTTAATTCAGATTTTTAGTGGCAGCATGTATATTTCACTTGTTAACATTTAAAAATGACGTTCATCCAATTTTTTAAAACTCTACGGGTATCTCTTACTTGATGTCATATTGAACTTAACAAATCTAGTTACCAGATGTGTCCCAATATATATCTAATGTTATAATGATTTTGCACTACCATCTGTAAAGAATAGGAGTCTTTATGGGCTGTAAATTGATATCTTCATGGCTACATTAATGAACAACTATATTTCATTATTCTGCCTGCATTTATTCCTACAACTGAGGACTTATAGATGCACAGTTATAATGGTGAAGAGTTTGCAATAAACTTGGCATGTTACGCTCCCTAATCCATAATCTCTGAATCCGAAGAAGTCTGAAAGAGAGTCTGAGGAAGGGTCATGACCCGAAACATAATTTGTCCATGTCCTCCAGAGATGCTGCCTGACCTGCTGACTTTGCACTTTGCATTTTCTTCATAATCTCTGAAGGCAGCTATGCTCCAACTGATTATAGATTTCCCCTCCTTTAATGCCTAGACTGGGATTGTATGCAATATACTGTAGATTAGATTTGGCTTTGAATGTACTTTCCACTCTGTTGTCTCTGATTTTTTTTCATGAGAATAGAATTAGGCCATTTGGTCCATCAAGCCTTTACGCCATTTAATCATGGCTGATCTATATTTCCCTCTCAACCCCCTTTCTCCTGTCTTCTCCTCATAACCCCTGACCTACACTAATCAAGAATCTATCTATCTCTGCCTTAAAAATATCCATTGACATGGCCCCTACTGTCTTCTGTGGCAATGAATTCCACAGATTTGACACCCTCTGACTGAAGAACTTCCTCCTCAGATACAGAGATTACAGCGTGGAAACAGGCCCTTTGGCCCACCGAGTGCACGCCAACCAGCGATCACCTGTGCACTGGTTCCATCCAACACAAGGGACAATTTACAGGTCAATTAACCTTCAAACCCACACGTCTTTGGAAGGTGGGAGGAAATCGATGCACCCGGAGAAAACCCACGTGGTCACAGGGAGAACGTACAAACTCCGTACAGACAGCACTCGAGGTCAGGATCAAACCCGGGTCTCTGGTGCTGTAAGTCAGCAACTCTACCACCATGCCACCCCCTAAGAGGTTGTTAAAGCCATGTCACGTTTGCTTCTTTGCTTCAGAACCACAGTGCACGTGCAGCTGATAACTCTTAGTTTTGTCAGTTGAATGGTACAGGTATCAACCACTAATGCTGAATGATTTATCGAAAACCAGCAGCCCCGATATCTAATCCATCTTCTGTCCTTCAAGTCTGTCGACAGATTTGCTACAGGGATTTGATATCAAATGCAAGTCCAGTCTTGTTCTTGACATTCACATCCGAGCAGCAATCATATTCGAGTGATCAAGATTAGGAACGGGAGGCTATTTTCTTCTCTTCTATGTGGTGCTGAAGCCAATGCTAATGGCTCCAGCTCCCATTTCAACTGAGGTGCAACTAGCTCAGACAAGAGATCAAATATGAGTTTATCCCAGGTTCTATGAGTAACAAAGAGAACATTAAATATAGGCAAAGATAGACTTAAAATACTGGAGTAACTCAATGGGTCTGGCAGCATCTCTGGAGAACATAGATAGGTGATATTTCAGGTTGGGACCCTACTTCTGATGTGAGTAAGAATTCAGAAGACATAAATATGGTTCTGTTTCTTTAAGTTCAGAGGGTTGAGGGATGATCTTTAGAGCTACAGTGTGGAAACAGGTCCTTCGGCCCACCGAGTCTGTGCCGAGCAGCGATCACTCCATGCACTAGCACTATCCCACTCATTAGGGACAATATTTTTATAGAAACCAATTAATCTAAAAACCTGTATGTATTTTTAGTGTGGGAGGAAACCAGGGCACCTGAAGAAAACCTACACAGTCACCGGGAGAATTTACAAACTCCATATTGACAGCACCCATAGTCAGGATCGAACATGGGTCTCTGGCGCTGTAAGGCAGCAACTCTACCACTGTGCCAACATGCTGCCCTTGTTGAGATCATTGAAATCAGTCTAATTGAAGTCATTAAAATTATAAAAGGATTGACATGCCAGATACAGAAAAACTACTTGCTTCAGTCATGGTATTCAAACAAGGAGGCAAAATGTTATTTTAGAGGGAGGCAATTTAAGGGTGAAATTGAGGGGAATTTCTTTGAATAAAATGTGTGGTGGAAAGCTGCAATTCTTCCCCCAAATATTGTGGATACTGGATCAATGAAAACATCAAGATGGATTTGAATAGAATTCTATTAGTTTGAGTAGCATGGGATACAGAGCAAACACACATACATGGAATTGGATTACTGATCAGATTAAATGGTGTAATTGATTGGAGGGGCAGAATGGCCTAAGTTCCCATGTGCGATATTATTGTTATGAATATTTAACAATATTTTCTCGGAAAAACCTTGACATTTACCACATTTTATGGGATTTTATAAGAATCTGAGGCGTAACTTTTTCACACAAAGGGTGTGTGGAATGAGCTGCCAGAGTTTTTGAGGCAGGGACTATTGCAACTTTTACAGTAATAAGCAATTAGACAGGTACATGGATAGGACATGTTTAGAGAGATGTGGGCAAAATGGTGTAGATGGGACATGTTGTTCAGTGTGAGCAAGTTGGGCCAAAGGGCTTGTTTCCACGCTGTATCACTCTATGACTATGACACAATCCCACAACTTAATTTCATGGACCATACTTTGTTTATTAATAATAATGGTTACAGACACGGGACATGGAGTTTCCCATTAATTGGTTTGCACATTATTTTGAATTAACCTGTAACAATAATTTGTCTCTTCTGTGAATAGCATCATGCGGCAGTGATCTACAGCACAGGACCGCTGCTGCTGCAATGGCAGCTGCTGCAACACAGAAAATGAACCAAAACGGAAGGCTCACCACCACAGCCCACCCCCTACTCTGCCACCCACCTGGCAACACACTCACGCATGAGAATAAACCATTATATATATATTATATATATATATATATATATATATATATATATATATATATATATATATATATATAAATTATTAAATGTACCAATGATAGATTTTACAGTTATAATCAAATCACGCGATAATTATAAAGTACTGGGTTTTGGTCTACATGGATTATGATATCATCTGAACCCCGCAATTAGATTACGGCTTTATAATCACTTCCAGGTATCCATTATTTTTGAAACAAAGTTTAGCTTTGGAACAGTTTGAAAAATGCCTGAAACCAGATTTGCTGAAATATGTGACCTTGACTTCTGACCCAAATCTTTGACCAACCATGCCCAAACTTTAATGGGTTCAAGAGCTCTGTGCTGAGTGATTGGCCTGTAATTACAGGCTATGACTCTAAAAGTTGTTTTGTAAATATGCAAGCACTTCATTCAAGTCCTTCGAGTACTGAATTACAAGTTAAAAGTATCGGTGTTTGTGTTGCATCAACATTCTTCAGTGTTAAATGTGAAATGGAATACTATGTTGAAATATGGAACCATGTCTTTTAAAATTACGTTAATTGACTAAGCTGTTTTTCTTTTTTTTTAACGTAGAAATGTAGCTAGAATCCTGAGAAGCATCACTTTAGATGATTGCAACTTTTCAGTTAGCCTTTAAATAAGGATGTAGTTTAATCTCTACTTTTATGTCAGACTAATAAAAGAAGGGCCATTTGAAAACATTGGTATGAAAATATTATATTAAAAAAGGCGCAGCAAAGTGAACAGCTCTGTTGATCACCTTGAATCCCACTCACATACTCCCTTTAATTAAGTGCAATAACATTTATTAACAAGCCTAAAATTACAACACCAGCAATGTAAATTTATTTATAATAGAATTTGTAATAGAATTGCAATGAATCACCCTGCGAACAATTTCTTGCATTCAGGTGAGTCAATTAAAAAATACTTTAAGCATTTAGGTTGTTTTATTACATGCTATTACATTTTTATTGCCCATGTATATTCATATATATATTATATATACAATACAACATATGGTATATAATATAACATATTATATACATATATAACATATATGTATGTGATGTATGTATATATATATATATATATATACATATATGTTCTTATACACATATTCATAAGAATACATATTCTTAACACACACACACAGACACACACACACACACACGCACACGCACACGCACACATATATAAAATGAATAAATGGCTGAATGGCAATTCTGGCAGTTCAAAGGTCTCAGATAATGTAAGAGATTCAGAAGGTGTAAATGTGGTTTAAGATATTATCTGATGATTGTGTGACATTCTTATCGTATCTGCTTTGTGTTGTTCAATCTAGAATATCATTGCTAATGACCAAAAAAAATTAAGCTGGCTATGACCGGTAATTACCACTGTTCCCAAGTGATTAAAAAAAAAGCAATTGCAACACTACAAAGCAGAATGAAAAATGAGATCTCAATTACGGTAATACAGAATACAGTTCAAAATACTGAACAAAATCATGTCCATTGATATGTGTAAGAAGAAACTGCAGATGCTGGTTTAAACCGAAGACAGACACAAAAAGCTGGAGTACCTCAGCGGCACAGGCAGCATCTCTGGAGAGAAGGAATGGGTGACGTTTCGGGTTGAGACCCTTCTTCAGACTGGTTAGGTGATAAGGGAAATGAGAGATGTAGACAGTGATGTGGAGAGATAAAGAACAATGAATAAAAGATATGCAAAACAGTAATGATGATAAAGGAAACAGGCCATTGTTAGCTGTTTGTAGGGTGAAATTTGAGAAGCTATCTTTATGTCCATTGATACAATTGCTTGTATATTGTCGAGTGTAGCAGTGTAGTGGCTCCCTTGTTGGGCTAGTAGTCTAAAGAATACTTTAATGCTGAGTGAGATTATTTTAGAATTGTTTCAGAACTGGTCAGCTGTGAGGTGTTGTGAGCCAATAATGGAGCTCAATTGTATTCCCACATAATCTGTAATGTTATGTCATTGTATATTGTTCAGTTTACCATTAACAGTAGCTGTAGTATATCTAAAAATTGGGTGCCAATCTGAAAATGCCAAAACATCCATTTACATTGTGGCACCGTGGCCAGAGACACTGGTTCGATCCTGACCTTGGATACCGTATGTGTGGAGTTTGCACGTTCTTCCTGTGACCCCATGGGTTTTCTCTGGGTGCTCTCATTTCATCCCACGTCTCAAAGACGTGATGGTTTGTGAGTTAATCAGCGTCTATAAATTGCCTCTAGTGTGTGAGGAGTGGACGTAAAAGTGAGGTGATATAGAACTGGTGTGAACGGATGATTGATGGTTGGCATGGACAGTGGGCCTAAGGGCCTGTTTCTATGCTGTATCTCTAAACTAAACTATAGTTATTCCAAACAGGTGAACACCATAGGCAGAGTTCGACAATAGGCAACATCAATAAAAACGATTACTTCCTTATAGCAAGAGGTAGAGCAGGTTAGGACTTTATTCCTTGGAGTGTGGGATGATGACTTAGACTGAGTTCCTCCCACACTGTTGAGTGCATTGGGCAGCAAGCTTTCGGCATTCTGTTCGGTTATGTGCAACGTCTTCCACCCTCGATAGGTTTGTGTCCCGGGCTTCCAAATCCCTCTCAATGTTTGTCTCCATATGAGTTTTGGTCAGCCTCTTTTCCATCTTCCGTGAGGTTGCCATGTCATTGCTATCTTAGGTGCACGTTCTGGTGACATTCTGAGTACATGTCCTGCAAATTTCATCTGCGTACCTCTGTGTCCTGGCTGAGAGGCTTTGTTGCAGTTTCATGATGAGGGATGATCTTATAGAGATATAAGATAATGAGAGGAATAGATTGGGTACATGCACCAAGTCTTTTGCCCAGAGTAAGGGAATCAAAAACCAGAAGACATAGGTTTAAGGTGTGGGGGAAAGATTTAATAGGAACCTGAGGAGCAACCATTTTACACATAGGGATATGGAATGAGCGGTCAGAGGAGGTACTATCACAATGCTTAATACACAATTGGACAGGTACATGGATAGGATAGGTTTAGAGGGATATGGGCCAAACATAGGCTGGTGGGACTAGTGTAGATGGGGTATATTGGTCGTCATGTGAAATTTGGGGCTAAGGGCCTGTTTCCACAGAGTATGACTCTATCCTATTGTTAATGGCAGTGAACAATTAGGCCACAATTACAGACCAAGCATGACTACAGAACATGAAATGTTAGTAGCCAGCTTTAACCAAATATCTTAAATGGAACTTCCATTATGGCTTTCCACTGAGGTTCCGACTGTCTCAGAGGCCATTCTTCCCCAGCAATGTCTGAAGTGGAAATGGAGAGGAGATAATCAGCTTATTCCATTTGTGGTGGACAGGGGTACAATAACATGGAGGTTAAATTATTGAATTAATGTCCAGATGACCATGAACCCAGGAAAATAAATTTAAATCCCACATGATCGCTGGAAAATTTAAATTTGAGCAATTAATGGAAGTGAACAATAATGTAATGTGAATAAAAAAACTAGTAATGAAAATCCGGAAACCACTGGATTGCTGTCTAAACCCATTCCATAGGTTCATGTCATATTAGTAGAATTAGGCCGTTTTGACTTTCATGTGTACTACGCCATTCAATATTGGCTGATCTATAGTTCCTTCTCAACCCGGTTCTCCTGCCTTCTCCCCATAACCCTTGATATCCTCACTAATCAAGAATTTGTCAATTTCTGCCTTAAAATATCCATTGATTTGGTTTCTATAGCCATCCGTGGCAATGAATTCCACAGATTCACCAACCTCTGACGAAATAATTTCTTCCTCATCTCCTTTCTAAAGGTGTGTCCTTTTATTTTAAAGCTCTGCCCTCTGGTCCTGGACTCTCCCACTAGTGGAAACATCCTCTCCTCATCCACCTTATCCAGGCCTTTAATATTTCATCCACAAATGTGCTCAGAGAAAATCCACCATCCTTACCTTGTTTGGCATATATGTGTCTCCACGCACACAATGAGTCTCCTCATTTCAGACAATTAGGAGTACAGAATATGTTTTTCTCAAAAGGAATAGTGGTGGTCATGATTATTTTTGTGCAAATGCCACTCTAAGTGTGGTAGAGGTGCAATTGATATGGAGGTTAGTATTAGTGACCCAACATTAGTTTCACAAAACCAATATCTTGGCCACAAACTCCTTGTTCAAAAACATAGATTATGCAAAATTGCATTTACTTGCACAGTTGATCTGAATGAAGTCAGCTCGGAAAGGATAATAAGTCACTTTATTTCAAATCACTCTTTCAGTGATGTGATAAGTGTGCATTACTGGTGGACACTTCACAGGCATTGAAGACTATCATATATTCGCCCAAATTTTAATTGAGGTTGGCTATTTAATTTTTCTTCCTCTCTCATATACCTATAATAGTGCTTTGGTCTGGGTGCTTATGGAGATATCTATCTGGTTGCCCTGTAAACTCAGATCCCAGATGTGCAAATTGCATTGCATCATTTTTAACAATATACAGTTCATACTTAGAATGCTAAAGTGCACCAACAGACCCTTGAGCCCACAGTGTCTGTTCTCATCGTGATGCCAAATTAAACTAATCTCTTCTGCCTGCATGTGATCAATATCCCTCCATTGCTCGAATATCCATGTGTCTATCTAAAAGCCTCTTAAACGGCAATATCACATCTGCCTCCACCACCACTTCTGGCAACACAGGCACCCACCACTCTCTGTGTAAATAAACGTGCCCCACACATCTTGACATTTTGCCCCTCTAATCTTAAAGCCATCCCCTTTGTCTTTGCCATTTCCACCCTGGAAAATGGTTCTGACTGTCTACTCTGTCCATGCCTCTTATAATTTTATATACTTCTATCAGGCCTACCCCTCTGTCTGCGATGCTCCAGAGAAAACAGTTTAAGTTTTTCCAACCTCTCTACCTTCTAATTCTGGCAGAATTCTGGTAAATCTCTTCTGCACCTTCTCCAAATCCTCCTCATCTTTCTTGTAAAGGAGGTGATCAAAACTGCACACAATACTTCAAATACTGCCTAACCAAAGTTTTGGAAGCCTGCAACATGACTTACTGACTCTTATATCCCAGCAGATAAAGGGAAACATACCATATCCTTCTTCACAACACCATCTACTGGTGTTCTTGCTTTCAATGAGCTAAGGACGCCATGACCCTCTGCATTAATGTTGTTCAGGGTGTTGCCATTAACTGTATACTTTCCCCCTTCCACTCGATCTCCAAAATTGCAACACCTCACACTTGCTCAGATTAATCTCAGAATACTGTTAACATTAATTTAAGAGGAGCATATCAGTCAGAGTGTAGTGCTTATTAACCTGACATTGAAGTGCAGCCCAACCTTCCCTACCCAACATAAATATTTATTTGCCTAGCTATTTAAATCAAAACATTCCCTCAACTGGAAGAGCGTAATTGCAAATATGTTTAACAAAAATTCAGTGGACAAGTGTCTATTGCGCTTTTGCATTCTCATGTTGCCTTCTCATACCTTTTTGATATTTTCAGTGCAGTTTCAAACATGGGAAATAATTTAAGCCGGTAATGTGGATGTTTTTAATTTAGAGATGCAGCATGGAAACAGGCCTTTTACCCCACCTAGTCCATGCCAACCATTGATCACCTGTTTACACTAGTTCTATGTTATTCCATGTTCGCATCCACTCCCTACACATTAGGGACATTGTGCAGAGGCCAATTAACCTATAAACACACATCTTTGGGATGGGGAGGAGACCGGAGCACCTGGAAGAAATTCACATGGTCACAGTGAGATCGTGCAGACTCCACATAGGCAGCACCCGAGGTCTGGATTGAACGTGGGTCTCTTGGGCTGTCAGGCAGCAGCTCTATCAGCTGCGCCACAGTGCCGCACTTTTTCTATTTTGTTTATGAAACATCATACATCCATCATTCCATAGGACGTGGATATGATGAAGGTGCAGAGAGAGCAAATTCCATTCCACTCAAGAATAAATGAAGTAAATGAAATATTATGACAAGTGCGGATATAATTATTCATACTATAAGCAGGATTAAAAGATAATTTATGCATCAGAAGGACTAATATTTTCATTTAGACACAAAGAACTGCAGATGTTTGAATCATGCATAGAACACAAAATAACTATAAGGATCAGGCAGCCTGACCCCTTTGAAGTCACTCGAGTACTTTGCGTTCTTCCGCTGTTTTAGTTACTTTGTGTGAGAGATATGTGTAAACTTTTTTAAGTGGCACAAAATCTCATCATTAGTGAGATACACTGGGCTTGCTTTAAATGTAATCCCCACTGCCGGGATTCAAGATGGCTCGTGTTTCACATAGACTCATATAGCTGTAACGTACCTCAATTAACTGTAAAAATAGGTAGAACATATTGAAAAGTACCGTTAATGGAATTGGGATGAAAATGATCTGAAAATTTTGTGAAACCCACTTTTTGTTCAAAGCATTCACAATTTTTTAATGTGAATTGGACAGATCTGCAGAAATCTCCTTTTCTTAAATTATGTAAGGATTGAGGGAAAAAAATACAAACTACTGGAGGTACTCAACGGGTCAGGCAGCATATCTGGAAGGCATGGATAGGTGACATTTTGGGCCGGGACCCTTCTTCAGACGGAAGAAGATCTGCCTGACCTTTTGAATTACTCCAGCACATTGTGTTTTGTTTTGTTTTTTCAAAATGAGCATTGCAGTTTCTTGTGTCGAATGATTGAGGAAAGTAAGTTTGTTCAGTAAACACATAATTCTTAATTTTTGTTTTCATAAAAAGTGGCAGATCGATCCGTAATGTAAAATATCACTTGATTTATCACTATTCCTCCCATCTGTAAAGATTGACCATACTTCTTTCTGATATTTTATCACAAGGGTAATGTTACTGGTACTTTCATTCAGCAACCTAAAATATTTCATATTGACTTTAATGAATGGAAATTTATTTGTTAAATCTTCAAGTGTGCATTACAAGGTTGACTTTAAAACAATTGTGAATGTATTACGTAAATACTATACTGAAAACCAATACATAAATTAACTTGAACACAATATGTCAATTAAAGCTACATTACACCGTAGTTTCTATTTCCATTACTAGGAACTTAAAGGATCCCAGGAGCAACAAATATTGAAATACAATTCAGTTCCAATATACTGTGCCTAGAATGATAAGACATGGGATTTCATCCCTGATCTAAACGATCTTACTGTGCTGAACAGATGTCAGGCCACCCCCAGTTAAGAGAAATGATAACTAAGAAATCAATCACCTCATACAAGCCAGTTACTGGGTCCCACTGAAAGAGGAAGGTAGTGAGCTGATCTCTCAATCTGTGCCTACCATTGAAACCATGGCAAATATAGTAGGAACATGAATACAGAAAATACTTGTCCAAAGCAGGAAAGAAAATAATGAGCTGCAAAGATAAAACAGTTTGAAGCTGTCTTGTGTATTCGAATACTGCAAACTGAATATTTTGGCTGCTGTGTTTGACTTTACTTAGTACATTGATTTTGGCATTAGTTTTGTTCAATTGATCTATTTTCACCTCAGATCAGAAGGGTTCACCTCAGTTCAAACTCCACTCCCATATTTAAATTCAGTCTGAAGAAAGGTCCTGACCCGAAACTTCGTCTGCCCATTCCCTCCCCAGATGTTGCCTGACCCGCTGAGCTCCTCCAGCACTTTGGCTTCTGCCGATATTTAAAATGTGTGGTCCAGAATTAAAGCTCTATTCAGAAAGAGGAAATGCTTTATTGTGAAAAATAGTGTCCTTTAACTTGAGGCTTTTAGTTTAGTTCAGTTTAGTAATAAAGCATGGAAATAGGGCCTTTGACCCACCAAGTCCATGCCCACCTGTAGGACCTGTTCAGAAGAATCCCTCCGTAGAGTTCAAAGTCGAAAGCTTCCCTGCTGCATTGGCCACTAAACCTATCAATTTCATTCCTTCAACATTTACCATCCATGTCCAGTTTTTTGGAACGTTAATATCTGAAAACAGTTGTAACAATAGCCAGCAGCCTAGATCATCACAACCAACCTCCCTTCCGTTAGCTCCATCTACACTTCACAGTGCCTCAGCAAGATTCTAATGATAGGTTTTTGAGTTATAACATTAATCCTCTTCTCCTTTTTCCACATATACTTCCTGACTGGGCAGTTTTGCAATATATATTGGTTTCATCTATTACCATGGTTGTGCCAGTCAGTTGTGTCTGCTGCTTTTTATACCAACCTCCTTTCCATTGACTCCATTTACACCTCACGCTGCCTTGGCAAGGCCACCAGCATAATCAAAGATGGGTCTCACCCTGGGCACTCTCTCTTCTCCCCATCTCCCATCAACCAGTGATACAGAAGTGTGAAAACGCACACCTCCAGATTCAGAGACAGTTTCTTCCCAGTTGTTATCAGGCAACTGAACCATTCTATCACCAACCAGAGAGCGGTCCAGAGCTACTATCCACCTCATTCAAGACCTTCAGATTATCTTTAATTGGACATTATTGGACTTTATCTTGCACCAAACATTATTTCCTTTATCATGTATATGCTATACGCAGTGGATGGCTCGATTGTCATCATGTATAGTCTTTCCACTGACTGTTAGCACACAAAATGCTTTTCACTCTACCTTATCACACTTATCAAGCTTATCACACGTAATAATAAACTAAACTAAATTAAACATTTCAAACAACTTTGTTTTAAGATTTACTAAGGGACCTTACTTGGATTCAGCGCATGGACAGATGTGAACATCTGAAAATGTGCCTCAGCAAACCATTTATACCTGAACAAATATTACTTCTTATATTGGTGATCATGTCGGTTAATTACATAGATACATAGAAAATAGGTGCAGGAGTAGGCCATTCGGCCCTTCGAGCCTGCACCGCCATTTAATGTGATCATGGCTGACCATCCACAAGCAGTACCCCGTTTCTGTCTTCTCCCCATACCGCTTGATTCCGCTTGCCCTAAGAGCTCTATCTAACTCTCTTTTGAATGCATCCAGCGAATAGGCCTCCACGGCCTTCTGAGGCAGAGATTTCCACAAATTCACAACTCTCTGTGTCAAAACGTTTTTCCTCATCTCAGTTCTAAATGACCTTCTTAAACTGTGGCCCTGGTTCTGGAGTCCCCCAACATCGGGAACATGTTTCCTGCACGTAGCGTATCCAATCCCTTGATAATTTCATGTTTCTATAAGATCCCCTCTCATCCTTCTAAATTCCAGTGAATACAAGCCCAGTTGCTCCATTCTTTCATCATATGACTGTCTCGCCATCCCGGGAATTAACCTTGTGAACCTACGTTGCACTCCCTCAATAGCAAGAATGTCCTTCCTCAAATTAGGAGAGCAAAACTGCACACAATACTCTGGGTGTGATCTCACTAGGGCCCTGTACAACTGCAGAAGGACCTCTTTGCTCCTATACTCAACTCCTCTCGTTATGAAGGCCAACATGCCTTTAGCTTTTTTCTCTGCCCGCTGTACCTGCATGCTTACTTTCAGTGAGTGATGTACTAGGACACCCAGGTCTCATTGTACTTCCCCTTTTCCTAACCTGACACCATTCAGATAATAATCTGCCTTACCATTCTTGCCTCCAAAGTGGATAACCTCATATTTATCCACATTATACTGCATCTGCCATGCATCTGCCTACTCACCCAACTTGTCCAAGTCGCTCTGCATCCTCATAGCATCCTCTTCACAGTTCACACTGCTACCCAGCTTTGTGTCATCTGCAAATTTGCTAATGTTACTTTTAATTCCTTCATCTAAATCATGAATGTATACTGTAAATAGCTGCGGTCCCAGCAGCGAGTCTTGCGGCACCTCACTAATCACTGCCTGCCATTCTGAAAGTGACCCGTTAATCCCTACTCGTTGTTTCCTGTCTGCAAACCAATTTTCTATCCATGTCAATACACCCTACCCCCAATACCATGTGCTCTAATTTTGCCCACTAATCTCCTGTGTGGGACCTTTTCAAAGGCTTTCTGAAAGTTCAGGTACACTACATCCACTGGCTCTCCTTGTCCATTTTACTTGTTTACATCCTCAAAAATTCCCAGAAGATTTGTCAAGCATGATTTCCCCTTCGTAAATCCATGCTGACTTGGACTGATCCTGTTACTGCTATTCAAATGCGCCGCTATTACATCTTCGATAATCGACTCCAGCATCTTCCCACCACCGATGTCAAGCTAACTGGTCTATAATTCCCTGCTTTCTCTCTCCCTCCTTTCTTGAAAGTGGGATAACATTAGCTACCCTCCAATCCACAGGAACCGATCCAAAATCTAGAGAGCATAGGAAAATGATCACCAATGCGTCCACGATTTCTTGAGCCACCTCCTTGAGTACCCTGGGATGCAGACCATCAGGCTCTGGGGATTTATCTGCCTTCAGTCCCATCATTCTACCCAACACTGTTCCCTGACTAATGTGAATTTCCTTCAGTTCCTCCGTCACCCTAGGTCCTCTGTCCCCTAGTCATCTGGGAGATTGTTTGTGTCTTCCTTAGTGTAGACAGAACCAAAGTACCTGTTCAACTAGTCTGCCATTTTCCTTGTTCCCTATAATAAATTCACCTGTTTCTGTCTTCACATTTATCTTAACTATTTTGTCCTTCTTCATATACCTAAATAAGCTTATAATATCCTCCTTTATATTCTTGGCTACCTTACCTTCATTCTTCATCTTTTCTCCTCGTATTAACTTTTTAGTTACCTTCTGTGATAGAATTAATGTCTACTCCAGTTATCTGTCTCCCAGTTCTTCTAATCACTGATTGCTAATATATTTTTTTTCTTTGTGTTTCTAATAACTTTATCCAAGTAGTTTTATCCACATTATACTGCATCTGCCATGCATCTTGCCTACTCACCCAACCTGTCCAAGTCACTCTGCATCTCATAGCATCCTCTTCACAGTTCACACTGCTACCCAGCTTTGTGTCATCTGCAAATTTGCTAATGTTACTTTTAATTCCTTCATCTAAATCATGAATGTATACTGTAAATAGCTGCGGTCCCAGCAGCGAGTCTTGCGGCACCTCACTAATCACTGCCTGCCATTCTGAAAGTGACCCGTTAATCCCTACTCTTTGTTTCCTGTCTGCAAACCAATTTTCTGTCCATGTCAATACCCTAACCCCAATACCATGTGCTCTAATTTTGCCCACTAATCTCCTGTGTGGGACCTTATCAAAGGCTTTCTGAACGTTCAGGTACACTACATCCACTGGCTCTCCCTTGTCCATTTTACTTGTTACATCCTCAAAAATTTCCAGAAGATTTGTCAAGCATGATTTCCCCTTCGTAAATCCATGCTGACTTGGACCGATCCTGTTACTGCTATTCAAATGCGCCGCTATTACATCTTCGATAATCGACTCCAGCATCTTCCCACCACCGATGTCAGCTAACTGGTCTATAATTCCCTGCTTTCTCTCTCCCTCCTTTCTTGAAAGTGGGATAACATTAGCTACCCTCCAATCCACAGGAACCGATCCAAAATCTAGAGAGCATTGGGAAAATGATCACCAATGCGTCCACGATTTCTTGAGCCACCTCCTTGAGTACCCTGGGATGCAGACCATCAGGCTCTGGGGATTTATCTGCCTTCAGTCCCATCATTCTACCCAACACTGTTCCCTGACTAATGTGAATTTCCTTCAGTTCCTCCGTCACCCTAGGTCCTCTGTCCCCTAGTCATCTGGGAGATTGTTTGTGTCTTCCTTAGTGTAGACAGAACCAAAGTACCTGTTCAACTAGTCTGCCATTTCCTTGTTCCCTATAATAAAATTCACCTGTTTCTGTCTTCACATTTATCTTAACTATTTTGTCCTTCTTCATAAGCTTATAATATCCTCCTTTATATTCTTGGCTACCTTACCTTCATTCTTCATCTTTTCTCCTCGTATTAACTTTTTAGTTACCTTCTGTGATAGAATTAATGTCTACTCCAGTTATCTGTCTCCCAGTTCTTCTAATCACTGATTGCTAATATATTGTTTTTTTCTTTGTGTTTCTAATAACTTTATCCAAGTAGTTTATCCACATTATACTGCATCTGCCATGCATCTGCCTACTCACCCAACCTGTCCAAGTCACTCTGCATCCTCATAGCATCCTCTTCACAGTTCACACTGCTACCCAGCTTTGTGTCATCTGCAAATTTGCTAATGTTACTTTTAATTCCTTCATCTAAATCATGAATGTATATTGTAATTAGCTGCAGTCCCAGCAGCGAGCCTTGCGGCACCTCACTAATCACTGCCTGCCATTCTGAAAGTGACCCGTTAATCCCTACTCTTTGTTTCCTGTCTGCAAACCAATTTTCTGTCCATGTCAATACCCTAACCCCAATACCATGTGCTCTAATTTTGCCCACTAATCTCCTGTGTGGGACCTTATCAAAGGCTTTCTGAACGTTCAGGTACACTACATCCACTGGCTCTCCCTTGTCCATTTTACTTGTTACATCCTCAAAAATTTCCAGAAGATTTGTCAAGCATGATTTCCCCTTCGTAAATCCATGCTGACTTGGACCGATCCTGTTACTGCTATTCAAATGCGCCGCTATTACATCTTCGATAATCGACTCCAGCATCTTCCCACCACCGATGTCAAGCTAACTGGTCTATAATTCCCTGCTTTCTCTCTCCCTCCTTTCTTGAAAGTGGGATAACATTAGCTACCCTCCAATCCACAGGAACCGATCCAAAATCTAGAGAGCATAGGAAAATGATCACCAATGCGTCCACGATTTCTTGAGCCACCTCCTTGAGTACCCTGGGATGCAGACCATCAGGCTCTGGGGATTTATCTGCCTTCAGTCCCATCATTCTACCCAACACTGTTCCCTGACTAATGTGAATTTCCTTCAGTTCCTCCGTCACCCTAGGTCCTCTGTCCCCTAGTCATCTGGGAGATTGTTTGTGTCTTCCTTAGTGTAGACAGAACCAAAGTACCTGTTCAACTAGTCTGCCATTTCCTTGTTCCCTATAATAAATTCACCTGTTTCTGTCTTCACATTTATCTTAACTATTTTGTCCTTCTTCATATACCTAAATAAGCTTATAATATCCTCCTTTATATTCTTGGCTACCTTACCTTCATTCTTCATCTTTTCTCCTCGTATTAACTTTTTAGTTACCTTCTGTGATAGAATTAATGTCTACTCCAGTTATCTGTCTCCCAGTTCTTCTAATCACTGATTGCTAATATATTGTTTTTTCTTTGTGTTTCTAATAACTTTATCCAAGTAGTTTTTTTCTGTTTTTTTTTCCTTTGGGTCTGAATTGACAGTTTTTCAGTGTGGCTTTTGAGCAAGCCAATTTACAGCTGCCAATATACTTTTGACGGGATTGTCAATTAAACTACAGGTATGAAAGAAAATATATCTTATGAAGAAAATATATGCATGCTGCAAACTTCCTGGGTACAATCTATAATGCAGCTATAATGCTATATTTGCTATAATGAAGTTGTAGATATTTGCAAGACAACATGTTGCAGAATGTATTTTTTTAATAACTACACTAGACCAAGTGGGACCCGTTGGGTCCCGTCCCCCAACGTGGGGGGGTGGGGGGAGTGAGGGGGTAGAGTTGAGGGGAGGGAGGTAGAGAGGGAGAGGGCGAGGGAGGGAGAGGGCGAGGGAGGGAGAGGGAGGGGGGTAGAGTGGGAGGGGCGTCGAGAGGGAGGGGGTAGAGTGGTGGGGAGGGAGGGTAGAGAGGCAGAGGGAGGGAGAGGGACGGCGGTCGAGGGGGAGGGTGGTAGAGTGGGGGGAGGTTGGAGAGGGAGAGGGAGAGGTCGAGGGAGGGAGAGGGAGAGGGAGGGGGGTAGAGAGGGCGGGAGTGAGGGTAGATATTGAGGGGGCATCTCCCTCAGCCACCCTTCCCCATCGCCCTCCACCACACCCTCCCCCCCATCTCCCTCTCCCACCCCACTCCCCGCCCCATCTCCCTCCTCCTCCTCATTTCCTTCATCCTCCTCCCCTCACTCCCATTCCCTGCCACAGGACCTACCCAGGTCGTAGAGCAACGCCACGGTCTGGAACTCGGCCTGGTTCTCATACTCGGCCCGGCCCAGACTTGGTTCCAGTGGCAGCTTTTTTTGTAGGCCCTGGGCTCGGCTCTCAAGCACCAGGCTCAGCTCCAGCCAGGGCCCGCTTCAACACCCTCGCCACCAGGTGTCGGGCGTTAGCAGTCATGGCCCCATCCCAAGTCCCGGGCTCGGGCTCGGCTCTCACTCCAGCTCCAGCACCGCCCTCCCGTTGCCAGCATCGGGCGCTGGCAACGGCCGCCACGCAAGCGTGCTGGAGTGCCCCTCCCTCCCGGAGTGTCCCATCCTGCCTTGCAAGTGCATTGTGATGTCATTCGGGTGCGTTGGATTGCCCCTCCCTTCCGGCGTGTCCCGCCTTGCCTTGCAAGTGCCTTGTGACGTCACTTGGGTCTTTTTCCAAAAATGGGTGAGTTTTCTGGGTTTTGTTTTAACTTTAAATGATTAAAAAGTGCGGAAATATAGGTTGGAATGTGACAGGAAGATGTTTATCGCCTCAACGGGAAAAGTGTGAGTAGAATGTGTGAAAATGGGAAGGCTGTGACCTAGCTTTTGGAAGAAAATAGAAATTGGCACACAAGCGTACACACAGACAGCCACAAACAAGACAAAGAGTTTTAGGAATAGTATAGATTATTGATATGAACACAAGTTTGCATACTTTTACAATACATCTCTTAAATGGTATGGCTTTTTCTGAAACTTGTTAGAAAAAAGTAATTAACAAAATAGGTCTGATTTCTTCGACATGGTAATTTTAAGTAGATTAAGAAGAGATTGTATAGTTTATTTGATAAATTAATACATTTCCATTAACAGCAGTGTGACATATGTCAAATGTTAGTGGCTCAACATGTGTTTGTGCTTATCTTGAACAAAATTCTTTTCTTAGGTTCTCATACCTCAAATGAAACAATATCCCCTTCTGCAAGCTGTATATCAAAAGGAACTAAATTAGGGCTGCAATTATACTGGTAGCTGTAACGCTGTAACCTGTCTGTGATTTGAAGTCTATCTATTACCAAGGCCTGCAGTGCGTATCTATGTACAAATTTAGGGAGGACTATTTTATTTCTGTGGATTATCTGCATTTTGGAGGAAACAGTGATCATCAGTAAAGAATGGGTTTCAGGTTGGAATTTATAGAAAGGATTAAGTATATTTTTGGAAGTTTATGTTAAATTTAAATAGAATAGAATATCCAGTTGATGGGCTAAGAATTGGTATTTCTCAACCAAGTTCCCAAAGATGTCTTTATGGATGATCTGCTATTCTGGGCCAAGAGCTAAATCCTGCCAGGGGGCTTAGAGTCATGGAATTATAGTCTTACATCTTGGAAACACGTCCTTAGGCCCAACTCGCCCACACTTCCCATCTACACTGGTCCCACCTGCCTGCATTTGCCCTATCTCCCTTTAATCCTGGAAGTAATATTATGCGAACTGAATCAACCTTCGGATACTTCAGAGGTTTCCTTAACTTGCTCATCAGAAATGTATGAGGTACTTTCTAGCAACATGAAGGATTAAATAAAGGTGTGGCACCGAAAAAAAAGCACTGATTGATATTTTAAGTTTAGTTTAGTTTATTGTCACGTGAAACCTCACGTGGTACAGTGAAAAGCTATTGTGTTGCATGCTATCCAGTCAGCCAAAAACTATACATGATTCATTCCTTGAAGACGTAAAATTATGCCACAATTATCTGTAATTAAATTGGAACTAACTAGATCATTGTACGGGAGCCATTAATCAGCCATTAATTTTGAATGTGGGCTCCAAATATTTCAGTGGGTTTTGACTGTGGCCCAAACAAACGGGACACTTGATTGTAGCATCGCCGCTGCCTCTGTTAACACTAGGTGGCAGTAAAGACTTAAACAATTAGTCTTTGAGGATCGTTTATTCCCTCTCCAGTCAGATAAATGTGGATTGGATATCTTTGGGAAAATATTACATTTAATAATCACATTTTGCATGTGTAAGATAGTCATAATTTCTTAAGATTTTTTAAAGAAAGTCCTGGCAGATTATTATTATTATTATCTGAGGCAATAATGTTAATATTCTAATAAAGGATAATTGACCATCAGCATTTTTTAAAAAATCATCGTTTTGTATTTCAAAAAAATCCAAAATACTGCGTATGCTAAGAAGAAAGAGAAACGGGAAATGTCAATACTCAATTAGTCAGGCAGCGCCTGGGAGGGAAGAAACATTCTTACCGTTACAACTGGAAAATGTTAAGAGATATAACAAATATCAAGTTCCGGGAAGAGTCGGGGGAGAAGGAACAAAAGGGAAAGTGGGAGGCAGGAGAGATTAAACGACGAAAGGTAAGATGGTGCTAAACAGGAGACAAATAAATCAACTAAGGTTGGATCCTGAGAGGATGTAAATGGAAACTGTATATTCATTAATTGACATTGTCGTTACGTGAGCAGCCAGAAGACGAGGTACTGTTGCTTGAGCTTTCACCGAGCTTCAGTGGAACAGTGGCTGTGACTGGGGAAAGAGTGGTCGGAGTACCTTTGGGATAAAGACTTGCCGTGGCAGGTGGCCAAAACTCGGGGTTTCGCCGGTGAATTGAACAGAGGCGATCTGTAAAGTAGGCGTCCAATGTATTTCCAGTGTAAAAAAAAGAATGTTACATAGTGGTTTTGGAAATGGAGGGGGATAACGGGGGCTGCATTGATCTGGGTTGTCGAAAAGTTACTATGATAGTGGAAAAGCGTGCCGTGGGACTATGGGGGGAAACGCGGAAAGGGAAAGGGAGGGAATATAGTGTTTGGTGGTCGGAGCATCATGCCAGCGATGTCTGAAATGGTGCAAGATGATTCGTTGAATGTGAAGACCGACAGAGAGTGAGGTGAAATAATTATTTACCGCATATAAGTTAATTCAACATGTTTTAACCAGTTTTAAAAATAAAGATAAATCTGGGAATAAATTGTTATATTTCAAAGCCTGATATAACATTTTTTAATTCCAATTAAGATCAAACGTTAAGAATAAAACGTAAACATATTATTTACAGTTCACATAATCACTTAATATATAATTAAATTGTTTAAATGTCGAATATTTGTCGAATATTTCTATAATCTGTAATATTTATCTTTCGAATTAACATTTCCTTTTTAGTCTTATTTTTGTGGTTTGTCTTTTTTGTAAGCGGTTTATTCTAAACACGACAACTCTTCCCCGAGTCCCTAGGGACTGGTTTAGTAAGTGAGACTAGACTAGATCGTTAAGGATGATTGATGGGTCTGAATTTACATTCGTATGTATGGGATCAGAGCAAACAAGAAGGGATTGATATGATGAAGAAAAATGCAGTGAAAAACACTCATATCTCCACTTTCCAATATATCACGATTGTCAAAATATAAACATGTACCTTTAAGAGTAAATCGGTAAATCTAGCGCGTTCCCCTTTAATAATTTACTCTTTTCGTATGATTACTTAAAGCTGTACTCGCGGCGTGAATGATGTTTGCAAAAATAAAGGAAACACGGCTGGCGTAATATCAAATATAGTGTTTCACGGGAAAATGGGATATAACTTTGTTTTTTATTGTCATAAATTTAGACTTCATCCAGCGCAATATTAATTAGTAGCTTCTGTCCGATGTCTCAGCTCCATTCTCGTTTAAACAGATTTGTCGTTTCCATAACAAAGCAGAATCCTTTCATTATGTCCGATCTCCAAAGACCTGTTGGATACTTTTGAGTGCCAGTTCAAATAAAGCACGCGGAATGTTCAGCCCGACTTCTTTAAGTGCGAGTGTGGTGACTCTCCCTTTTTAATTTCTTAGGACGTTTATTGGGAAAGCCTACCTGATTTGAAAAATCTGCTAAAATATTTCAAATTCGTGGACCGATGTAACTGAGCACGGAGCAAGTACTCCAACGATCGGTGAGTTAACAGAGGCCAAGTACATGTTTTGGCCCGTTTCATTTATATTTAAGATTTTTTTTTGTTTGGGGAGGGGGTGTGTTCACACAATTTAACACGGGTTTGTAACTACCTGAAAAGGAAGTGAAAGAAAGATTTGTCGTGACTGGGTTGTTTAAAAAATACATTCCCTGCAAAACTATCGTTTGCAGAATCTCCGCAAAGTCAATGCCCTTCATTGGAGCGAATGGCGTGCAAGGCGTGGGTTTTACACAGATGCAGCCCGTCTGTAGAATAGATGTTTAACCCCGTGAAGATGTCTATTTATGTGTCTATTTCACCGACACTGTCTTGGGTTTTGTAATGTTCATTTATTAAAATTAATAAACCTTTAGTTAAAGCCATTTTTAACTAACTAATTTTACTAACTAACTAACAGAACTGATTTTATCACTAGGGAAGTTTCTTCCAACTTTGGGACTTGATTTATTTTATATGGAAATCTAAGGTGAAATATCCAAATCAGTCACACGAAGAGGTTTGATCGCAGAGGGACGAAAGGACCATCCGTACCACCAACGGTAACCTCCCCCCCCCCCCCCCCAAGTAGGTTAAATAACACCCTTTTGCAGTTAATATGAACGGTTATAAGAGCGTTTAAAATTGGTGCCTGTCTAAAGTGCATTCTAGTTACCATTAGTAAGCAACGGGATTGGACTGGACAATGAAAGTAGTAAGTCAGTGTAATTCCCCTATACCGGCTGTGTACCTTATGTTCATAGAGTACAAAATGAAAGGCCTATAAATACTTCAGAACAGAAAATGCTGCCATGTTATTGGCCGGACGGCACTGTATGTATAATATTGCTCAGCCATCTCGAGGAAATAGTTAGAGAAACGCAGGGAAGATATGTGTTACTACGAAAAAAAAAACGTTGGCTCTAAAACTGATTGAGAATCCGCGCGTAATCTGCTCCAAATTGCTTCCTTCTAATGAAAAGTATGCGATGCTTTGATTTGGCAGAATATTGTTTCCATACTTCATACTTATTTGATTTTTATTCTGATAACCTATGAAATGCCGGGATAGGTAAGCGAAAAAAAAAAACTATGAAATATTCAGAGGGGTCCTGTTGTTAGTTGTCCCCCCACCCCACCCCCCCCCCCGCCCCGTTACTTAATGGAACATAAAGGACACAAAAATGTTACCACGTCAACCCGTGCGAAGTGAGTTTACAAGCTTTAACGTGGTTATTAAAGAAACCTTCCAATTCGTAGTAGTCCGTGCTTTTTTTAGACGCCCTGCATTTTGAATGACAGGGTCTTGATTTTTCAGTATCCTTTCCTTTTCTAATTTATTATCAACTTATTTGTCTTAAAATAAGTTTTAAGCAATGCAAGTGGTCGTTTCCGGCACAATAAAACATAATCTGTGCAAAGGATTTGGGCTGATTCTCAGTTTTAATACAGGAGGTAACACCACAAAGCTTGCTACTGAAAGGTAGAACATTGCTGACGAGCGAGAGTGGACAGATGTGACCTCGAAGCATTTTAACGGGCTCAGCGTTAAGTTCCGACTGAAGGGGACAAATGCAGAAAGCCGGTCACCATGGCATCAGATAAAGGTTGAATCCACAATCTCTGGTTTTCACGCAGTTCTGAGATAGACCTGCGGAATCCTTTATTGATTGTACCCTTTGTTCGTTAAGTAACTATCCGGCTAAGTTCTACTGCGACATCACTTGACAAGGAACAGTCGCGGAAACTCCACCAAGTTACAAAGATCTGCAAGCGGATCTTTAAAAACATCTAGTGGACAATAATATAATCACATTTTAATAAGGTGGCTTTCAGCAATTCTCTCCTTTAAACGTATCAAATCTCACTAGTTGGTGACTTTTGAATTACGCTTCTCGAGTTTCTCAAAACATTCACATTTCCAGAATGAAGTTTTAGTTCTTAGCTTTGAAGTGCCGTCGTTCGTTATTTGCGTCATAAAGAATGGGTAACTTTAAAAAAAAGATGCAATGGAAATGTACCAACGATTTGTACACCCAATAGCTACATTAGCATTATGTTTTAGACTGACTGGAAGAAGTTTTATGGTTTGGCGATCTTACAGGGGTTTTTTTGACACTTGGTCATTTCGGATTTGTCTTGGTGCGTTTCATCCGGACAAAGAACCACTGGGAGGTCATGTGACATGCTGACAGGTCACAGTGAACGCTAATAAATATAGGCCGTCCCAAATCCCTGAGCAGCCACATTGAAACAGCAGAGGGTTTCGGGACTTGTAGTTATCAAATGAAGATGGACATAATTGTCATGAGAACGAATAGTGAAAGGCCTGGATTGAGTGAATGTGAAGAGAATGTTTTCACTAGTGGGATTGTCTAGGACCAGTGGCCATAGCCTCAGAATTAAAGGACCTGCCTTTAGAAAGGAGACGAGACGAGTGAATCTGTGGAATTCATTGCTGCAGGCGTCTGTGGAGGACAAGTTATTGGATATTTTTAAGACAGAGACTGATAGATTCTTGATTGGAGTTTCAGGGGTTAAGGGGAGAAGGCAGGAGAAACGGATTGAGAGGAAAAGTTAGAATCAGCCGTGATTGAATGACGGAGTCGAATGGCCTGATTCTGCTCCTAGAACTTCTGCACTTTTAAGGACCAATAAACTGAAAGTGACCTTGTTGGTGCAGAATGACATCGATGGAATGTAGATACAGAATAAATAGCAGTTTTGGCAGTATTTTAAAGAGGTATTTTAATTGTAAAACATCATTATTAAAAGTAGAAAGATTGAAACGAGACTGCAGCTCACGGGCGTTACTAGTAACGCACATGGTATCACTTAACGTGCTCGATTTCACCTTCGTTGTTGTTCCGACAGACACCGTAAAACTCTGCGACAAGTCCCCGGGGATTGGCATGGATGGGTGCGAATCTAAAGCATGGGGATGTATCCTTCGACTGTCAAAGATCCACTGGTAACGACCGGTTGCTATTCGTCAGAAACGCGCTCTCTCAGAAGATCCATTATAATCTCCACTCATCGATCTGTACGTTTTACACCGAATCCCTTCAAAGTCAATCAGTCTCCAACAGCACCCGAAAGCTCACAGCAGATAATCTGAAAATCGTGACCAACGCTAATCTTCTGACACGTTTTGTGGCGTTTAAATGTTTAATTTATGTTTTTCTATCGCGGATAATTGGGATATTTATTTTTGACTCCTCTTCTTTGGATGTAATGTTCAACAAGAGTACCGTGCTGTCATGTATTCATACAAATAAATGACACGTTAAACGTAATTTAAAAAAAAGTTGTTATCTATCTATCTATCTATCTATCTATCTATCTATCTATCTATCTATCTATCTATCTATCTATCTATCTATCTATCTATCTATCTATCTATCTATCTATCTATCTCTATCTATCTCTATCTATCTATCTCTATCTATCTATCTCTATCTCTATCTATCTATCTATCTATCTATCTATCTATCTATCTATCTATCTATCTATCTATCTATCTATCTATCTATCTATCTATCTATCTATCTATCTATCTATCTATCTATCTATCTATCTATCTATCTCTATCTATCTATCTATCTCTATCTATCTATCTATCTCTATCTATCTATATCTATCTATCTATCTATATCTATCTATATCTATCTATATCTATCTATATCTATCTATATCTATCTATATCTATCTATATCTATCTATATCTATCTATATCTATCTATCTATATCTATTCCTATCTGTGTTTTCACTGGAAAACAGGGTGGCAATTTGGAAATGTACTTGTCTTTACTTTGCTCCCTTTCTTTAGCTGTCTGCTATCCTTCTTGAATGCCACTCTTAATTTTGGTAAAGAGCACAACCAAAATTTCCTGTTACAGCGATCTGTTTTACGCACTTGCCGAAGTTGCTTCTCGGAATAATAATTTCTCACAATAACTCGGGAGATTTCGATCAATAACTCACAACAAATACTTTCTAACCCGCAGTGAGTGCATATAACAATCGGGAACCTATAACCTTTAATGCGGCCAGTACAAATCCCCGCGGCCTGCTGGATAGTGTACAATTTCAAAGAGAGATATTTTATGTGTGTGTTTCTTTACTAAACGCCTGCCCTAAAGCCATCTGAGACAGATGTAAACTGTGCACCTGTTTGAGATATGGAGGCGCCTGTTTGGCTTATCAACGGGGAGTTTTACCTTGGTACGTCATTGCTGTGTGCATGTGACGTGTTGTGAAGGGTGCAATAATACGCCTGATGTTACCGATAAACCCTGTCGCTTATTCCCCGCTCCACGTTCAGTTCAGCTGCCGCAGTGTCAGGCAGAAGGCGCCGATAATTTTGCCACATTGCGGGTGCTCGCGCCTCCGTTTGAGAGCTTTATCGGAAGCTCTCAGGCTGGGAATGTAAACCAGAAACGGGATGCTTCTGCAGAATTGGGGGGAGTGGTGTGGGTACCATTGTACCTTGGAACTATAATCCTACGCAGTCTATAATGTGTATTCAATGCTAGCCTTTCTGTTACAGTGTAGGCTCGGGGCTCCTGACAACACGTATCCTGAATGATGGACAGGGCGCTCCCTGGGGCCAGCGACGTGCGCCTAGGCAGTTTGCACTTGCACACATCTTTTTTCCACCATGTCTTGTCACCATATTTGCAATTCTTTGCATTGCCGATTTTTAAAAATAAAAAAAACTGCCGACTCCCTAACAAGCACAATGGTGAATAAACATCCCTTCTTCGTTTGTTTGTATCTAACATTGATTGCAACTTACCAGGGCAAACCTCAGAATATGCAGCATGTTATTATAAAATGAGGTGTATTTATCTCCACATTCACGCGCGCCACAACAATCAGCCTTTGACCTTTGACAAGGTTTAAAGACTCGGGAGGAATATCCTCGTGACATCCCATCCGCACCGACATCACCCATATGTTAAAATTGAAAGTAGTGTGCGGCGAGACGAGATGACGGGATGAGCGCCAGCTACGGACCATGGCAAGCGCCTGAACAGAGCAACCGCTCGCATAATGTGAGCGTCGCCCCCCCCCCCCCCCCCCCCCCGTCCCCCCCCCCCCCCCCCCCGACCCCTAATCAATCACCCCGCCGGTCCGAAAGACATGTTTCGGAAACGATGCTACAGTTGGCACATGAGTTGGCTTACTTTAAACTAAACCAGGCTGTGACGAAGAGTGCGAGAGGATAAATGGAAGGGGGAGGGGGGAAGGGTGAATGTGTTGTTGGGCGAGAGGGCGGGAGATTTAAACGACGGCACGGCCGGGGGACGCAATCGCCTGGTCCGCGTTTAACTAAGAGCTTTGCAAACCAGTCAGGACACAAAGCTCTGGCGTAACTCAGCGGGTCAGGCAACATGGATAGGCGACGTTTCGGGTCGGGACTCTTCTTCAGATTGATTGTAGGGGGTTGGGGGTTGGGGGTTGGGGGTGGGGGGTGGGGGGTGAGAGCAGAGAGGCAGGCCAACGCGTGGCAGGTAATAGGTGGACGCAAGCGAGAGAGGGCGGTGACGGAAGGGGGTTGCAAACCGCTGGACGTGATGATTCAGGGGCGAAATGAAGGCAAAATTGAAGCTGTAAATTGTCTTCTGGTTTAGTTTTACGTAGTGCAATACATTGTTTTGTGTGCTAATCAATTAAATTAGGGAATGTTCTAGATACATACAATCAAGCGTACCGCAAGTGTAATAGATAGAGCGAAGGGAAAGATATAGAGGACATAGGACGGAGACTGACGTAAACACTGACTAAGCTGGGGGTGGGGATGGGACGAGGATACACAATGTAACACATGAGGTATGAATAGAGTTAGGAATAGTACAGGGACTACAACAAGGTCTCCTCCACAATCAGGCGACCATTACAGACCAAAGACTAGATTTACGTTTTACACCTTATTTCACTCCCCTTGTCTCTTGGCACGACCGCGTCGCTGAGAGTCTGCTGGAGAGTAATTTGAGTCGGTGGTGATGTTGGTTGTGGGACGCGCATCTGAACGGTTGCAAAATTCGGCGCAATTTAAATGATTATCATTATCAAATCGAATAACTTTTAACCGGAGATTTCAACGTGGCTGGCTTGTAGTTAAAGTCTTCAAATACCCATTGAGCAGGGACCTCATCACCAAGTCCTCGCTTGGCGCCAGTGATTGAATGGGCCATCGACTAAATGAATGAACATGATCTTGTTGCCGGGCGGAAATGAAGGAGGTCGCCGTTTAAATGAACAACGAACATAAGCGCAGCTGGTGACGGTCGGCCCGCATTGCCTGCCATTGATAGAAAATGAGTCTGGTTGAGATAGCAGTGGTAGTAGACGCGGCAACATTTCGATATCATGCTTACTCAATGCATCCGCAAACTCAGGGCCCTGTTAAGTTTGGAAGCTTGGTGTTTTATAAAACAAATCTATTTCAAGTTCCAAAACATATTTGGCTGCTCGTGATTCATCACATGTGAATTATTTTTTTCTATACAAGCACGCCGCCGAGCCTTCTGATTCTGCGAAAGACACAAAATGCAGGAGTAACTCGGCGGGGCAGGCAGCATCTCCGGTGAACATGGCGTTTGTGTCTTTCTTTGATATAAACCAGTATCTGCGATTCCTCGTTGTTACATCTTGATTCTACGAACCGCTTTACACACACAGTTTCTACATTCATGATGACGCCGGTACCATCCAGTCCCTTGAAGTATCCCAAGAATTACAAACTTGGTGTCTAATGTAGTAATGACACCGCCTGGATATTAGACTGCCGGAATTAATATGAAAACATAACAGTTGCTGCAAATCTTAAATATAACCAGAGAATGCTGGAAACATTCAGCACGTCAGCAGTAAGGAGCAACAAAGTAAAAATGTAAAAAAAGACCATTTATCAACAAGACAAACTCGGTTCCTCTTTCTAGAAATGCTGCTCGATTGCTGCGTGTCCCTACATTTTCTTTTACATTTTACACCCACTCTACGCCGACTCAGCCCCTTTGGTGGCACAATCGCTATCATAATGCATTTATTTATGTGTGTTAACGATAAAAATACAAAGAAGCAGATTGTTGGAGTAATTCAGCGGGTCAGTTGAACGGCCGCTGAGTTACTCCAGCGCATTGTGTTTTATTCAAGGCTTCATCATCAGCGGGTCCTTGTGTCTCAGTCTTTCATTTAAAACGGCCTGTCTCCGATTTTAACATGTACTGAATCCCATTGATTCCCAGTATCTCTGGAAGACATATCCTTCTTTGATCTAAATCAGCATCTACAATTCTGAAGAAGGGCCTCGACCCGAAACGTCACCCGTGCCTCCTCTCCAAAGATGCTGCCTGTCCCGCTGAGTTACCAGCATTTTTTGTCTATCCTCGTTATTACATTCTGATTCAACGAACCGCTTTAAACTCACACTTTCTACATTCATGGTGACTCAGGTGCCATCCAATCACTTTGAGTGTCACAGGTATTGTTCATCATAGTCCTTGAACAATGGCAACAGGGTGAAAAGGGGGAGACAAGGAACTGCAGATGCTGGTTTACAAACAAAGACACAAAGAGCTGGAGTAACGCGGCGGGCCAGGTAGCATCTCTGGAGGACATGGATAGGTTACGTTTCGGGTCGGCAAATGAAACGCCACCTATCCATGTTCTTTGGAGCTACTGCCTGGCCCGTTGGGTTAGTCCACCAATTCGTGTATCTGGCACCAGTGTGGACGTGGCAAACATAGCAATGCCATATCCGAACTACGTGTCCAAGGAATCCTTTATTCCGAGAACTTCGCCGTTTTTTCCCGCTTGATTGGTTAATCGCCCTTTCGTGACCATATCATTGTTCCAAAGTAATTTCCAATAACATTTTAAATAAATTATTTCTAACGTGAAAAAAAGTATCTGAATTATTTAACGATATTTTATGAACGCACTGTATGCGGTGTTAATAACTTGTTTAAAGAACAGGCTTAAGCCATATCTGATTGCTAATCCATTGACTGCCAACTAAGTTAATAATAACGTGGACATTTTAGATTTAGGCGCAGGTCCTGTCAGTTGGTAAGAATAGCTCTGATGATGTCTCCAACGTTATTGGAACCACTGAAGACAAGGGTAAGGCGAGCGAGGTTCTGGGCGGTCATCGCAGCCATTCCATCTGAGGCATGTATCGACTGATGAGATGGATGTTGGCCTCCTGTAAGTGATGAAATCCTTTCTGAGCAGATCTGAGTAGTGAATTCAAATCCCAACAAATCCATCCACAATTTATCCCAGGTTACCCCCCAGATCCCAATGCCTCTCCGCATCGCCCGCACCCCCCCCCCCCCCCCCCCCCCCTTATACCCTCTACCCAACCCCACCCTGCCCCGCCAGGACTGAAAACCTTACTCCAAGAAGGTTGAGAGGTGGCTTTGAAGATTGGCCATCGAACTCTGTTTAAACAGAAGCATTGTACTTAAAAAATGGTCAAGCAGTCCAACTTTGAATTATGTGGACAGGTTGTGTACAAATTAAGCTTTGGTAATTAGATCGGATGAACAATAAATATATCCGATTCGTAGACACACGAAGTTTGTTGCGTGGAATCATGCCTTTCGGTCCACTCGTCCATGCCGACCAAGTTACTCAACCGAACCAGTCCTCCTTGCCCCCGCCTTTACCCATATCCATCTAAATCTTTTCTATCCGTATACCTGTCTAAGTGTCATTCAAATTTTGTAATTGTATCCTCCTCTACCACTTCCTCTGGCAGTTTGTTTCATGTAGGAACCATCACCTGTGTGACAAAACGTTGCTCTCTTATGCCCCGTTTAAAGCATCCACTTTCACCTTAAACCAATGCGCTCTGGTTTTTAATTCCTCTATCGTGAAGGGGAAAAAAAGTCTGATCACCTTATCAATGCCCCTCATGATTTAATGTCATAATGTCACCCCTCGGTCTCCTCCGCTCCAGAGAGAGACAAAACATTGTATCCAATCTCTCCTTATAGCTAAACCCTTCAGATCAGGTAACATTCTCGTATATCTTTTCTTGTTGCACATTTTAAAATATAATGACTTCCTTTCTACAACAGGGCCAGTAGAAGTGCTCCAAATGTGTCCTTACCAACATCTTGTACGGCGGTAAAATGACGAACCAAGCTAGACCTGTGCACAATGGAAGCTAGTGCTAAACGTCTTCTGACCCGATCTACCACAGAACTATGCACCTGCACCACAAGGTCTCTCTTTTCTACCACACATTTTCCGAGTAAGTCATAGAAACATAGAAACATAGAAAATAGGTGCAGGAGGAAGCCATTCGGTCCTTCGAGCCAGCACCGCCATTCAATATGATCATGGCTGATCGTCCGCTATCAATTACCCGTGCCTGCCTTCTCCCCATATCCCTTGACTCCACTAGCCCCTAGAGCTCTATCCACCTGTCTCTTAAACCCATCCAGTGATTTGGCTGCCACTGCCCTCTGTGGCAGGGAATTCCATAAATTCACAACTCTCTGGGTAAAAAGTATTTTCTCAGCTCAGTCTTAAATGACCTCCCATTTATTCTAAGACTGTGGCCCCTGGTTCTGGACTCACATTTTTCCTGCATCTAGCTTGTCCAGTCCTTTTGTAATTTTATATGTTTCTATAAGATCCCCCTCATCCTTCTAAACTCCAGTGAATACAAGCCTAGTCTTTTCAATCTTTACTCATATGACAGTCCCGCCATCCCAGGGATCAATCTCGTGAACCTACTTTGTCCTACAGGATGCAACATATCGCGTTTATCTTAATTAAACCCCATCCCACCATATCTCGGCCCATTGGTGCAGTTGATCAAATCCTGTTCGAAACATTGAATATTATCACTGCCCTATATACCACCAATTTTAGTGCGATCCACGAACATACTATCCATGACACACGTTTACATCCAAATTGTTAATATACACAATGAACAACAGTTGACGCAGCACTGATCGCCACTTGTTACGCGCCTGCAGTCTGGAAAATAAAACAACCTTCTACCATCATTCTTTGTTTCCCACTTTCTCATCAAATTGGCTTGCTCGTCCTAGAACCCACGTGATCTAACCTTCTGAACCAACGTTGTCAACGGCTTTGCCAGTCTTCCGGCACATCATGAGTTGATATCGACGATACAAATCTCTTCCAGGGACTCTGCAATTTCTTCCCGAGCTTCCCAGCATGTCCTCGAATACACTTGACCAAGTCACGAGTATGTATCTACCTTGCTTCATTTTAAGACCTCCAGCACCTCCATGTCTGTAATGTGGACTATCTTCAAGCATCATTGTTATTTGCCCCCGAGCTCCCTTGCACCCATGCCCGGTAAATGCAGATTTGACATTCTCATTTAACACCTTACCCATCACGCGTGCTTCCACATGAAGACCACCCTGTTGATCTTTAAATGGCCTTTTCTCTCCGCAGAAACTCTTTTTGACAAAATTGATCTATATATTGTACTTCCTGCCATCGGGAAGAACCTGAAAACTGTAACGTCAAGGTTCAGGAACAGTTTCTCCCCTACAGCCATTAGGCTATTAAACACTACAACCTCAATTGAGCTCTGAACTACATAGACTATTATTGCTATTATTGCACTATTATTGTTTGTTTTTGTGTACGTTTTTGTGTCTGTGCCTGTGTGTGTGTGTATGATATGTGCATATGTGTATATGTAAGTATGTGTATATGTACACACACTGAATTTTTTCTCGTGTATTATATTGTTTTCAGTGTACTATGTTTGCATATTCTATTGTGCTGCTGCAAGTAAGAATTTCTTTGTTCTATCTGGGACATGACAATAAACTATCTTGACTCGAATCTAATTATCTTTGGTAACTAAAATGTCGGTATATCAATGAATTAAGTGAGAGCTTCAGCTTTTACGGAATGCATAGTTTCCCTTTATTTTGTTGTTTGGAAATTCACAGATATGCGCCGCTGACAAATTCGCAAAGTTCTACGCGCAACACCGCTTGGGCAAGTAAGCGCCACTTTCATCAAAATAACTGCTCAATGGTTAAAAGTCCATTGAAACTAAAGAAAACTTTAAGGTTAGATTTAAATTGACGGACAATACCAGGCTTTTGTGCGTTTCTGAAATAGTTGTTGTCTAGTGGCACAGACATGGATAGTTCATCAACTGTATTTGGCGGCGCAGTTCTGACACAACCGATCCAGGTATATGCCGCCATGCTTATTAATCTCAGATATCCATTCCAGAGTGTTACTAGAAAAATAATACAGGGTTATTATTAAGGCATTCTGAACTGCATGGACATATACAAGTCAACGTGATACAGTTTATTTTAGTCTATAATTAAACTATCTCCCATTGGCCATATTGTATGGTTGTTGAGACTACATTTAAATTTCATTGTTCACGTTATCCAATGCAAGTTCCAACTCTGTACTACCCCGTCATTGGAAAATCCTGACTGCGAATACACGTTCTTATAATGTGTGCACCACACTTTGCATAATGCAAAGGTAACTCTGCACAATAGCTCTTCAGGTTCGAATGGAACATGGTCCGGACATACCACAAAACGGTATATTCTACGTACCACCACATCTATTATTATTGAATAACATTGTCATTTTAATTTAGTTTAATTTAGCTTAGAGATGCAGCGTGAAAACAGGCCCTTCGGCCCACCGTGTCCGCGCCGACCAACGGTCACCCGTACACCAGTTCTATCCTGCACATTCGGGACAATTAACAGAGACCAATTAACCTACAGCCCCGCACGTCCCTGGGATGCGGGAGGAAACCGGGGGACACCCACGCAGTCACAGGGAGAACTTGCAAACTCCATACAGACATCACCCATACTCAGGATCGAACCCGGGTCTCTGGCGCTGTTAAAGGCAGCAACTCTACCGCTGCGCCAATGTACCGCCAAAGGGTGTCGTCATAATGTGTGTACCCGACTTTCCGCAACGCAAAAGCAGCTCACTGCCTTTTCGGGTACGTATTTATATACGATTCCCCATATAGTATAGACTATTCTTCACACTATAATGTTTTAACATTACAAGTATACATCTGTACATATCCCATATCACATGGATCCATTTGGTGTGCAGTACATAAACAACTCCCACATACTAATATTAATTAGAAATTGCCCAAGAGGACACTAACCATGCGGGGAAATTTGCACATGGTAGAAAATACGCTTCCCAAATCATACATATCATACATATCGTCTCTTTGCTATGTATAATACTCGGGGTGAATATCTCTGGTTGGATTGTTGGGAATGTGTTGGGTTGTGAAGACTAGATTAGTCGATTGTCGTGAAACTGTTACAAGCTCGGTTACAAGCAGCGGCTCAAGGGGGCTGTTTGCCATCATCTGCTCTCAAGGGTGAAACTATGGACGTACGATAATTGTTCTGTTTGCCTGCGACACCCTCATTCAGCACCTGAAGAAAGAAAACGCAGTCACGTGATTTAAGGCAAGCACTTTCAGAATCCTTTATCACGACTCTACAATGCCCCGGTGATTACGGCCGCTAGGTGCTGCACGCCAGACGGGCCAGTACAGTCGGTGTGCTGCAGAAACACGGATGGCCGGGCCCTTATCTGCCTTTATGTAACATGTGTACAAGGAGATTAATAAACACGACAGCAAGGATCGGATGGGTACGCAATGGGTAATCAATGGTCGGGAAGTCAACGGACCCGATTGAAATTCTAAACATGACGGTCGTGGAATTTAAAACTAAAATACCGGAAGTCTGAGTAACGTGTCTATGAAGCTATCGATCCAGTTGGATTCGTTTAATATCCGCTCGGGAGGGAAATCTGCAATCCTTACCTGGTCTGGTCTATATTGTTAACTGTGAAATTGCCCAGCCAGCTATTAGGGAAGCCAATAGATGCTGGCTGGTCTTCCATCTGACGCCTATATCCTGTAATATATAGATAGACACAAAATACTAGAGTAACTCAGCGGGTCAGGAAGCATCTCCAGGGAAAAGGGATAGGAGACGTTTCGGGTCGAGACCCTTCTTCAGACTGAGAGTCAGGGGAGAGGTTTCGAGAGGGAAACGTCCCCTGACCCGCTGAGTTATTCCAGCATTCTGTGTCTATCTTCGATGTAAACCAGCATCTGGAGTACCTTCCTAAAAATCCTCTAATAAATAAATGCACACTTCTAGAATAAAAAAAACAACAAAATATGATACAGAGTAAATGAAGGCGCTCTAGCATAACTTAACCCTGGTCAAACACATTCTTTTGGCGAGTTATCTAAAGAACAAACACATAGATATCGCTAATACACATGTAAAACAGTTTAGTAATGGTATTCTTTAAACTGCCAGGGTTATGGTTCTATCCAATGGTTCAATTGTACTTTATTGTCACGTGCCGGTACGGTGAGATTCATTCTTGCATACCGTTCAGTACACGTATTACGGTACATAAGGACATCTTAGATACAGTACAAGTGTCTAGAAATAGTACACCGAGGTAGTGTACACCGAGTAGTACACCGAGGTAGTCTCCAATTTACTCGATTGTTGCAGGTGATTTTAGTATCATGGCCTCTCCACATGCACGTTTTTTTTTAATGTTCGCGGCCAGTGCAGCACAGCTGCCAGTACCACACCATCTCTCAAACCACGAGATAATCTTGAATCCAAACACTCACACAACTAAGGCCTTTCGTCCTGCGCAGGCGCTTTGTAACAACTATTGACCAAGCATCCTCACCCCTCTCTGTCCCTTGTTATGCTTCCCATATCTCGTGGCCTTGCACGTATTCGCTGCCCGATGAATATGGTGAGAACCGAAGCGAAAATGAAAATAATTAAAAATCGGGTTAGTCTAGAACAAAAAGCAAGTACATAAATGTATGATGTCAGACTCTACTGCCGAAATAGTATGTTAAACAGAATTAGTTAAAGGCAAATAACCAAAATACGCCCTTCTTAATACTTGAGCTTAGAACTTGATTTTATTTAAAACTAGGACTATCTACAATCGCAAGTCACCTGTTAACAGAAGATTCAAGACCCCAGACGTTGCCTGTCCATTCTCTCCGCGGATGCTGCCTGACCCGCAGAGTTCCTCCAGCGCTTTGTGTTTTGCTCATGACTCCAGCATCTGCAGTGCACCGCGTCTTCGTTTCACCTGCGATCTTCTTTCACACTCAAGTGTTTCATGGTTTCATATTTAAACAAAAGTTCGACATATTTTATATACACTGAAACATGTGCAATTTTCGTGATACAATAGTCCATTCGATTAATTGAGCAATCTATTTCGCATTACCATTTCTCCAGCTAATAGAACTTTTGTTATTTCAATTGTATTCAATATTTGTAACACAGTAAAGTCAAGAAATCAGATGGTAATTTTTACAGACTGAATCATACAATATGGGGAAGAGAATGCATGGATATAATTTTAGATGTATATTAGTTCCAGCAGGATTGTCCAAGCAGAATGCTAATGCAATAGATTGTTTACACCATAATTTCAAGTATTTACCTGCGCATTGACTGTGATAACGTATTTGCATTTCAGAATAAGTTGTTAATCTAGTGAGTTTGACAATGAGTTAACCCAATTCGTGTCTGTTAGATAAAATGTGTAAGACGGAACTGCAGGTGCTGATTTGCACCGAAGAGAGACACAAAATGCTGGGCCGTCGATAGTCTATCTCCTGTGATGGAGGCGGTGAGATCAAAAACGGAGAGGGAGGTGTCAGATGCGTCTGAGGAAGGGTCTCGACCCGAAACGTCACCTATTCCTTTTCTCCAGAGATGCTGTCTGACCCGCTGAGTTACTCCAGCATTTCGTGCCTTTCTTTGTGTGTTAGACACGGGTTGTCGGTTGCGTGTGCGTGTATACACGCATACACGTGCTTATGTGTGCACCCACCCAGGCTTCACTCTATATTTGGCTTTCTTTCGTGAGTTTTGTGGTCACAAGGCTGTCATTTGATATGGTTCAAGGAGGCTAACACATTACACTTACAACCATTGGTCTCCAATATCATAAATTATTGCCCACCAGCTGCTATTCTCTGAGGCTGTATTCACAAAAGACCTGTGTAAATTTACTCAGGCACAATCCATTCTCATTACACGATATGTGATAATGTTCTAGACTAGCACGAACATTATAACACCATCTTTACGCGCATAAACAAAGTCTCAACCTGAGCTCGGGTTGGAGCAGCGCAGTTATTCATTTCCGTAGGAAGTTGCAATGCACTGCTCTACGACAAACATGACTTCGGAATGTTTTAGGACCACAGCCATATTGTGGTCTGCTTGGGAAACAAAATAAAACTTGTATTTGTAACTCAGTCAGAATAATATATCTGTTTAAGTATGTTTCAAAATCCCACTGCTTCTGAAATGCGTGGTCAGCTCTCTAACGATGGTACTCAACTATTGTGCTTCAGGAAACAGGGGCGGCCGAGGTTGATGCCATTATATGCTTAACATCTGCTTGGCAGTATTGCAAAGAACTATCAGCAAGGCCTTTAACTTGTGAGAGTGAGCTCTGTTTTTGTTTAAAGCACGATCTGATAACTTGTGGTGCATTGGCTCACACAAACATCATTCGCCTAGGAAGAATAATTTGAAGCATTTTCTTTCTCATTTTACCATTCTTACAATGCTTAAAGACACTGGGTAAAAGTAAGATGTCAGATACCAGTGTAAAATTTGGCTGATCATCTGCCAAATGCTACAAGAGTTTGCAAGGGACCTGACATAACTGGGATTTGAAGAAAACATATCCGGCTCGGGTGTGTAGTGTTCAGGCAGTCGCATTCAGCATAAATTCTTCAACTGCAATGTTAAACTAGTTTTTAAAATAAAATCCTTGGTAGATTTACTGCCACTATGTTGTTTCCTAGTTTCGAAAAGCGAGGTAGTGCATAGTGAATCGGTACCAGAATGGTATAAGATTTGAACGAACAGTCGTAACCCAGTTTGCACTACCTTCCATCTGCAATGTGCAGCTTGCCTCCAAACCTGTCTCCCAGTTAACGTACACCCACAAATGGAAGCCGATTACGGACTGAACTTTGTTCAGTTTTATTGTATTCCGTATTCGAATGTGGATAGTGCTTGAGCGATTTTGTATGAAAACTAATTGTGTTTAAAATGCAAAACGCGAGGACTGGTGGGCTCATGCCCGCCCGGTAGACGATGGCCAATGATATGCTCTGCCTTAAATACAAAAGGTTTTCTTTTTGGGCTCATTTCTCAGAATACTTTTCATTCAATAGAACTGTGTACAACATCTCGATTCTAGCATGCTGACTATTATTATTGACGAAAATGGGAGGGAAATAAGTGTAATAATACACATTGCAACATTAGTAGAATATTTTTGGTAAATTATATTGTGATTGACGTCGATAGGTACAAGGGCTGATCTCCATAGATTGCTTCTTTATGTAGTTTAAAACACATGTAGCGAGAATTAAAGTATAGAACACAAGACCTGGTGACAACGTTCAAATAGGTAAAAAGATGGTCAAGCACTGCATTTTGCCATCGCAGATCGAAAATGTTCCTGACTCAAACGCAGATGACTCGTAATGGCCACGATTGTATCTCTTCTTCCATATCTATTGTGCAATTAAACCCCCCACAATTTACCCTCACAGTTGTACGATATTCAAGAACGACCAAGTTTGATCAGCTCAATTCTACTGTGGGTGGTTCGTGATTTACTGAGCGGCTCAAAATCTCACATGCCTGTTTAGTTTAGACTTGACCTGCCCTTTGTACTCATCGGAGTGTCTGCACCAGGACATAAACTGAGCTATAACAATGAGGATGTGCTGAGAAAAAAGTGCACCGTTAAGTTTCAGTCCAAGCACTTCACACCGTCGTGCTCAATGTCACAATCAAGCCAAGGTCTAGGACTCCCTGTTAACGTGAATGCTGTCCAGTATTCCAACTATATAAAAAAACACGTAATGCCCCATCGCGCCTGTTTTCAATGGGCGTGCACAATCTACTAATTAGGTAATGTACACAAGTACATCAAACTATATGCTTTTTTAGCAATGTTGCATAGCTGGTAGTTAGTTCCAATCCACATGTTGTCCCATATCACCATATACCTTTGCATGCTCTCGAATACTGCAGGCATATTATACTATAAGGCACACAACTAAAGTACTCGTCCGTTTTGATTGGAACTTGCGAAGACCCATTTGACCTGGGAGTCAATCCGTATCGCTCAGAGACTACCTTTCCCATGTGCTGATAAAGATTAACGTCATAACCGCTCATGTGTATAGACAAAACACAAATCCTGGCAACAGTTAACAAGCACCCACCCGATCAATTTCATGACAGCATTTTATTGGCCTATGGGTTCCTCAAAGACAACCGCGATTGCTATGATCGTGTTTTATTGATATTCGAAAGGTATATTCATACTATCGTAAAATGTGACATTAAGATAATAAAAGGAAGAGTATTTAACAAAATCTGATTATGTGCATATTGAATAGGAAACACGAGAATATTGTGCCATTACCTGCCATCAGCGAATAATTTCCTACAGAGGTGATTCTTGCAATCCTAGGTATATGCAAACCCAGGTATTGGTAAGTCGATAAAAAGCTGGATAGAGTAATGCTCTATATGTTAAGAAAATACTATGTATGAAGAATCTACCTACACATTGGAAGACACCCGGAAAGACATAAATAGCAATATTTAAGGCTTGGTTTTGATAGGGGTTTATTGTGAAAGAGTTCCGGAGCTTGATAATCAAATATTGTCTCCCCCTCCCCCAACCTCTACCCTGTCAAGTTTGCCATTCTAGCCAGAATTCCTCTGACTTTGACAACCATGTTCTCCACGTCGTGCTTCTACCTACCGAGCTGCACATTGACCTGCAATGGAGCCATCCTCGACAATAAAATAATGGAACATTTGGAAGTATCACAACGATAATTAAACTGACTGATATATCACAGAATATTTAAGAAAACGATTCAGATTTCTTGGTCGAATCCATTATTCCATTTCTCCATATAAATTTAGGCAAGGCTGCGATTACAGTGGCGGGAATTTTTATACTTTTTGGGGGCGGAGAATAAGAAAATTGTAAAAACCTTTTAATAATGCGGATTTACCGCTCTTTTAAATTCGACTTTTACGGTAAGAATATACAAGGTGAACTTAATTGTTCAGCGATGGGCAATGTTCGCAATTAAGGAAGCATTGAGGTTTGGTTATAGATATTTAGTACTTTGTTATTGGGAACCACACCAAGAAACCAAAAAAACAAGGCTGTGGTTATATTAATTTGCCAGTCAGCAACTACATAAGCTGGGCAAATCAAGCAGCACACTCCAGAAGCATATCTTTAAGGTCTCCAATAAAGTCTGTATAAAGTCAATTTGTCTCCCCACTGGATGCAACAGAGCAGTTTGAACAAAAGAGCTCTCTACCTTTGTGGAGCTGTGCGGGAATCTTTTCAGAGGCGGGCTGATCCCGCACGGGTCAGCGGATTCATTTGCTAAAATATTCTATATTTTTCTTTAATGTTTTTTTTCGCATAATTGTACTGTATCACTCTAGACTCAGATCCATTTCGCCGTTCCATCTAACAAGTACTTTAGATCGGTAAATATCCATGAATGATCTGACTATTTTAATTATTGGACTATTAGAAGCAACGAGTAGTCCTGGCTATAAAACGGGCAGTCCGAACAATTGTGTCATTTTAGCTACATCCTTTAATAATAATAATATGTAAGATGAAATATGTTGATCTATTAAGTCAGTATATACTGCCTCGAGGCAATAATTTAACTACCATATCTAAGCATATGCATGTCTTACATATTCAAGTCTTCAACAACACGTATTATGTTACTTTATGGATTGTTATTTGAATACAATCCAACTTGAATGTGACAAATTAAATACACACATTTAAAGGGGATACAATGTGGAAGGCGTTGCGGATATTTGGCATTGGTTTCTGCAATAAGCCGCAGCCAATTAAAGGAACGTATGAGGTAAATAAGAACTAAGTATGATTAGGAAGTTAAAATCAGCCTGCATAACATGCAGCCATATACAAAAAAAAACTGTCACTTTAAATGCCTCAGTTAGAAATCTCGCGGGGTTTGATGCAGGTTTAGCACAGCATTCCGATTCAGGCCCGAAGTGTAAATGTTTCCCCACCAGATGGAGTGACCTGCTCAATTCTACCAAGTCTGGGCAAGCACACAATACTTTCTCACCAGTCAATCTGCAACACTGTGTAGGAGAAGCCATCTAAGGATCACCTCACATCGACAGCGAGAAGAGCCAAGGAGGGCCACACTCCGCCAATTCAAGTTTCCTTGCAATGAACTTCACAGCTCAGTTTTAGAAATAAATCCAGTGGTGAACAACATTAATCAATCACCAAATGTTTGTATTGAATAATACGTTGTAATCTTTTATATTTTCCCCGATATCGTCTTCATTAATAATGTAAACTATATTCGGTTTCGAAGTTTTAAACTCATCTCCTGATTTCAATTTACACTCGTAGCAATCAAGCGAAGCTGTAGCTCAATTCTTATTCTTCACCCCAAAAACAGTATTTAAAAAATCACTTTATTTCAACTCCGCTAGAATTTAGTTGCCAAGCAACCGGTGCTAGCTAATCGATCGGAGAAATGAGATTTTGTTTTAAAAGGCTGCTACGTTTTAATGAATTGTCGAAACCTGGAAAACAATGCAGGTTGGGGCAGAATCTGTCCTAACGTGAAGGCAGTGGAAACTCTCAGCAAGACCCTTTGCAATTCGCCAGCACCTTTTAAGACAGATTCCCCAAATCTTAGGGGTTTTCTGTGCAGCAAGGATGCAGGCCACTTTGGGCTGAAACGATTGGAACATTTTTGTCAGATACATTCCTTTTCTATCCGTAACTGGGAGTGTGTATCGATTAAATTATAGCAAACTGCACGTGCAACCTGTACATTACTCTGTTATTTTTTTACCGAGGAGGAGGGAGTGGGTGGGTGAGTGGGAGGTTAGAGCAGCTGAAATTGTAGCACTTATTGCAATGGGAACTGAGGTAGGCTTAAGCAGATTGGGCGCACTTTAACTTTAGTCCAGATGGGCATCCGTGGCGATACGCAATTAAAATGAAGATCAGTTTAACAAGACACAAATATACACCGGCGCTTAAATGTGACGGCAGCATTTGGGTTTCAATATAGCCCTAATTGGAAAAGTTAAAGATTTCCTTCTATAAAACTGCGGTGTTTTGTCATTTCGCCTTTCCGTGCTGAACCATAAAAATAAATTCAACTTGATCTCGATCCTAGTTGGAAGATGGCTCACACTATTTAGCGTGCACACCATGCATTATTTTTATAAGAACTGAAATTATCCAGGACAAGACTAACTAACCAATGTCGCTTGCCGAAACTTAAGATATATCCTTCAACAGCACCTTCCGCAACGGGCAGTGTAACATGTCGTCAAACTGTTGCTTAAATTAACTTCCCACACACCTTACGAGAGAATTAACTAGAAACTAATACGCTCATTCCATCCCTAAACGGGAAGATCAAGCCGCAGAATGTGACAAGCTAACCGCTAATATTTGTTTTCTGCGCCTTTTCTGAATCATTTATAAAGCAGCACAACCTCTCCACGAGGCGGCCCAAGTCAAGCATGTCAATCGGAAGCTTGCAATTAGTTAAAAGGATGAGCCGAACATATTACAAATATTGCAACTTTGTCTTTTTCCTCGTGATACCAATGGAGTCACAACACCGATTAATTCCCACCAAGCGCTTCGGGGAACTTGCATGAGAATACAAACTCAGTTCAACAGGCTCGGTTCAAAATACACCTGTTGCTGCACCTTGTGGGATGTCATTAATTAGAAATACAGCTTCAACATAAAGTAAGCGCTCATGTGGTAAATCCAGACCGTTCTTCTAACTTTTTAATAAAGATTAATCACGTCTAACGACACCCAGAAACTGATAAGGAAAGTATTTTGGAATATCGCCTAATTTATAACAATCGCCAATTTCTTTGAAATCGACCACACCCGTCCAAGCACTTATTTAACAGTTTACTTCCCTCTCAATGTGTCATTTGCACTTAAAGGCGAATTAATTTGAACGGGTGAAAGCGGCAGCAATGACTGCCCAAACAAAACGCATACTTGTGAATATTGGGTCCATAACCTTGCACTCCCTTCCCAACTGCGCGGTGGGATCGTTTAACCACAAGAACCCTATGATGTGATGAAAGCAATCTCGCTTCAAGAAAGCGGGTCAACGCCACCCTCAGGGACAGTGTTGGGTGGACAATAAGTGCTGGCATTCTGGCGACACAAACACATCATAAGTGAATATATATAACTACAGCCGTTCGCTGAATAAATAGAAGATGACATAAACAAAGGCAGAATTAGATAATATTGCAATGCGATCACCCTGTGTTTTGTATTTCAGTAACCCTACAATTTCTGCACAAGAAAGCGAATATATTAAAACCTAGCGAATAATTGACAAGTAAATATTTCAAAGGTTGGGGAGAAAAGGCGGAAGTAGTGGCTTGCAGGAGAAGAATCGAGGCCGACAGCGTATTCGTCAGCCGCTGGTAAACCGGCGTTAACATCCTAGTGTTAGCATGGATTTTTCTGCAAACATAATTTTTGTGCATCCCATGTCGTGGGAATACTAAATGGAAACATATTGTTAAGAAAATGCGCTGAGAAAGGGAATTCGAAATATATGATAAGCAATGTATATATATGAGAAGAAACAAATGAGAAGTGGTATCAAACGGTTTAAAGTTTACCAACAGGAAAATATATGTTATTATTTATTATGCTTTATCTTTGACTTCACCTTGCCTGACATGCTCCAATTACTTTTCAATGGGTCAATCCGATTTTTTTTCCCACACTGGGCCTTAAATAAAACTTCCCTGGCGTAAATTAAACCAATACGGGGACAATTGGACAATTTCTTATTTCACGCAGTTCACCAGTGACCCTTCTGACATCCAATGGGACACTTCTAAGTAATCCAACGTCAACGCTTGGTTTCCTTTAAAACATCAAACTTACAACATCAGATGTTGGCCTAAGTTTCCCAGGCTTAAATACCCCGGGAATGACACACACATCATTTGGGATGGCGCTCCTTCTTGAGCACAGGAATCAACATAATCGGGGAGAGTTTATACAGTTCTGACCTTTTCCTAATATGCAGCCCATTTCATGTGTAAAACCAAAATGTATTTTCGGAATCATTATTATTTGCTAACACTAGTCTATTTTACTGTCAAGATTGATGTTCCCACAAATCCCACGATTCATTAGTATCAATTGGCCAGTGATCAGCACGGTTCCCAGTGACGAGAAACGTTCCTATTTGGGATTGCTGCTATTGTGATCTAGAATTCCCAGCGCAACGCTGCGTGGACCCACAACATCCTATTGGCACACATCGCAAGCACGGGTCTTCTGAAACAACGGCGGAAAAATATAATGGCAAAATGATCATACATTCCCAGATCTAACTGTAATATAGCACTTCACTGACGTCACACGCCGAGCAGTTCAAAGAAAAGATTATAATCCCGAGCATGCCAACAACCTAACATGTGTTGTCGCCTCTTGCGAATATTTAGTATTTTAAAACAATAACGGACCTCTGTACCAAGCAGCTCACTACATCAATCTCCTACCCACTTCGCACCATCAACAACGTTTTGACAGTCAAAAATATCTAGGCTGCCTCATAAGTATCGTTTCAGAAAAGCAGATTTATAATAGCATCGCACATCAATGTCAGGCACGCATTTGTAAAAAATAATGTTAAACTATCAAATAGTAGGGAAACAGATATTCCGAATTATTGCTCAACGGTTATTTTTCATTGTTGCTAAACACATTTCTCATGCATGAAGCAAATACTGGCGAACATAAATGCAACAAATATATATCATTGTATCACCATTGTAATATTCATGTATTTTTGGTGGGATGTCATTGGTATAACGCTTAAAATGATGTTTGTGAGGGGAAAAAGCCTAAATAACTGCGAACTCTGCTACAAATCAAAACGGCTTACGACCTTTGTCCACAGGTAAGTGAAATATTAAATACGCTTTCATGATGGCCTGTAATTGTATTTTAACATATACCCTGCATATTGTCCATAGTTTACCTAAAAGCTGTGTTGGGAGTTTTTAGGTGTAACGCCTTTTATTAAATGTATTCGGACGTCCTTATTCTATTGGGTCTTGCCTTTGAAATACAAGAGTAAACCAGTCTAAACTCTCTGAGCCCCAACATTCAGTGTAACTGTGACCTGCTGGTGAACTTATTTTTGAAATATCATTTACCACTCCACCAAAACAGTTTTTCTATGTTTCTTTTAAATATATGACTGCATATTTAAACGGCCTGATTAATGTCCAATATTGTTGTCAATGGAGTTTTTCGTTTTTTTAATAGATATATTTATATATAAAGAAAGCAACCACTGGCGTAGAAAAAAAATGCAAACTCAATAGAACAGAAGCTGAGGCTTGTTGTGCTATCCGTTTCTGGAAACTCCACAAAGGGAAGAAAACAGATACAGGGCAATCATCCAAAGCCAACAGAGGACTTAAGCGTGATTAAAAGCCAATCTGGGTATTTTAACATAGAAAGTACATTCTAATTAAATTCATTTCGAAAATCATAACTTTTTTTACATAAACCGTTCTTTCAGAATAAAAACGTGTACTATTTAAAACAAAACGATATTAATGATTAGATCCTAATTGAATAGTGCACCATTATATTTATGGTTCATAAATAACATTCTCTATTTACCCTAGACTCGCACTTTTCTTTAGCAAAGTCCCACTGTTATTGTACACCAGACACATGAGCCATAAAATCGTTTGACTCTAACAAATTTATTTCTTGAATCATCTCTTACGGAATCACTACTCAAATTAAATTACAATCAAATTATCACATCAAAAGATACCCTTATTACCTAACAACTGTCCATTTTTCATCGCGTTTATTTGTGCTCGTTTTGAAAACATCTAATACAAGATCTGGGGAAAAATAAATTACCGTTTTGCAGCAGTTCATAGGTATTCTGAATAAAATATTAAAAGAAGTCAATTTTGATGAAAATATAAAGTAAATATTTTTTAGATCAGTAACTGATCTACTGACTCTATATTGCCGTCTTTGTAAAGTCTATATTGAAACCTACCAAGAACACTGCTTGGAAATGGCAGTTTTACACAGTCGCATCCACAGCACCCATTCATTCAACTTGGCAATGGTTTGAGAAGAGGATAAGTTCAGTAAGTGCAGCTGCAGATGGTAGAGTGGTTTTTTTTCTCTCTGTTTTTTTTCTTTTTTAATAAAAAATGTTTCTACTCCATTCGGCTGGAGGTGAAATTAGAAAACATTGGGGCGAAGGTTTTTTTTGGGAGGGGGTGTTGGTGTTGGGAAGGGGGATGGGGATGAGGTCGAACACAACATAATGAACCAATCATCAAAGCCACATCTGGGACGATTTCTCGCCCAAATCCCCCAGTCCTTTGTCTTGTCTTTTCCAACAAGCCTCGACGCCGAAAGTTCCATCTGTCATTATTTTTGGATCAACCCATTGAATTATTTTCTCTTGAAATTTCCCCTGCCTTGCAGGTTTAATGTTGTTCGGGAGGTTTGCATTTTAAAGGCCCTCTTTTGCCGGTTTTCCTTTCTAGTTAGTGAGTGCAGATTATCTCCTTTCCTTACGCCGTGATTTACATTAGGAACAGTTTCTCTATTTCAAAATAACACAATGAAAGGGTTTTCGTTGTTTCCATGTTTGTGCACCTGATAGAACCAAGGGGAAAAAAAACCCCGCCGCTGAAAGTATACCAGGTAAGTACCTCAGTCAACCAACGACCACGGCCAATCTGAACTGGACCAAACCTGTAATCATTTATAAACCAGTCCTTCTGCAACAACAGAGAAATGAATTCACACTTATCTGGAAGTATCTGGGGATACGAGGGTGGGGGTGGGTCCACCTGTCGATCACCACAAGCCAAAGAGGGTTCAGATTTTTCATATTTAAAAAAAAAGAAAATACACCTGCAGTTTTAATGCACTCGTTCTATTCATTCGGCAGCCTCACAATCACAGTAGAAAACCTGCTATCATTGAGATAGTCCTGATCTTGTTGATTTCGTTCAGTCCCATATTTTTTTGTGTTTAAAAATCCAGTCTAAACAGTCTATGTTTAGTGTTTTTCTTTCACTGCACGGCGGTTTGTAGTCCATGGTGAGAGGGCGGTGTATCGGCGTTTACATTGCCGACCTGTGAGTAAACATCGTCCGTTTGCTGCACTCCTCCCGGCGGAGTCATGCGCTTCTCCTTCTGCCTCCGATTGCAGAACCAAACCCGGACAACTTCTTTTTCCAACTGCAGGCTGTCTGCCAGGGCGGTGATCTCCTGCGCCGAGGGCTTGGGGCATTTGAGGAAGTGGCTCTCCAAAGCCCCCTTGACACTGACCTCGATGGAGGTGCGCTTCTTTCTCTTCCTGCCCTGTGCCGCGATCTTATCGATGCTGGTGGGGCTGCCGGTCGACGAGTCGGCCTCTTCCAGCCACTTGTTCAGCAGCGGCTTGAGTTTGCACATGTTCTTGAAGCTCAGCTGCAGCGCTTCGAACCGGCAGATGGTGGTCTGCGAGAAGACGTTGCCGTACAGGGTGCCCAGCGCCAAGCCCACGTCGGCCTGGGTGAAGCCCAGCTTGATCCTTCTCTGCTTGAACTGCTTGGCGAACTGCTCCAGGTCGTCCGAGGTCGGCGTGTCCTCGTCGGAGTGGTCGTGACTGTGGTGCGGCTGCCCGTGGTCCACCAGCTCCGGAGTGTCTCTCAGCCCCGGGTGCAGGCTCTGCCCTCCCGCTTGACTCAGCATCCCGTTGACGGTGAAGCCCCCGGGCTGCGAGTAGATGAGCGGCTGGACGGCCGAGCCCATGGAAGGCAGGTGAGCCGTGGTGGTCGCCCCCCAGGCGGTGGGGTGGCCGCCGTGAGACGGCTGGTGCGGCGGCAAGTGCGGCGGGCGGTGGTGATGCAAAGGAGCGGCTCCCGTGTGCAGCTCGTCCCGACCCACGACTTGCACCGACGGCTTCACATCCTGTTGCTGCTGCTGCTGCTGCTGCTGCTGCTGCTGCTGCTGACCCAGGGGGCTGCCGGACATGGCCGTGGACCAGGGAGAACCTGCATCGGTGTGCGGCAGCGCCGTCACCCACTGGTGTGCATGGCTGAGCATGTGGCCGTTGCTGGCGATTGCTCCCTGCATGAAATCGCTTTGCACCATTTTGGAGGGATCCCGGTATGTAGTCGCTTGCTGCATGCCGCCTGAATCGCTGTGCACGATAGAGTTGGCCGACAGGATGCTATTGCTCGGCATGTAGGGATTGGACGTCGCTGTCGCCATGACTTTCCCCCTTTCGCTTGACTCTCTCTCTTGTTTTTTTTTTTTGCAGCAGTTGTTAGATTGCCAGAAATAAATAGAAATAAAGTGTATTTTTCTTTTTCAAAAATTCTCTCTTTATCTTTGGTTGCGTTTCCTTCTCCTTGTTGTTGTTGTTGTTGTTGTTGTTGCTGCTGCTGCTGCTGCAGAGAGTTTTTGGTTGTTGTGTGAGTGGGGTGGTGGTGGTGGGAGTTGGTGGAGCTGCTGTTTGACAGCTCTCTGCTCGCACGGCCAGTGTTTACCTCGGCCGCCGCGCCGCGCTCTCTCGGCGCCACCACAAGGAAAGGGGCGGGCGCTTCGCCAGCAACCCCCCCCCCCCCCCCGCCGATTGGCTACCCGCTGGGTGACTGACGCGTCCCGGCCGGGAGGCTGGGGCACAAGGCTACCTTCCGGCGGTTCCAATTGGCCGCTTTTTAATTAGGGGCTTGTCGCCGTCTTGGTGCTTTAGGAGGGGAGGGGAGAGGGGAGGGTGGATGGAGGGTGGTGGCGGTGATGTGGGAGGGGGGACGGGGGGGGGGGGGGGGGGGGGGTACGAGGGATGCATCCAAGCAGAAAAGCTGCAAACAGAACCCCCACCCACCCCCCCCCCCCCCCCCCCCACCCCCAGCTCTCCCACCTCTTCCTTAAATCAAAAAAAACGATTTTGTTTTTTCTGAAGAGGTGGTCAAAAAAATAAGGGTGCAAGTTGACCATTTCTGAATGAATGAAATGAAAACAAAATAATGCAAACTTCGTCCTGGCTGATGCAAACGAAGAAGACTTGTGTCCCCGAAAGTAATAGAAAGAAATGCATCCGACTCATCTTGCATTGTAAACAGAACCCTGTGAATGCACCAGTTTCATCTTATCACTACATTCAGATCTGCTGGGAAATAACCTACATTTTGCAAACGATTTCAGTCCTAAGTAAGATCTTATATGTTATATGTGGAGCTGATCTGGACAATTTAAGCGTATGATTTTCTTCTTTTCAGGGCTGCGAAAGAGTTTACAGATGTAACACAGATCTCATTTAAATCTCTGATCTCCAGGTGCAGACGCTGAATAGTGTGTGCCAGAGCCCCAGCAGCATGTTTTCCTTTCCAGCAGATTTTCCTTGGACCAGTCTCAAACCGAGTCTCGTGGTTTTGTTTACACTGAATGGAGAGTATAGCGGCGGTGCCATGGGGCCGTCTTTCATTAATATACAGTGAGGATTTTGTCTAAATTGCTGCCACGAATTTCACAGTGCACGCATTTAAAGATGTCTCAGGTGGACTGATGAAACGCGTACGCACCGCCGAAAAGAGCTGCCTTAAAACAACTTAAAGGTCAACGACAATGATGGGAAAGACTTAAAATGTATTTTGTCTTTTTCTTTTTTAAAAATCCATAAATTGTTTCCCCACCAAGAAAAAAAAGTAAAACATCAGAGAGCAATTTGTACTGATTTACATTTGCATAAATTTTCATATATTTTGGTGAAAATAATAGACTAGCGAGAGCCGGGCTCAGTGAAGCCAGTATAAGGGCACATCCATGCGAGGATCGACCAGGAACAATGTGAACGAAGGTAAACAGCGAAGTCTGTATTCCAAATGTGCGAAACTTTTCTACACTATTTACGAGTTGCCAGCGACTATCCCATTGGTAAGTCTGCATTCTTAACGCAAAACGTTTGTTAGCAGCGTCAGGTCGACTTTTTTTTTTTAGCAAATTGAGAGTTTAGAGAGGATCGGCGGTGTTGGGCTCGGTTTTTTCAATGGTATATTTTGTCAGGATCGACCTGCTTTCACGAAATGGACAAGTGCAGAGCGCGGCTCAAGCATCAACACCGCGATGAAAACACGATTCGAGAGAGATCTCACGGAAATAAACGTGAACTCTAGAGGTGCAGATCGTGCAACCGATACCGCCGACTATAATCGAGCCCTGTGGTTCTGAGAGGTCCGTCCGCGGCTCTGCTCTATCAATCACTACTAAGGAGAACTTGGCGGAGTTCTCCGGAGAGGTGGGTGCGAGTACCCTGCTCAGACATGGACGCCATCTCGCAACATTAAAATCGTCTTCTTTAACTTTCCTCCCATCGATTGCAAAGAACAAGGTAAAACTCAATGCACACCGGAAGCGATTCGATTGTCAAGGTCAAGTGTAAAATAAATCTTCCAAAATATGACATTTCGAACAGTGCTGCCTTCCTCCGCAGCTCCGTCTTTGCATCGAGGCACTTCCAAAAAAAAGATTCGCGTGGTGACGAATGGAATTAATTTGAATGTCAAGCTTACTTAAAACACCACACACACACATTTGTGTGTATGCACGCACACACGTGTGCCTATGATTATTATATACGATATAACGGGCCACCGTTTTGCAGTTTTCAACTTTTTAAAATTCATTTTCATTACGCGACTGATTTTTATAAACATTCATGTTTGTTACTTGTGAAGAGTTTGTGCCTGCAGAGTGCCATGAGAGATTTTATTTTATCCTGGTGTTTCATCCAAATCCATAAATTATAACATTAAGATCAAAGTGACGGATCAATAACAAAATGTATCAACATTTTAAAGATTTTTTTTTGTTCATTGTTCGGGTTTTCATTCACAGGCCGATTCTTTCTTTCCGAGGCATATAATTCTTCCCCCTTCAAGCTTATATATAGTTCTCTCTGTATCACACGCACACTTTCCCTCACACGCACATATTTTTTTCACTCTTACCTTGATGCTTCCCTCTGTGCCCCTTTGGAACAGATGCCACGTAGAGCTGTTCCCCGAAGATCATTTGTTTTCTTGACGGGGTGCATTTCTGCCCACAGCGTTTTCGTTGCCATAGAGAACTAAATAAAAGGGAAGAACAGTAGTCACATTAACCTATATGTTTGTGCACTGGGGTTGAGATAAAGGACTCCATTTCAGCGAGAAAGAAAGCTCGAGACCCGAGTCAGTGTATAGAGTTCTCTATATAGTCTCAATAAAGGTAGCTGTCTCCCGTTCCAAATTCTGGCATTTTAAAACATATAGCTGATTTTTTTTAATTTTATTTGGATGGCGTTAATTTTATTAGACACGGGGTCTAGAGCCCAGATGCAAAATCGAGGAGTTTGAAAGACGTTGCCTTTTCAGGGTAGGGGCGGCAGGGGGCACTGTCGTGCGGGGAAAGGTGCAGCAGAGCGAAGAGGAATAACGAAAGCTTGGGATGAAGTAATGAAAAGACAGGAGAAAGAGAAAGGCAAGGGCAACGAGTTTATAAACATGGAGAAATAGAATGCGGTGAAATATTAAAAAAAATAACACAAATCAAAATAACAACATATAACATTGAAATGTTGACTTTCTAACACCTTACGCGGAGCTCCCAACTTTTACATTATTTGTAATTTCTGCTGGAAGTTTTAATGATTGCAAAATAGTAAAAACATTAATTACTTTTCGTACCATGATTTATTAGAAAAACGTTATGGATTCAGTGCAATTGGAATTACACCGGGCAGAGAGAGACTTTTAAGTTTGACATTAGATCAGTTGCTGACGACTGAATTACTAAAGCAAAGGGCAGGCGGAAGAAAGCGTATCGTCAGTCTAAAATTCAAAGTGCTTCACGAAAGCACCTCCACACAGCAGCTTGTGACGGATACCCGGCAGAAAGTGCAGGCCAAAAGTTCAGCATCACTCTGCTTAATTGTTTTTGCTGCTGAAATTGATAAATATATACACGAGTCCGTGCTGTTACTAATTGCGTAGTTTTTGTGATGGGCGAAAGTTTTAAAACGAGAAGTAGCAGATTCGTGTTAGTGCGCGACTTCGATTCCCCAGCTTATTTTAAGAACTTTGAATTAACTTTGTTACGGTTGACTTGAATATTAAATAAACTTAGACGGTCTCCCTGGAGTGAAGGTGCATGTCGAAGAGTGCTTTCCGATGTTCTGCTCGTTAGCCGATTATGGCGATGATATGGGGAGAAGAAAAATCTGATTTAAAAGCCTAGTTCTGATGTGAACCACTAGAAACTTTTTTTTTTGCTTTAGGGGATAACAAACTAAGTTAAACCTCTGTAGTTCCGGGAGGGGTCTGAAGGATTGGTAAAGGTTTACTAAGAACGTGATTTCCCACTGAGTGAATTTTTCAAATCAAATCAAAGGGGAAGTAAAGAGGCGAATTAGCAGGCGATATGTGTCACTGTGAAAAAAAAATGATGAAAATCATCATGCCATATAAACTATGTAAAAGTCCGGGAGTTTGTAAAAGGATTCTGTTCTCTGAAGGTCGACTATATTTGGGGGGGGGGGTCATTGTTTTCACGGTCACCCCACTATTTATACCGCAACAAAGTAACATTTGATGAGAATGTCCATAGCGCCAGACGTCAGAGTAAAGATTTTCTTCCATCTTGCAGATATTGCACAATTTTACTAACGGCAATTAGTTTTCTGCATTACAAGCCTCAACTTTAAAAGTTTTGAATTAACGTGCACAATTCACAGCGCAGATAACGCAGAAACAAACCGCTTATCCGAAACTGTGCGTAAGGCGGTTGGAGTTTCCCACGGATATTTGACTGTGCATCATTAACTGCTGGAGATGAAAAATACTCTCCCCATAAACATTTCCACGGTATAATTCCTATTGTTTCCGGGCCGGTTTATCATCGCTACTGTTCTCATTTAACACATTACAATTCCAATGGTATGACCTTCACAGGCGTTGTCTATAATGGGGTGGGTTCGCAATCTATATTGACATCGCTAATTATTACATTTTTGTTGGAGAAAAAAGTTATAGAAGGTCTCGACTCCCGCAGTGTGTTTGCACGACTCGAAATGCGATGATACAAAGATAAGGAGTGCCCTTCATTACACTGCTTGTTTACAATTAAGTAACATTTAGCAATTGTTAGTACAAGGTGTAAATTTACCATTGAAGTTCCAGATTGCTGACCGAATGAGCATTTAAATTAATCAATTACTTAATAGTGAACAACATTTGCCGATTAATTTTCTTTTTTTGGGGGTTGAAATCGAAAAGGTATGGAGCGGGGGCTTTAACATATATTGAATTTGCAATTAGATAGTTTCATATTGAAGGACATGTGTAAATATATTTCGCAGTCATTGTGGGGCAAGAAGGGATAAGTGTAACCATTTAGACAACATTTATTGAAACCGCTCCTTGGTGCATCTTTTATTGATTGGCGGTAACGTAACACTGACAAATTATGTTTTGCGAATCCCCATCTCCAGAGAAAGCCGCATTTTAGTTCAGCAATTGTTGGAAGGTAAACAGACAAAACTCTTCCGCTCAACTAAGTAAAAAGTTGCTACACAGGTGGACTTGTTGATTCTCTCACGGGTTAATCTAGGTTGTAATCTACATTGATTATCAGCCCTTGTAACCTACAGATTCAGTGCATTTTTTTCTAATCTGATAATGGATGGGATCCTAACATTAAAACCAGTAATATCGCTCTTTGTTTTTAGAGGTTATGGGAAAAAAACCCGTGCAAGACCTTTTAAAAATAGGAAATAATACTAGTGGCACATAGACAACGTCTTGATGTGAATTATTTTCGAACTTTGTAAGTAATAATTGAAATATTTTTAATGGTAACCATGGAATCTCATCACATTGAATCAACGTGGCAGTGTACCGTGCCCGTTTTAAGTTATAGTTGCAATATTTAAGTACTAAATAACCTTTTCAGGCGCAATCCCTCGCCCCCTTCACGAGTTACCATCTTTACCACCCATTAGTGGCCATCCATGTTCCTCGTGGAGAACAAAATGTATGATTTTAGTAATCACGGCTGCGAATTCCGCATGGTTCATCGACTGAAGAGAGGTAGAGATCCCTATTTTGTTGAGGCTTCACATAGGAGGCCCCCTCTCTCCCTCCCCCTCCCCCAACCATTCCAAACCTTCTTAATCTTAGCTAAGATTAATACACAAACCGAAGCACAAGAATGGACGATATAACCGCAAATACGTATTGAAAGGTTGTTTTGGTGTTAAATAATAAATGATCGGTGTACAGTTGGATTTTAGTATCATTCGATATTCTGTTGGATTGCAACCGTTTTAATTCGTTATTGTCTCGTTTTATGATTTAGCAATATTCAGTCAGCATCTATCAAATGGAATAAACATGGATTTCAAAAGGGGAGGGAGATTATTTTTGTTCTTTTATGCCATAGAAAACAAGAATGTTATTTTGTAGAATTTGGCTGCGAAGAGAAATAGCTACTCCACGGTGTGACTTATTCTGTGTGCTTTGTCATGCACGGGCTCCGTGAATAAAATATGCTTATTATTCATCCTGTTTCTCGGATGTGTTTATTGCTGGTTTTGTATTAGGGGCTAAAGAGGATGTTGGTGGAACGCGGACAGCATCCATCCCGGGACATTTTTCAATTGTTTCATGATCAGGGTGTGGATGCCACCTATTCTACATCAAGTCTTCCAGACGCCCAGTGCATTTTATATAGTTTGAATTACGTGTGCGTTTACGGTGTCTATCTCCGGGGCGGTTTATCTTCGCTACTGTTCTCATTTAACATTTACTGTGCCAACGAGGGCGTGTAAATAGGTCTATCTCAATTGCAATGCCTTTTTCTCAGCATTGTTTATACAGTTGCTCGTTTTTGCGTGCAGGTGACAGTATTTGCAACCCATGCCTGGTTAATGTTTTGTTTCTCTTTAATCTTCAGATCAATTTCATATGGGAATGTGCATTTTGTCTACTAGGAGACTGCAATTTGTCACGTTGTCTTTTCTGCAGGCGTGACATTGGAATATGCATTATATTCTTGTATGAGTCAAAGCGCTCGTCTTTTATTTTAATATAGCGGCCGCAAGGGTTTATTTGATACGCAATATTGCTGCAAATTTTGGAATGTAACTGTTTTGCTTTCAACGTAGCCGGGGAGGGGGGTTTCTTGCACGTATAGAGTGTATTTCTTGCTGTTTGGCGTTAGTTGACATTGGGTTCTGCTGTGGGAGCGTGATTAGAGGGTACATGGAACCCCGTTGTCGGATTCCGGGTGCAGAGTGCAGCCCTCACAGTTCCTGTTGCTGCTCTTTTGCTTATTGTTAATATTTTGAACGCATTTCCGCGAGTGGGTGCGTATTGTAATAGTTGCACTCGGCGTGGTCGCTATGTTTTTGTTTGTCAAACAGGGCTCTTCCCCTGGGAGCCGGGCATGTGGCGTATCCCTGCCTAGGATTACATTAATCAAAGCATTATTTCCCGAGGGACCCTCGCGCACAAATGATAGTATATCCTAATAAAATTGTATTGCAGAGAAATGGAAAGCCAAAGTAACCTGTTCTCTTAAGATAAACACGAAAGCCAAATTATCCCGCTCATGGACCTCCCCGAATTTCACAGCATCTACACCGAACTGCAATTTTAGCCCAGTACGGGAATTCTGTTTTAAAACATGTCCCACGTCTACAGCTGCAAACATCTAGATCGTGTCAGGGCAAAGTGGAGCGACCGGTATCGAGCGACTAGAAACACTGGGTCGGGATGAGTATTGGGAACAGGAGCTGCCGTACATCGGGCGGGGTGACAGAATAATGGAGCCTTCCAACAGAGGCAGGGCGGAAGGCGTACTGAGTCGCAATTATTGTGATGCAGAGCGAGATAAACGCTTCCAAAACGCTGCGGAAAATCTAAGTCCCCGCAATAAAGGTCAGACCATCCTGACTACGTTGCAAAGGATGTAAGCTGCACGCAGCCTTCTGACATCAACCACACGAATCTACATAAAATCAATGGGGAGCTGTCTCAATATTAAACCGATGCAAGTGCGACCTAGACCAATAGCACACTGAGTCTGATAAATCGGAGAGGATCCCTTGTTCGTAACATCTCTGGGGGTGGGGAGATTGGTCCTCAATGTGTGGTATTTAAAAGCAAAATCAGCCGCTCGCCGAAAGAGGAGGCGGATTCCATGGTCGAAATAGAAATGAACCAAATCAAATGGCAGTGTGGATGAGAAGTACTTGGACTTCTAAAGAACGAGAACGTTAACCCGCATGAGTTTATTGAACCTTCACATAGGCTGAAAAAAAGATAGTTCGTGCCGCAGTGGAAGAATGAATCACAAATAAAGTAGGGTATTGTGATAAGAAAAACATAAATAAATAAAATGTTGCCGATGAATGGAACTTTGAAATACAATCAGCAAATGATGAAAGCAAACGTCAGAAGGCCGGTCGACATTGTGGAGACAGATATAGAGTTTACCATTTAGGGTAGACACAAAATGCTGGAGAAACTCAGCGGGTGAGGCAGCATTTATGGACAAATAAATAACTAAAGATTTTGATGTAAGTCGTCAGCAAGTTTAGAAAAAGAAGAGATGAAACATAATATGAGTTAAATAAACAGAGATTCTCTTTTACTAAACCTGGGTCTTGGAAGTTTAACATCGTGGTAGAACGAACGCTTTGAAGGAGCTAAAGAGGCATGGAGTATAAACAATGAGGGGACGTGGGACACTGGTGGAGGGCGGATGCATATCGAGGGGCAGATGCAAACCTCCCGAGAAAGTTAAGAGCAACATTTCCATTTTTATTTATTTGGATAGGGTGGAGTTATATAGCCACAGAGAGTCATAGAGACATACAGCATGGAAACCAACATGCGCACACCGACCAACATGTCCCATCTACACTAGTCCCAAACCTGTATCCCTAGGATCCATATCCCTCTAAACCTGCCCTACCTATCCTTTTACCTGTCTAAATGTTTCTTAAACGTTGCCATAGTAATGACCCAACTACCACCTCCGGTAGCACGTTCCATACACCCACCACCCTTGTGTGAAAAAGTTACGCTTCAGGTTCCTGTTAAATCGCCCCTCCCCTTCACCGTAAACCTGTATCCGCTGGTTATGGGGCGAGTTTGTAAAATATTATTAATTTAACGTCAATGAACACCAGGAAAGTTCTGTGGCCATTGGAGTATCTAGGAAGTGGCGGAAGACTAGAAATCTGGCTGACCACGGAGAGAGATTAAGGATGTTGGATCTGGAGGTTGGAGTGGGAATAAGTCAGAAGGCAGATAAGATTGAGATGGAGAGGTCTGTAGCATTCACGGATGAGAGGGCACTCCCTGAGAGAACATAATCTCTCTGAGGGCCATTTTGAGATGTTGATTTGCAATAGTTCGGTTGTCTGAATTTACCAACATATTTATAAATAGAACGGGATATGGCGACATGGTGGTTTAAATGTTGGTCTGGTAATACACAAAAAAATGCGCTGGTATCTGACCCTAACAGTGTTGGAATTTGACATTTTCATAAGTCTGGAAATAAAGAACAGGTAGGAATAAAAGTGACTCGCAGGCATGAGCTCAAATAGGTTCACTGTTGCCTTTAGGAGAGAAATTGGTTATCTTAACCTCGTCTAACCTACATGTTATACCAATCTGACGACTCTTAAATGTCCTCTGAAGTGGCCTTCGGAAGCTGCTCAGTTTCCAGGGATGGGAAATAAATGATAGACTTAAATGCATCCCAAATTTCACAAGAAAATAAAACACACACAGACATGTACAAACGTATACAAATATCCTAGGCATAAACTACAGAAACACACACATTAACATTTCTGACAATGTCAGTACACACATCTGTCAAAATAGTTCATGTTTAAACATTACTAGACACATGCACATATTCACAATGAAATACATGCAATAGCTAGTACTAGGTATAAATTCTTCAAAGTCCCAGTCACTTATACACAACAACAAATATTAGTATTCACACAAAATTAGTAAATAGATCCTTCGGAGTTTTAACACTCAAAAATGCGAACACAATACATGTATGCAGTAATCAAGAAATAATAACATTTCTTTCACAGAAACATATACTCTATCCATTTACCTCAACCAAACACTTTCTAATGTGCAAGATCCACATCCGAAAACACCCCCTCCTAAATATTATAATCTTCAAATTGAAAAAAAACTATGAATTTCCAGTTCATGTATCTAAAGTAACTAACACTCTCCTTGCACTTAGACGTATAAACATTCATAAAAAAGCAACCAACTTGCCTCTGTTTACTTTTTCATGTACATATAAAACCCAAATGATAGATACATATTCAGTATATCGATGCAGTCACAGGCTGAGATATCCATTTGCAAATCCAGGTGATATAGACTGCTTGTCTCCCAGAATTCTAATCAAAATGGTATACTTATTAAATGATCCATTATTAAACAGTTTCATATGCAATCATATACACATTGTTCCACACATCCTCAACACCAGCATAAAACATCTAATGTCAGATGCACATGCCTGGATAAATGCCTTTTTTAAATTCTGTAATACCGTTAACATTCTTATTAGCCACAAATGCACTAACACAAATGCTATCATGCACAATGCAACACACATGTTTGCAGTCAAATACATATAAGAAACGCACAGAGAGGCTTGGAGATATAGTCACAGAATATTCAATAACATGGAGACACTGCACACAAACTCCAATATAAAAACACTCTCTCTTACGTCAAAATATTCATGCAAAACTATACTGTCACAACCAAAATATGTCCATGCTATTTTTCTTTATAGATCAATAGTTCTTTCAATCCCTCTCAGATTTTCTTTTCTAACACATGCACGGCCACTATTAGACAATAACACATGTGTACAAAATCCCTTCACAAACGAGAATAATTTCAGCAAAAGCACAATGCAAGATCTATTTCACACAGAGCCACTTAGGTAATGCACTCACATGGCAACATTCTTGTGCTTAAACATGCCTCTACATCCAACACATGCGATGCATCCCATCTGAGTGTATTTTCCAAAAGCGGGGATGATATGTCGGGTGAAGATTAAATAAAATCAGTCGGCTTATATTCTTCCATTCTATTTTTACATATAAACTATCTATTTAGATCACACAGACACTAACAGTGAGCATTAGAAATACATGTGAACTTCCCTAACATGAATTTGTGTCATACAGGCTGCTTTAGATGTACAGGTTTAATCTTTCCCATACTTTTGCTAAAATTGTAATATTTCATTTATGTGTTTCAGTTATAAAATAAATCAACATAATGAATAACAGCAATCAAAGTGAACCAGGCGGGGAGCCCAATTGCTTATTTTCTGGTATAAACATCTTTTTTTAAACTGTTGTATTAAAAACTGGAGCATGTAACCTTTTACATGAACCATGGTTAACATTACATTCAAGAATTTGTTGCAACTTGCCAGCTCTCAAACTACTTTTTAACGTAAAATCCCAAGTAAAATTTCAAATGTACTGTTTCGGAATAATCAGGAAAGAAAGAACGCAATTTAAAAATATGGTATATGATATTATTGACATTTATGTGTATGCATGTCACATCCTTACACATAGGTGTATAGACATAATTTTGGTGATTAGCATTCCTGCATTGTAGCATTCCTTGTGCATTAATGCTGCTGGCATATGCTCTATGACAATAGCTATATTTCTACATTTCATGTAACTTCCATCAGTTAGTATTCACGACTATTATAGGAGTGTGTGTGCACCAGTGGGAGGCAAATTTCTCTCTTATTTATGCAATAACCTCATGTACGAGTAAAATATTTGTATATGCATACTGGCCTGATATTTTCTCTTTTGGTATTTCCAATCTTAGAATGCGCACTGAATGAAAATGCATTCTTTGCCTTTCTAACATTGATGGAAGTCTTGATGGAACATCGCTCGAATTGTATCAGAGCCTGTTCACTTGATCTCTTTAGAATCAATGTTTTACCATTGTGATGTTGTTTTGCGCATATCCATAAGAAAGCACCTACACGAACGTCCATTTGCCCAGAATTCCTTCAATATATTCTTTGCATTTATTATCCCATTATCTGTACTGTTTTGTATGCCAGTCTTGCTATTGTCCATTTATGTTGAAATTCCTTGAGAATTAACTGGAAAAGATACGAGTGTGTAACAAATAGAAGTTAGCAAAAACAGCAGAACCCAAGGGAAGCATGAACAATCCATTTTCTTTAGAACTTTCTTTTTCTTATTAAAAGTTTAAACAAATTAAAAATTGAAGCCATCAAACTCTCACTTTGATATCATAACATAATTAAGAATGTCCAATAATAGAAGGTTTACTTTTTCAGATTTAGAGACAATAAATGATTCAGATAGTAGAAAATACTTTCCAAGTCTCATTTATAAAATTACTAAAACAAAGATTTGGCAATAATAAAAACAGAAATATTATAGTAACTTGAAGTTCTGTTGAATGTAACATTTGGATTTTGAGTTACAGTTGATCAGAACTGGACTTGCACATTGAAACTCACATTCCCAGTTGTTACACATGTCACTGAAGAGCTATGATAATAAGTCATGTTGCACAAATAATTGAGGAAGCGTAGGTGTTGAGATGTTACAGGGATATCGGAATAAGTCACCGTGCACACATTTTACAGAGAAAATTGCACAACTGCTCTCGAACTGTCATTCTGCCATTTCCCATATAATCCAAGCAGATGTGCTTATTTGAGTATGTAGGTATTGATACGAGTGTGAGATGTGACGCGTAGTAATGACAATCTGCAAAAGAGGAAATATAATGAGTCATAGAAATGTTAAATTATGCACCTGGATTTTAGCAGTGAATGTAACAATTAATAAACATCTTAGGCAAATTATACATGTAATAATGCTCATTGTGATATCTGTGTGTGTATGTACTATATATGTGTGTGTGTGCACGTTTGTGTGTATATGTGTGCACACATATGTATGTGTGTGCACACATGTGTATGTGTACACGATTATGGCATTGACGCATTATGATGTATATTTATCTTGAATGTTTCTTAATGCGTGTAGTGTTTTCACTAATTTATTTCTCAAAATCTAGACAGTTTCATCGCCATACATTAATATTTCCTTCCATTGTATTTGCAGATAGATTCCAATTGCTATGAACTCCATACTGTGATTTGTGTAACTGAGCTGTGACTCAATATAAATTATACTTCCATACTTTGTCTTTTATGTTGCTTTTCACTCTCCAATGTTATTCAAAACTTGGCTGAACTACTTCTCTCAGTTTTAAGTTTTAGGTCGTGCTTTCTCTTTAAAACTTTTACCAGTTTGAATTTGAATGTGACTTCTTGTTGTATGTGCAAAAACGTTTTCCACCTCTGAAAATCCACATATAGATTGATTTAAAACTCACTCTATGCCAGGTACGGATGCTGAGGGGTAAGGGTTAAAACAATCAGCATCTGCTTATTAGCCCTTCCTGCTTGGTCTTCTTTTCGCTGACTCTGCAAAAGTTCTACTTCCGCGAGGTGGAGTACAAACTTAAATGTAAAAACATAAAAGGTTCTCGTTTCATTTCAAATCCCAGGGAGAGTCATGGTGGGTGGGAGAACAACATGATTCTGCTCAGTTAAAAGATTTTACTTCTGTGTGGAACAGTCCTGCAGGTGCAGAAGGAGTTTGGAACAGTGGATCTACTAAACTTCAACCTTGCCTCTCCTTCCTTCATCCACCATTAATTCAACAACTGGCTTCTGCCTCATTTCAAATGGCTTATTTTCCTATTGGTTGCAGAAGTGATTTAAAATATACATTAATGTTCCCCCTTCACATATGCCACCTGTTTCAAGACCAGCCTTAGGCTGATGCCACCTTGAGTAAAAAATCATCCCTGTTACTTGACAAAGCAGTTTATTTTTCTATGGAAGGGGCTTGGTGCTGGTGTGGGCTGCAGAGTGTTTACAACACTGGTTTCCATGGAGATCATTGAAAATATATTGGCTGTATTCTTATTTGAGAGCTGATTGTTTTGTGAAAGGGCGAGCTCTATCTTTGAGCAGCATGCACAATGGCAACTTTAACATTGTTATATAAATATTCAGGTATGCTGTTACACCTACACGGAGGGATGCAGGGATGCAAACGGTGGAAATGGTAGGATGACTGGGGGTGGGGTGAGAGGGAATGTAGGGTTACTTGACATTAGAGAAATCAACGTTCACACTGCTGGGTTGGAAGCTGCCCTGTATCCCTGTTATCACCTCTTTCCCAGCCAACAATGGGCCATTATGTGCTTCACCCTTCCTTGGACATCAGTAGCCGGCCTATGTTTTTTCTGGCCTTTTCCTACCTCCAGTCCCCTTCAGTCCCCTCCCTTTTACTTTCAGTCTGAAGAAGGGTTCAAACCTAAAACATCACCTATCCTTTTTCTCCGGAGATGATTCCTGACCCAGCATTTGTCCAGAGTGGAGAGTGGTGAATCTCTGGAATTCTCTGCCACAGAAGGTAGTTGAGGCCAGTTTGTTGGCTATATTTAAGAGGGAATTAGATGTGGCCCTTGTGGCTAAAGGGATCAGGGGGTATGGAGATCAGGGGGTATGGAGAAAAGGCATGTACAGGATACTGAGTTGGATGATCAGCCATGATCATATTGAATGGCGGTGCAGGCTCGAAGGGCCAAATGGCCTACTCCTGCACCTATTTTCTATGTTTCTATGTTTCTATGTCTATCTTCAGTATAAACCAGCATCTGCAGTTCCTTCCTACACTTCTTGAGAGGGATTCATGATTGACCAAAATCAGTGGAATTATTTTGAGCTTTAACTGATGGTAAATGAGGGGGAACCAATTAATGTGGTGTATTTTGAATTTAAGAAGGCCTTCCTCAAGGGGGCACACAAGAGGCTGTTGGGTTTGGCAGGACTAAATACCCTTGCACATGATTTATTAAAAAATAACCTGTAAGTTCAGCAGGCAATAATGAGGGGAAATGTTCTCTTTATTGTAAATAGATTCAGCTGCAAGAGTAAAACACATTGCTTCATTTTTACAGGAGCCCATCTCGAATCTTAGGCTGTAGGGCAGAACAATGGTGCAGCTGGTAGAGCTGCTGCCTCACAGCACCAGAGAACTGCACTAGGGTAGTGAGGTGAAAGTGGTTGGGATTGATTACTGTTATGCAAGTTTTGCTGTTTTTCAGACAGCATTTGTACTTTGAGTTTAGAGAAATGAGGTTTGATTTCAAGTGCACAAAATTCTTAAGGGATGGGTGTGGAGTTGATGTTTCCCCTGTCTGGGATGACTAGAATGTGGAGTCAAAGTCCCAAAATAAGGGAGATACAAGGAACTGCAAATGCTGAAATCTTGCTTAGAACAAAAAGTGTTGGAGTAACTCAATGGGTCCGGGAGCATCTATGGAAGGAATGGATAGAAGACATTGCGAAGTTGGATCCTTCTTCAATCCCAACCTGAAATGTTGTCTATCCATTCCTTCCATAGGTGCTGTCTGACATGCTGATTTACTCCAGCACTTTGTATTTCCCCCCAAATAAGAGCTCATCCATTTACAAAGAGCTGAGAAGTACTTTCTTTGTCAGGAGCATAGCAAATCTTCAGAATTCTCTACTCAAGGGGGCTGTGCAGATCAATTTCTGAGTACATTCAAAAAAGGGATCAATGGATTTTTAGATATGAAGGGAATCAAGGGAATTAATGGATATTGGGTTAGGTAAGAAAGTAGTGCTGCGCTAAAAGATTAGCTATGATTTTATTGAATATTGAAGCAGGCACAAAAGGCCTAATGACATACTCCTTGCACTCATGTTCAATAAATTTAACATGGGTTTCCTCAGATTGCATATGGCTGCGATCCAAGGCTTATCCTTATGCCCCTTCTCCAGTTATACTTTGTCATCCAAAAATAAGCCATCCATCACTATTCACTGTTTTCTGTCCATTAATCAGTCCACAATCTAACTGCGCCAATATATTAAACCAATACCAAGAATCATAACTCGGTGCACCTTATTATATGCCTTCCAAAATCCAAGCATGTTATGGTCTCCTTGTTCTCACTTACATCTAGATTGGTTACATTTCAAAAAACTCTGACAAATCCATCAATCACTATTTCGCTTCAATAAAACCATGTTCATTCCATTCATAAAACCAGGGTGAATTGATCATGGGGAACAAGGACATGGCAGACCAATTGAATAACTACTTTGGTTCTGTCTTCACTAAGGAAGACATAAATTATTTGCCGGAAATAGCAGGGGATCGCGGGTCAAATGATATGGAGGAACTGAGTGAAATCCAGGTTAGCCGGAAAGTGGTGTTAGGTAAATTGAATGGATTAAAGGCCGATAAATCCCCAGGGCCAGATAGGCTGCATCCCAGGGTACTTAAGGAAGTAGCCCCAGAAATAGCAGATGCCTTAGTGATAATTTTTCAAAACTCTTTAGATTCTGGAGTAGTTCCTGAGGATTGGAGGGTAGCTGATGTAACCCCACTTTTTAAAAAGGGAGGGAGAGAGAAAACGGGGAATTACAGACCAGTTAGTCTAACATTGGTAGTGGGGAAACTGCTAGAGTCAGTTATTAAAGATGGGATAGCAGCGCATTTGGAAAGTGGTGAAATCATTGGACAAAGTCAGCATGGATTTACGAAAGGTAAATCATGTCTGACGAATCTAATTTAAATTTTTTTTGAGGATGTAACTAGTAGAGTGGATAAGGGAGAAGCAGTGGATGTGTTATATCTGGACTTTCAGAAGGCTTTCGTTAAATGTCCCACACAAGAGATTGGTATACAAACTTAAAGCACACGGTATTGGCGGTTCAGTATTGATGTGGATAGAGAACTGGCTGGCAGACAGGAAGCAAAGAGTAGGAGTGAACGGGTCCTTTTCAGGATGGCAGACAGTGACTAGTGGGGTGCCACAAGGCTCAGTGCTGGGACCCCAGCTATTTGCAATATATATTCATGATTTGGACGAGGGAATTAAATGCAACATCTCAAAGCTTGCGGATGACACGAAGCTGGGGGGCAATGTTAGCTGTGAGGAGGATGCTAGGAGGCTGCAGGATGACTTGGATAGACTGGGTGAGTGGGCAAATGCATGGCACATGCAGTATAATGTGGATAAATGTGAGGTTATCCACTTTAGTGGCAAAAACAGGAAAGTAGACTATTATTTGAATGGTGACCGATTAGGAAAAGGGGAGATGCAACGAGACCTGGGTGTCATGGTACACCATTCATTGAAAGTAGGCATGCAGGTGCAGCAGGCTGTGAAGAAAGCGAATGGTATGTTGGCATTCATAGCAAAAGGATTTGAGTACAAGAGCAGGGAGGTCTACTGCAGTTGTACAGGGTTTTGGTGAGGCCACACCTGGAGTATTGCGTACAGTTTTGGTCTCCTATTCTGAGGAAAGACATTCTTGCCATAGAGGGAGTACAGAGAAGATTCACCAGACTGATTCCTGGGATGGCACGACTTCCATATGAAGAAAGACTGGATAGACTCGGCTTGTACTCGCTGGAATTCAGAAGATTGAGGGGTGATCTCATACAGACACAAAATTCTTAAGGGGTTGGACAGGCTAGATGCAGGAAGATTGTTCCCGATGTTGGGGAAGTCCAGGACAAGGGGTCACAGTTTAAGGATAAGGGGGAAGTCTTTTAGGACCGAGATGAGAAAATCGTTTTTCATAGATCCAGAGAGTGGTTAATCTGTGGAATTCTCTGCCACAGAAGGTAGTTGAGGCCAGTTTGTTGGCCATGTTTAAGAGGGAGTTGGATGTGACCCTTGTGGCTGAAGGGTTTAGGGAGTATGGAGAGAAGGCAGGTACAGGATACCGAGTTGGATGATCAGCCATGATCATATTGAATGGCGGTGCAGGCTCGAAGGGCCGAATGGCCTGCTCCTGCACCTAATTTCTATGTTTCTATGTTTCATTCCCATTAATCGTATTGTGACTTTTCCAATGCTTAACAACATATTTTAGCATTTTCCCTTCTAGTTAGAAACATAGAAACATACTGTAGAAAATAGGTGCAGGAGTAGGCCATTCGGCCCTCCGAGCCAACACTGCCACTCAATATGATCATGGCTGATCATCCATAATCAGTACCCCGTTCCTGCTCTCTCCCCATATCCCTTGATTCCTTTAGCCCTAAGAGCTATATCCAACTCTCTCTTGAAAACATCCAGTGAATTGGCCTCCACTGCCTTCTGTGGCAGATAATTCCACAGATTCACAACTCTTTGGGTGAAAACGTTTTTCCTCATCTCAGTCCGAAATGGCCCATCCCTTATTCTTAAACTGTGACCCCTGGTTCTGGACTCCCCCAACAGCGGGAACGATTTTTCTGCATCTAGCCTGTCCAATCCCTTAATAATTTTATATGTTTCTATAAGATCCCCTCTCATCCCAAATTCCAGTGAATATAAGCCCAGTTGATCCATTCTTTCATCATATGTCAGGCCCGACTTCCCAGGAATGAACCTGGTGAACCTACGCAGCACTCCCTCAATAGCAAGAATGTCCTTCCTAACATTTGGAGACCAAAACTGCACACAATACTCCAGGTGTGGTCTCACCAGGGCCCTGTACAACTGCAGTAGGACATCCTTGCTCCTACATTCAGATCTATGAAGGCCAACATGCCATTTGCTTTCTTCACTGTCATATTTACTTTCAGTGACTGATGTACAAGGAAACCCAGGTCTCGTTGCACATCCCCTTTTCCTAATCTGACACCATTGCCTTCTTGTTCTTGCCACCAAAGTGGATAACCTCACATTTATCCACATTATACTGCATCTGCCATGCATCTGCCCACTCAATCAACCTATCTCTTAGCTCTTAGGGTTAAATGAATTAAGGGATATGGGGAAAGAGCAGGAACGGGGCACTGATTTTAGATGATCAGCCATGATCATATAGAATGTCCTCGAAGGGCCGAATGGCCTCTCCTGCACCTATGTTTTCTATGTTCTACGTTGTCTATCCAAATCACCCTGCAGCCTCACAGAATCCTTCTTGCAGCTCAGACTCCACCCAGCTTTGTGTCATCCGCAAACTTGTAGATGTTCCATTTAATTCCTTTCCCTAGATCATTAATATATATTGTAAATAACTGGGGTCCCAGCAGTTGCGCACCCCACTAGTCACTGCCCAGCATTCTGAAAAGGACCTATTAATTCCTACTATTTGCTTTCTGTCTGCCAACCAGTTCTCTATCCATGTCAATACCTTACCCTCAATGCCATGTGCTGAGCCTTGCGGCACCCCACTAGTCACTGCCTACCATTCTGAAAAGGACTAGTTAATTCCTACTTTTTGCTTCCTGTCTGCTAACCAGTTTTCTATCCATGTCAAAACCTTACCCCCAATACCATGTGCTCTAATTTTGCACACTAATCTCTTGTGTGGGACCTTGTCAAAGGCTTTTTGAAAGTCCAGTTACACCACATCCACTGGCTCTCCCTTATCCATTCTACTTGTTACATCCTCAAAAAAATCCAGAAGATTAGTCAAGTCTAAAATGGCAGTATCCGGAACTCATTTGGAGTGCAGACATGCCATGTTAACTATGCACCCTTACTCCAGTCTTACAAGAAGGTATAGTTACAATAGGCTCCCTGATATACCGTGGATTTAGACCAGAAAATCACCTGGGGGTACCTTGTCTCTTGGGCCACCCAACATCTGGTGGCTGGAGGTGGGAGTGGGTTGGTGAATTAAAATCCCTCCTTGCTCTTGTAAAATTTCACTGCACACATTATTACGGAAGTTGTAACAGGATGGCACCATTTGCTACACAAATTTTAAAAAGGCTATTGAACAGCTAGAGCATATGCAACAGAAAGAAAATCTGTCGCAATGTTGAAATTGGAGAATTCAGAGAGTGCAGACAGCAAGTGTTGCCATGACTTAAATTTGAACAAAACTATGATTAAACAGTTGAATATTCTTAATGTACAGGCATCAACCCGAAGGCCATGGTGAAGGTGAGAATCAATGACAAGTTTGGGGCAGCACAGTTGTGCAGCAGTAGAGTTACTGCCTTACAGCGCCAGAGGCCCGGGTTCAATCCTGACTCTGGGTGCATTCTGTGTGGAGTTTGTACTTCCTGTTCTTCCTGTGACCACGTGGGTTTTATCTGCGTGGTTTCCATCCACACTCCAAAGACATACAGGTTTGTAGGTTAATTGGCTTCAGTAAAAATTGTAAATTGTCCTTATTGTGTAGGATAGTGCTAGGATCGTTGTTCGGCATGGACTCAGTTGGCCAAAGGGACTGTTTCCACGCTGTATCTCTAAACAAAACTAAACAAAAGTTGTAGTCTTCAGACAGTATAATTCTATGAGCTGGATTTAGAAGTGGTTCTGAGGTATGTTCCTTCAGATCCCTTGAGGAAACTCAATGGAACTCTGATTTCACAGTGAAAAGTTAACTAAAATTAGATTGAAGAGTGCATGATAGGTAAAATAGGAAAGGAGGATTTGAAATGGTCCCAAGTAAGTATCAAGAAGGAAGGCATTAATAAAGAGAAAACACCAAAATGGAATATAAAATCAGAGGACATTGTACATTTTCAATAGGTTAGGTTGAAACTGTAGAGACGGAAATAGTTTCAACATTTCAGGTCCATAATGTTACAATAGCACTTACAAAATTAAGAGGAGACCTCCCTTCCATAGACTCAATCTACGCTTAATACTGCCTTGGCAAGGCCCCCAGCATAATCAAGGATGAGTCTCACCCCAGTCACTCCCTCTTCTCTCCTCTCCCATCAGGCAAGAGGTACAGATGTTTTAAAATGCATACCTCCAGATTCAGGGACTACTCTCATCAACTAAACCTCCCATCTACCTCATTAGAGACTTTCAAACTATCTTTAATCAGACTTTATCGGACTTATCTTGAACAAAATGTTGTGCCTTTTATCCTTTATCTGCACAATGCGGACGGCTTGATTGTATTTTTTTTTCTTCGACTGGATAGTACACAAACAATACATGACAATAAAAAATGTAACTAAACTAAACCGAAGGAAGCACAAGAAACTGCAGATGCCAGAATCTTGTGTACAACATAAAATGCTGCACTGAAGAATGGTCCTCACCCAAAATATTACCTATCAATGTCCTCCAGTGTTGCTGCCTGACCTGCTGAATCACTCCAGCACTTTGTGTTCTAACCATATGAATACAGTTTCAGCATCTCTAAGATACATATGGTCCCAGAATCAAAAATCTTGGATGTATTTCCACTGGGTTATCAAAGAGTGGAGAAACTAGAATTTGAACCATACATTTGATGAATAGAGATTTGGAAGTGTGAAATATATAAGGATATATATACCATAGGATCTAGTATTATAGAACTAGGAACTAGTAATAGCATAGAAAGAGGCAATTTGGTTCTTTAATCAAATGCCGACACTGCAAGAATAATTTATCTTCACACATTCTCTTGGGGTCTTTGCTTCACATGCTCACTGTATTCACTTTTGAAAGCCAAATTGCATTTGCCTCCAAAACTCGTCAGGCAACACATCCAGAAATGTGTGCCTTCATTCTTTTAGTATTCGCATTAAATTTGTGTCCCCCCTCATTCTCAATCCATTCACCAATGGGAACAGTTTATTTCTATCTATTCTGTGCTGAACGTCATTATTTTGAACATCTTTATCGTATCTCTTCTCCACCTTCACAGAAATAAGAAGAACAATCCCGGACTCTTTTCATGTGTCATGTGGCCTCTTCAATTAATTTTTTTGTAACTTTGTCGCTGACAGAAACATGACGACTCTTTGTGTACTGCCTATGATTTTACTGGATTATTTTTTAAAATAAAGAATTTTATTATATCTAGGTACCCGTGACAATAAAGTATCAATGAATCATTGAATCGTTCACTGAAACATTTCCCACTTTCCTGGAATCATTCCATAAATCTACTCTTCACTATATCCATGGCCTTCATGAACTTCCAAAGGGGATACATCCTTTATTTTATTTAGTTTTAGTTTTAAGGATACGATGTGGAAACTGACCCACCGAGTTGACGCCAACCAGCGATCAGCCGTACACTTGTTCTATCCTATGCACTAGGGACATTTTACAGAAGGCAATTAACCTACAAACGTGCAAGTCTTTGAGATCCGCATTCTTCTGAAGACCAGATCCTGGGCATTCAGGTCTGGAGATACAGAGGTCTACATGAAGTCCAGATACGACCTTGGTAAGGCCATCAAAAAGGCCAAAAGGGACCTGCTCCAAGCTGGAGGATGAGACAGATGTTCGGCAGCTGTGGCGGGGCTTGTATGCCATCACCTCCCACAAGGCAAAATCAGGAGGCAGCTCGAATGTCAGCGAAGCATCACTCCCTGATGAGCTTCAATGCGTTTTACGCACGCTTTGATAGGGAGAACACTGATGTGCCTTCCCGAGCCCCCATTCGCCATGATGGTATTTCGGTCACAGTCACAGAGGCCGATGTCAGAAGATCCTTCAGAGGGGTGAACCCTCGAAAATCACCTGGACCTGATGGTATACCCGGGCATGTTTTAAAAACCTGTGTGGACCAACTGGCTGGAGTTTTTATGAACATTTTCAACCTCTCACCTCTGAGATCTGAGATTCCCACCTGCTTTAAAAGGGCATCAATAATAATCAATCAATGCCCAAGAAGAGCAAGGTGACGTGCCTCAATGACTATCGACCAGTGGCACTAACGCCTGTGGTGATGAAGTGCTTTGAGAGGCTGATCATGGCACAAATCAACTCATAGCTCGACAAAAACCTGGACCCACTGCAGTTTGCCTACAGCCACAACAGATCAATGGTGGATGTGATGTCGCTGGCTCTCCACTGTGCTCTGGACTACTTGGGCACCAAAAACTCATATGTCAGGCTGTAATTAATTGACTGCAACTCGGCATTTAATACCATCATCCCCTCCAAGCTGGTTACCAAACACTCAGATCAGGGTCTCTGCGCATCCCTCTGCAATTGGATCCTCGACTTCCTCATTCACAAACTAGTCTGTTCGTATTGGTGGAAATGTGTCATCCTTGATAACAATCAGCATGGGAGCACCTCAAGGCTGCGTGCTCAGCTCCCTGCTGTACTCATTCTATCCTCATGACTGCGTAGCCGGACATAGTGTGAACTCCATCATCAACGTTTGCCGACGACACCACTGTTGTGGGACGTATCACTGATGGGGATGAGGCAAAGGTATAGAAGTGAGATCGACCGACTGACCAAATGGTGCCAGCACAATAACCTGGCTCTCAACACCAGCAAAACCAAGGAACTGATTGTGGACTTCGGAAGAGGTAGGATGGGGACCCAAAGTCCTGTTTATATCAACGGTTCGATGGTGGAGGGGGGCAAGAACTTCAAATTCCTGGGCTTGCATATTTCTGAAGATCTCTCCTGGTCCCAGAACATTGATGCAATCATAAAAAAAGCACATCAACGCTTCTACTTACTGAGAAGATTATGGAGAGTCAGTATGTCAAGGAGGACTCTCTCGAACTTCTACAGGTGCACAGTAGAGAGCATGCTGACCGGTTGCATTGAGGCGTGGTATGCCAACCTGAGCGTTCCGGAGCGGAAAAGGCTGCAAAAAGTTGTAAGCACTGCCCAGTCCATCATCGGCTCTGACCTCCCTACCATCAAGGGGATCTATCGCAGGTGCTGCCTCAAAAAGGCTGCCAGCATCATCAAGGATACACACCATCCTGGCCACACACTCATCTCTCTGCTGCCATCAGACAGCAGGTACAGGAACCTGAAATCTGCAACATCCAGGTTCAGGAACAGCTCTTCCCCACAGCCATCTTCAAACAAACTCTGAACTATAGCAGCCTATTGCAATTTATCTGTTTATTTATGTGTGTGTATATATATATTCTATGGTATATGGTCACACTGATCTGATGTGATCTGTATTTATGCCTACAATATTGTGTTGTGCTGCTGCAAGCAGGAATTTCATTGTCCTATCTGGGACACATGACAATAAACTCTCTTGACTCTTGACTTGACTATGAGGAAACTGGAACACCTGGAGGAAATCTACACAGGGAGAATGTATAAACTCTGTACAGACAACACCCGTAGTCAGGATCGAACCCGGGCCTCTGGTGCTGTAAGGAACAACTCTACTGCTGCGCCACTGTGCTGCGCCCTAAATATTTGTTTAAATAGTCCACTTGTGACTGTACCAATCCTATATGAAGGGTTGTCATAACTTCCACACCACTTTAAACACACCACTTCTATATCTTAGGCACCAGTAAGCTTTTCAGCTGCTTTAACAACCTTCCCTGCTACCTTTGATGATTTATGCACAGGCACTCCCAGATCTCACCGTTTTTCCCTTCCCCTAAGAGTTGTATCCTTTATATTCTACAGCCTCTCCTGCCTTTCTGCAAATATGTGTCACTTTTCACTTCAAACATGAATAATAAAATACTCACATACCTTTTGTGTTTTGAGCCCAGTGGCGGAGCAGTTATGCACTTAAGAAAGGTTCCAGTTTTACTCCACAGAGGTCTGGTGTACGAAAGGCAACCCTTTAATTTGAATAATGCCACCAACCCTGATGAAACAGTTAAATTCTCTACCGCATTGAGGACAGTTTCACCTCTATCCCATTGCGGACATTGGACTTTGCCCAATGAAGTAATGATCCACAATGCTGCGAATTATATCCTGCACTCTCTATCTTCCCCTTTGCTCGATCTCTTGTTCTTGAGTTTGAAATTTAGTTTAGTTTAGAGATACAGTGCGGAAACAGGCCCATCACCTCACTGAGTCTACACCGACCACCGAACCCCTAACACTAGCACTATTCTATACACTAGGGACAATTTTCACCGAAGCCAATTAACCTACAAACCTAGACTTCTTTGGAGTGTGGGAGGAATCCGGAGCACCTGGGGAAAGCCCAGGCAGTCACACGGAAAAAGTACAAACTCCATACAGACAGCACCCGTAGTTAGGATCGAACCCGGGTCTCCGGCGCTGTAAGGCAGTAACTCCACCGCTGCACCACCATGTCACCATGGTATACTGTATCTGATCTGTTTGAATAGCTTACAAAACAAAGCTTTTTACTGTACCTTGATGCACATGACAATAATAAATCTAAACCTAAACCTAAATCATTGGCCTATAATGTTTCAAATTCTTTGGTAGTATTTTAATATGTTTGAAATGATTTATATGTTAATGATGTGGCTTTTATATAGGAACATGGAAATGTAGTAATAGAGGGACATGATCATGTAGGAATTTCATCTGATCTCATCTGCCTGTACATGATCATGTACAGGCACATGAGATCAGATGAAATTCACACGGCGTTCGGCACAAACATTGTGGGCAGAGTGGCCCATTCTTGTACTGTTCTGTGTTCTATGAGATTTAAAACATAAATAATTAGATCTATTGAATTGTTTTTAAATGCCTCTGACTCTGAGGAACATTTCAAAATAGCTAATAGGCCATCAATGGGCTGTCAATTGTTATCAGGGCATTCTAGTTATGGGGCCAGGATAAACTGATGCCTACTGATCATTTGGAGCCTGATCTACCAGGTCACCTGGTTTGGAGGCGTATCTTGTTTAATCTTCTATACTTGGGAAAAGTAAAATGAGAGAGGATCTGATCCAATGCATTGCTAAGTTATACCAAACTCTGCTGGTTGCAGGAGAGGGACATTAAACTGAGTTAAAGGTGTGAGTAATCTGGAGGAGCACAAGAATTATGGCCACAAAGACATGGAGCAAAGCTTAACTAAGTCTGAGTTCACAGCCATAGAGTTCGATCTTCCCATTTCCTTTCTCTCTGATGGGTTCATTATGATCCCTCAAAGTACTTCTTTAAGGTATTTAGGCAGTTGTACTTGAAATGATCGCGATACATTGAGCCTTCATGTGGTTACTGGGAATTGAGTTCATCGAATATTGTGTGGCTAAAATGGTATTCTCACTTTTATGAGTGTTCCACTTTGCTACCCCTTCATCTGTCCTGTATTTTATCTTTTAAAGCTTCAAAGGCATCACATTTTGAAGGCTTGACTTTTTTCTTAACCTAAAGCCAGGAGAATGTTCGATTTGTGAGAAAAGGGTTTCATTGTGATGTGGAAATAGCAGTGAATCATGTGTAATGATTCCTTGATGTTTTTAAGTATCCCTTAACTAGTCAAACAGTGCAATAGTGCAACATGAGAGATTTGAAGAATTGGTCTGAAGACTAACAGAGAAAAATAGCCGATTTAGCAACTAATTCTTGAGAGTGAACCGCACAGAAAATTCTAATGATGTCCAGGAATCCAAAGAGCCATTGAGAGAAATGGAACAGAAACAGACCCTTTGATTCAAAGATCAATTTTTATATTAATCCTACCTGAACCACACCTTCTCATCAATTCCCTCCAAATACTGCTTCTCTCACACATTAAGGGCAATTAACAGAAGCCAATTAACCTATAAATCTGAATGTTTTTACGATGTGGAAGGAAACTGGAACACCCAGAGACAACCCAGGGGGAATGTGCAAACTTCACGCAGACAGTACCCGAGGTCAGAATTGAACCTGCATCTGTATATGACAGCCGATATACAAGATGCATTGCATCACCCCATGAATTAATTGGAAGACATGACAGAAGGACAGCAGTCTGCAAATACACTGCACACTTACACTGCAGCTCAGAAAATCCACAGGAAACCCTTTTCTCACAAATTCTGCTGTAAGAGAATTTCATGGAACGAATTGGAAAGATCCATGTCTTTGAGAACTTGCTCAGTTGAAGGAAATGGATTCTGCCCACATTACCCAGTAAATGTCAGAATAGTTGGTGTTGATTCTTTTCAATGCTGAATCCATTATAGCTCCCCAGGAACCCATGTTGAAACTCTCATTTGAGTTTTGCTTGCAGTTATTGGGATCCAGTTTGAGGCAAGCAAACGTTTTTCCAATGTGAATCCAAAAGGGCCAGCAGGAAAGGCACGTGAGAATGTGATAATGTTGTGGAAACTAGGGGCTGAAGGATCCTACCAAATTTACCACAGATCTGCTATCACATTTCACTGCAATGTGGAAGGACCTTATTATACACTTTTTTTCAGCTATTTCCTTCACTGTAATGAGCCAAATAGCTGCCAGGTGAAAAAAACAGAGAGGGGATTAACGCTGCCATTGTTTCTTGGTGCAATTTGAGGGAGGGGGCTATAGATTAAGGCTGGGTGCAATGTGGAAGCAATCAGAGATGGGTGGGATGAGATAAGTCACCATTTGGTGGGTCCTGTTGCCAACTTTGATACAATATATTCCATAAGATTTCCTTATGTCATTGGCTTGAGTGGTTCAATGACATTTTCCCACCATCTGTAATAGGCAATGCTTTTATCTGAGTTAAGTAGTTAAAGATTACTAAGCTTCCAAAAAAAATGTTTTTGTTTCAAGTTGATAGAGATAATTTATGCCAAATAATGTCATGTACTGACCCTTTTCAATACGCAGTATGCCATGAAGACAATAAATAATAAATTAAACCAAAAACTATTCACTGATTTTCATATTTGATATGTTGGCAAAAATAGACCGGAAGCAACTACTTGAAGGTGAATAAGTCCGGAAGCAGTAGGAGGGGGTAGTGAGAGATTTTGCTGAATATGTTCCCAATAAAAGTGTGAAATCCAACCCAGACCTCCATGAACGATGAAGAATAGATTAATGCAAAGAAGGGAACATTATGACACTGCAGAAAGGCTGGAGGAATGTAAAGGGCTGAAACTAATAAGGAAATACATAGTTTAGATATTTTTATAGATACAGCATGGACACTGGCCTATTAGCCCCCTGCGTTCATGCCAACCATCAATCACCGATTCACATTAGTTCTAGCATATCCTACATTCTCACCCACTCCATGCACATGAGGGGAAATTTACAGAGGGCAATTAACCTACAAACCAACACATCTTTGAGATGTGGGAGGAAACCAGAGCAACCTGAGGAAACAGGCAGTAATAGGGAGAATGTGCGGACTCCACACAGTGGTCACCCAAGGTCAGAATTGCACTCGGGCCTCTGGCGATGTGAGGCTGCATCTCTACCAGTGCGCCACTATGTTGTCCACGTGACCAACGGAGTGCAGGTTAAAATATTGACAGGAAAAATCAAGGGAATCCCAAAGTTCTTTGTGAGGTGTGTGAAAGAAAAGAGGGTAACAAAGGGCGGTTCTTTAGAGACAGTAGGATATGTGTGGAAAGGAATTACCATATGGAGGAAGAGAAGGGACCTGTTGCTATTTCTGGCCCTTAGGCATATGATGAAAAGTTTTTTGTCGTCAGGCTTGCTGAGCTCAGCAAACTTCAACTGGTCATTGAAATTAGACTCCTAATTGCAAGTTGGAGTCTTGTTTTAACTTTGTGAATGACGTGCCCAGTAATCCAAGTGGAATGTACATAATTCCCCTCATTTCAAGATATAAACACAGCTAGAAAATTCAAAGTAGATGGGAGCCTTCACGTGGAAATTTCTACTCATGCTAACCAATCGAAAATTGAATTTGGTACAATTAATATCTTCTTCTCAGGCAGTCCTAAGGAAAGAGCGTTCACATTGCGGCCCTGTTTTCACCAATCTTTTACCACCAAGCACAAGAAGCACAGGAAGCGGCAAGACAGACTCCATTGTACGCAGATGCCGAGAAGTGTGTGCAGCTCTGGCTGAACAACTTCTAATCTTGTGTGTGGACTTGATAAGAAGAGGAGACAGTCCCTAATGCACCTGTCCCACTTAGGCGACCCTTTAGGCGACTGCCAGGGACTAGTTTTGACTGCCAGGGACTAGAATTCACCCACGGCACCTGGCGACAACCTACGTCAACCTACAACAATCTACGACAACTTACGACAGCAGAAATTGTCGCCACTGTCGGTGAAACATTTTCAACATGTCGAAAATTTTGCGGCAGTCGCCTGTAGTCGCCCAAAAAATTGCCAAAGTAGGACAGGCCCATCAGAGTTGACGATGATTTCTTCCATTCAGCTTGAATAGAAGATCAGTTTTGAAGATCTCCTTCCTCCCAGCACCCTCGCACTCCCTTCCTTCATCTTAACCACTTTCCTGTTCCTTTCCACACTCAATTCCCTCGCTGCCCCCAACTCCGTCCTTGCCCCATGTACCAAGTGCCACCGACAAGCCATCTCCATTGGTGATGCTGCTCATCGACTATTCCTACTCAACGTTTTCACAGCTGCTTCCGGATAACTGATCACTCTCCCTGCAACCTCTGTCTTTCAGGGCCCTCCTCAGCCCATGGAGTTATGTCTACAATGCTCACCCTCATCACAGGAAACTCTACCTCCCAGTAGCTGAGGGGACCCTTGTCTCCTGTGATTCTCTGAAAGTCAGTAGCCTCTATCCCAGTGCTGCTCTGAAACACGAGGGGACCCCTTTCCCTGTGCTCCTCTGAAACTCAGGGGCCTGAATCTCTGTGGTCTGAAACTCAGGGAGCCAATATCCCTGAGGTCCACTGAACCCCATGCTCCTCTGAAACTCATTGGGCCTCTATGCCTGCTCTCCTCTCAGGCTCAGGGGCCCCTGTCCATTGTGCTTCTCTAAGCCCCTCTGAAACCTTTGTTCGAAGCAATAACCTAGAGTTCTACACCATTCAATTTCTCAGCTATTGTAAAAGAAAATCACAGCTCTCTTAAAGCTCTGGGATATACTTGCTACAATATTTTTTATCAATTCCCCTGAGGCCTTTGAAAGGGTGACTCATGCAACTTTTTTTTGCAGCTGGAAATGATAGAAGATCTTATACTATATCAGAGATATGTACCCTAGCTATAAGGGTGATGGTATCTATTACAAATTTACTAAGCAGAGATGAGCATCCAATGGTTACTCTGATAAAAGATTGATAAAAAGATATACTGTAGGTTTAGGATTGTAATTGTCATGTGCACCGAGGTACAGTGAAAAGCTTTGTTTTGCATGCTATCAAAACATATTGGATACACTGTACATAAATACAATAAAGGCAAACTCAAGTTTAATAGATACAGCAAAGGGGAAAATATAGAATGCAGAATATAATTCTCAGCATTGTAGCTCAGCACTTCCAGAGCAAAAAAAAAACAATATCCATAACATCATGCACTCAACGTTATTCCCTTTATTATGTATCTATACACTGTGGATGTCTCGATCGTAATCATGTATTGTCTTTCTGCTGACTAGTTAGCACACAGAAAAAGTTTCTCAGTGTACATCGGTACACATGACAATTAACTAAACTAATCTATAACAGGGTAGACGTAAATCTGAACATTATTTCAGTACATTAGACAGCTATTTACCCTTCTGACCCAAATCTCACACATAGATTTAACTGGGTATCCAACATGAAGCCCATGATAGACCAATATGTTTGTAAACATTCAATGGCCTCTTATTGAACGCTGATTTTAAGGAAGAAATGTGCACCATATAGGTTTTATGAAATCCCACATAGGTCTATTGGGGATATGTACCCTCACTGCAAGGGTGAAGGTAGATATCCCTCTTTCTTGCGGAGCCCCAGATGTGTGTGATTATATAAGGGAGCAACTGATGTTGTCCAGGATGGTTCAGTGTTCTGTTTTCTAACACTAAAAAAAGTTTACCGGCCCATTCCTGCTTATGCCTTGGGAAATGTGCCGACCTTAAGGGCCCAAACTAGCAGTTGTCTCTGAGCAGAAATGTTCTGGCTGCTGTAACCAGAGCTGTAAATCACCTTTTTATGAGTCCTTAGCTGGTGCCTGCATGAACAATTAATTTCACTTCCCTTCTGGGCCAATGTTAAAATGCTCTTTTCATAGTGTGGCACAGTGGTGTAGCTGGCAAAGCCGCTGCCTCACAGCGTTAGTGACCCGGGTTCAATTCTGACCTCGAATGCTGAGTGTGTGTTTGTATGTTCTCCCTGTGACTGCATGGGTTTTCTCTGCTCTGGGTTTCACATCCCAAAGACATATGGGTTTATAGGTTAATTAGCCTCTGAAAATTGCCCCATGTGTGCAGGGAGTAGATGAGGAGTGGGACAACGTAGCACTAGTATGAATGGATAATGGATGGATGGCATGGACCAAGGGCATGTTCCCATGCTGTATCTCTAAACTAAACTTTTCAGAAGAGGAATGAGTCAATTGTACTCTACGTCATTCACACATCCATTGGAGACATACATGTGACAATACATACATCCATACATGTGACAATAATAAACCTAATTTAATTTAGTTTTTTAGTTTAGAGATACAGAGTGGAAACAGGCCCTTCGGCCCACCGAGTCCGCACCGGACAGCGATCACCCCGTGCACTATCCTACACACTAATGATAATTTACAATTTTACCAAAGTCAATTAACCTGCAAACCTGTTCACCTTTGGAGAATGGGAGGAAACCAGAGGACCCGGAGAAAACCCACAGGGTCACAGGAAGAATGTACAAACTCCATACAGATGACAGCCGTGGTCAGGAACGAACCCGGGTCCCTGGAACCCGGATCTCTACCGTTGTGCCACTGTGCCGCCCTGGCTGTCGAATAACATCTTACATAATGGCTCAAGAGTCTACTCCTATGATTTCCATTAATGCAGAATTCCTTTCCACAAAATGTGCTGGCACCTGGACCATTGTGTGCTGTCTTGGGCTCCAAATTTGCTATTGAGGGAGTGCTGCGTATGGTCATGAGATTAATTCCCAGGATGGCGGGACTGTCATTTGCTGAAAGAATGTAGTGACTGGCCTTATATACACTGTAATTTAGAAGGATGAGAGGGGATCTTATAGAAACAAAGAAGATTATCAAGGGATTGGACATGCTAGAGGCAGGATCCTGATGTTGGGGGAGTCCAGGGGCCACAGTTTAAGAATAAGGGGTAAAACTTTTTCACCCAGTGAGTTGTGAATCTGTGGAATTCTCTGCCTCAGAAGGCAGTGGAGACCGCTTCTCTGGATGCTTTCAAGAGAGAGTTACTTTAGACAGAGCTCTTAAAGATAGCGGAGTCAAGATATATGTGGAGAAAGCAGGAATGGGGTATAGATTGTGGATGAATGGTCTACTCATGCACCGATTGTCTAATGCCAAATGTCTATTGTCTATTGTCTGCTCTAATCAGATCGATATCTTGTGCTCAGTTCAGAACCTTAAAACATTGTTAAATTAAAACTTGCATGCACATTGATTTTACATAAGTTTTAACATGATTCAAAATACATAGAGACAGGAACATTAACATATAATGAGAGGTTGAAAACCTAGGGTTTGCAATCTTGCACAGCAGATTTCTTTTTGGCAGAGTACTTGTCAGATTTGTTTAAACATTTTGTCAAAACAGTTAACCTTTCAAAGAAGTAGGCAGAATTAAAAGACATGATTGCATTTCAAGAAATGTGCATTAAGGGGCTGTCCCACTTGGACGACCTAATACGTGAGTTATGGCAAGTTTGCCCTCGACTCATACTCAAAGCATGGTCGACACGAGGTTGTAGGAGGTCTTTGTAACGCTCCTTCATGCTCGAGAGTAGTCCCCGTGTACTGGAGGCCTCAGCTAGGTTGCGGCGTATTTTTCAACATGTTGAAAAATGCCCATGCGTAAAAAAAGGTCGCCATGGAAAAAATCGATACTTTTTTTACTTGTAGGTTTAGTCGTAGTAAGTCGTAGTAGGTCGGCATGTTAGTCGTAGGTAATCGAGGGTAGTCGAAGGTAATTGAAGGTAGTCGAAGGTAGTGGTAGATAGTCTGCTTCATAGTTGAAGGGAGGTCGAAGGGAGGTCGAAGGAGATCGAAGGAGGTCGAAGGAGGTCGACTTCACTCTCCACTATTTAGCAATGTTACAAAATTTTGAGAATTAGAAAATCAACTCTGCAATTTATCCCATCAGATAAAGCATAAAAATAAGTTTAATTTGACACCTAATTCACTTTCATATCTTCAGTATTAAAAAGGTTATGGCCATTTTCATACTCGGAAATTAGCAACTTTTTTCCTATTGCTTTTCTATTGACTTAACACAAAAGATGACTTAACACAAAAGATGTGATCGAGGACAGTCAAAAGCCCATAACTTTCTTAAAAATTAAGAGAACTGAAATAAATTTTCAGTTATTATAGATTGAAGTATTCTGAAACAAATAGAGACATAGATACATAGAAATTAGGTGCAGGAGCAGGCCATTCGGCCCTTCGGGCCTGCACCGCCATTCAATACGATCATGGCTGATCATCCAACTCAGTATCCTGTACCTGCCTTCTCTCCATACCCCCTGATCCTTTCAGCCACAAGGGCCACATCCAACTCCCTCTTAAATATGGCCAACGAACTGGCCTCAACTACCTTCTGTGGCAGAGAATTCCACAGATTCACCACTCTCTGTGTGAAAAACGATTTTCTCATCTCGGTCCTAAAAGACTTCCCCATTATTCTTAAACTGTGAGTCCTGGACTTCCCTAACATCGGGAACAATCTTCCTGCATCTAGCATGTCCAACCCTTAAGAATTTTGTAAGGAGATCACCCCTCAATCTTCTAAATTCCAGCGAGTACAAGCCGAGCCAGTCTTTCTTCATATGGAAGTCGTGCCATCCCAGGAGTCTGGTGAACCTTCTCTGTACTCCCTCTATGGCAAGAATGTCTTTCCTCAGATTAGGACCAAAACTGTACGCAATCTCCATGGCCTCACCAAGACCCTGTACAAATGCAGTAGAACCTCCCTGCTCTTGTACTCAAATCCTTTTGCTATGAATGCCAACATACCATTCGCTTTCTTCACAGCCTGCTGCACCTGCATGCCTACTTTCAATGACTGGTGTACCATGACACCCAGGTCTCGCTGCATCTCCCCTTTTCCTAATCGGTCACCATTCAAATAATAGTCTACTTTCCTGTTTTTGCCACCAAAGTGGATAACCTCATATTTATCCACATTATACTACATCTGCCATGTATTTGCCCACTCACCCAGTCTATCCAAGTCATCCTGCAGCCTCCTAGCATCCTCCTCACAGCTAACACTGCCCCCCAGCTTCGTGTCATCCACAAACTTTGAGATGTTGCATTTAATTCCCTCGTCCAAATCATTAATGTATATTGTAAATAGCTGGGGTCCCAGCACTGAGCCTTGCGGCACCCCACTAGTCACTGTCTGCCATCCTGAAAAGGACCCGTTCACTCCTACTCTTTGCTTCCTGTCTGCCAGCCAGTTCTCTATCCACCTCAATACTGAACCACCAATACCGTGTGCTTTAAGTTTGTATACCAATCTCTTGTGTGAGACCTTGTCGAAGGCCTTCTGAAAGTCCAGATATAACACATCCACTGCTTCTCCCTTATCCACTCTACTAGTTACATCCTCAAAAAATTCAATAAGATTCGTCAGACATGATTTACCCTTCGTAAATCCATGCTGACTTTGTCCAATGATTTCACCACTTTACAAATGTGCTGCTATCCCATCTTTAATAATTGACTAGCAGTTTCCCCACTACCGATGTTAGACTAACTGGTCTGTAATTCCCCGTTTTCTCTCTCCCTCCCTTTTTAAAAAGTGGGGTTACATTAGCTGCCCTCCAATCCTCAGGAACTACTCCAGAATCTAAAGAGTTTTGAAAAATTATCACTAAGGCATCTGCTATTTCTGGGGCTACTTACCCTGGGATGCAGCCTATCTGGCCCTGGGGATTTATCAGCCTTTAATCCATTCAATTTACCTAACACCACTTTCCGGCTAACCTGGATTTCACTCATTTCCTCCATCTCATTTGACCCGCGATCCCCTGCTATTTCTGGCAAATTATTTATGTCTTCCTTAGGGAAGACAGAACCAAAGTAGTTATTCAATTGGTCTGCCATATCCTTGTTCCCCATGATCAATTCACCCGTTTCTGACTGCAAGGGACCTACATTTGTTTTAACTATTCTTTTGTGCTTCACATATCGATAAAAACATTTGCAGTCAGTTTTTATGTTTCCTGCCAATTTTCTTTCATACTCCATTTTCCCTTTCCTAATTAAGCCCTTTGTCCTCCTCTGTTGGTCTTTAAATTTCTCCCAGTCCCCTGGTAGGCTGCTTTTTCTGGCTAATTTGTACGCTTCATCTTTTTCTTTGATACTATCCCTGATTTCCCTCGTTATCCATGGATGTGCCACCTTCCCTGATTTATTCTTTTGCTATACTGGGTTGAACAATTGTTGTAGTTCATCCATGCAGTCTTTAAATGCCTTCCATTGCATATCCACCGTCAACCCTTCAAGAATCAATTGCCAGTCGATCTTGGCCAATTCAAGTCTCATACCCTCAAAGTTACCTTTCTTTAAGTTCAGGACCCGTGTTTCTGAATTACCAATGTCACTCTCCATCCTAATGAAGAACTCAACCATATTATGGCACTCTTGCCCAAGGGGCCACGGACAACAAGGATGCTAACTAACCCTTCCTCATTACTCAATATCCAGTCTAGAATAGCCTGCTCTCTCGTTGGTTCCTCCACATGTTGGTTTAGAAAACTATCCCGCATACATTCCAAGAAATCCTCTTCCTCAGCACCCCTGCCAATTTGATTCACCCAATCTATATGTAGATTGAAGTCACCCATTATAACGGTTTTACCTTCGTTGCACGCATTTCTAATTTCCTGTTTGATGCCATCCCCAACTCCACTACTACTGTTAGGTGGCCTGTACACAACACCCACTAGCGTTTTCTGCCCCTTAGTGTTTAGCAGCTCCACCCATATCAATTCCACATCCTCCAAGCTAATGTCATTCCTTTCTATTGCATTAATCTCCTCTCTAACCAGCAACGCTACCCCACCTCCTTTTCCTCTCTGTCTATTCCTGAATATTGAATATCCCTGGATGTTCAGTTCCCAGCCTTGGTCACCCTGGAGCCATGTCTCCGTGATCCCAACTATATCATAATTATTAATAGCTATCTGCACATTCAACTCATCCACCTTATTATGAATACACCTTGCATTGAGACACAAAGCCTTCAGGCTTGTTTTTTACAACACTCTTGGCCCTTTTACAATTATGTTGAAAAGTGGCCCTTTTAGATTTTTGCCCTGGATTTGTTTTCCTGCCACTTTTCACCTCGCTACCTATTGCTCCTATCTTCATTCTTACACCCCTCTGTCTCTCTGATCACACATTTAAGAAACCCTCCACTTCTTATTCTCCGTTTGTTATTTTTTTCTTCTTTCCTCCCTACGTGTTGCGTCTGACTGCTTCTCTTCTCTGCCTCCTGCCTCACAAACGGACTACTTGCCTTCTCTATTTGAGTCCCTCCCCCCAACCAATCTAGTTTAAAGTCTCCCCAGTAGCCTTTGCAAATCTCCCTGCCAGGATATTGGTTCCCCTCGGGTTCAAGTGCAACCCGTCATTTATGTACAGGTCACACCTTCCCCAAAAGATGTCCTAATGATCCAGAAACTTGAATCTCTGCGCTCTGCACCAATCCTTTATCCACGCATTTATCCTCCACCTTGCTCCGTTCCTACTCTCACTGTCGCGTGGTACAGGCAATAATCCTGAGATTGTTACCTTTGCGGTCCTTCTCCTTAACACTCCTCCTAACTCCCTAAATTCTCCTTTCAGGACCTCCTCTCTTTTTCTACCTATGTCATTGGTACCTATATGTACCACGACCTCTGGCTCCTCTCCCTCCCATTTCACGATATCTTGGACACGTTCAGTCACATCCCAGACCCTGGAACCAGGGAGGCAAACTACCATCCGGGTCTCCTGACTGCGTCCACAGAATCGCCTATCTGACCCCCTAACTATAGAGTCCCCTATTACTGCTGCCCTCCTCTTCTTTTCCTTACCCTTCTGAGCAACAGGGCTGGTCTTTGTACCGGAGGCCCGGTCGCTGTTGCTACCCCCAGGTAGGCTGTGCCCCCCAACAGTACTCAAACAGGAGTACTTATTGCCAAGGTGTACAGCCACCGGGGTACTCTCTAGTCCCTGCCTCTGCCCCTTGCCTCTCCTAACCGTGACCCACTTTTCTGCCTCCTGTGGTTTTGGAGTGACCACCTGTCTGTAGCTCCTCTCTATGGCTTCCTCACTCTTCCTGACCAGACGGAGGTCATCGAGCTGCTGCTCCGGATACCGAATACGGTCCATTTGGAGCGCCATCTTGACGCACCTGGCGCAGATGTGGACGCAAATATGAAACAATCTTACTTGGATGACCTGAAATTAAAGCATATAATTAGTTAGTTACCCAATTGTAGCTAATTACAAAATTAAATTATTAGATCTAAACATCTATCCATTTCTTAAGAAAAAATTAAAAAAAATTTAAAGCCTAAGTGTCCAATTAACATTCACACAATAATTCACAATATAACATGATTTTTAAATCTAATTGTCATTAATTTATAGGCCAAATTGAAGGAATTCAATAAATGAATGGGCATTTTAAACAGCTTGCGAGTGGGATTTTCTGGAACGCGATGGATTAGAACGTTGCGGTTGCGGTGAATTTAAACCCCATATCAGCAGGAAAAATTCCTCCGGTTCGTATGAGGACTAAATCACCGTTTCGCAACATGAAATATTATTTAAAGTCATCTAAAAAAGCAGGTTTATATGTAAAAATAAACAGCTTTCACTTACCTGTCCCCTACGTAAAATCGGTCCCCGTTGTCAGCGTTCACGGCATTAGGAGCTAATTTTTATTTTACTGCAGCGATGAAATAGTCGGGCTATTTATTAAAAAAAAAATAACTTACTGGCAGTCGGAACAAATCTCCAGATATAGATCGCACTCCGACAAAAGAAAGCTCCGGTTGGCAAGGGGAAAACCACATTTTAACCCCGCCCCCCCCTTAAAGGCGCCAAAGTCACGCATACGGCCAGTGACAGAACTGCAGCACCGCTGAAGGTAAGTTTTGTAACATACCTACACTATTCGGTGTCCAAATTTCCCGAAGTTAGTTGTAGCTAGTCGTAGCTAGTCGAAGCTAGTCTTCAACATAGTTGAAGGAGGTCTTCTACATAGTCGAAGGAGGTCTTCAACATGACATTTTTTCTAATTCTCCTAATCTCTTCTAAACTCGCCAATTAGGTTGCCCAAGTGGGACAGCTCCTTTAGGACTAGTGTTAAATGCACCACTTCTTCTCCTTAGAGGACAAGAAAGATCAGCGTATGACTAGGTTCACCCTTGAACCAGGCGAAAAGCCAGACACTTATACTAATTGATAAATAGTTTTGAGATGTGCTAGGCGAAGTATTGGTGAAGACGAGATAGCACTATGGTCACTGATGATGTGGCAATCCCACAAAATGCAGTGTCCATTTTGTTGAAGTACACTTTTATTAAAAACACTTGTTTCTACATTAAAAGTTTACACATTGCAAGTTGTGATTAGATTCATAGAGTCATAGAGTGATACGGTGTGAAAACAGGCTTTTTGGTCCAATTTCGGCCCAATGTCCCAGATACACTAGTCCCACCTACCAACATTTAGTCCAGGGTATAGAAAAGGCTGGAGAAACTCAGTGGGTGCAGCAGCATCTAAGGAGCGAAGGAGATAGGCGACGTTTTGGGTCGAGACCCTTCTTCAGTCTGGTCAGAGATCAGGGAAACAAGAGATATAGATGGTGATGTGGAGAGATAAAGAACAATGAGTGAAAGATATGCAAAAAAGTATCGATGATAAAGGGAACAAGCCATTGTAAGCTGTTTGTACTGTGCAAATGAGAAGCTAGTGCGACTAGGATGTGGGAGACATAGAGAGAGAGGGAATGCCAGGGCCCGAGGGCTGAGGAAGAGGTGGGAAGGGGAGGAGTCAGCAAGGGTTAACAGAATTGAGAAAATTCATTGTTCAAGCCCAGAGGATGCAGACTCTCCAAGCGGAATATGAGGTGCTGTTCCTCCAACTTGCGGTGTTGCTCACTCTGGCCGTGGAGGAGGCCCAGGACCGAGAGGTCGGATATGGAATGGGAGGGGGAGTTGAAGTGCTGAGCCACCGGAGGTCGGGTTGGTTAATGTGGACCGAGCGGAGGTGTTCGGCAAAACGATCGTCAAGCCTCTGCTTGGTCTCACCGATATAGATCATCTGGCATCTGGAGCAGCGGATGCAGTAGATGAGGTTGGAGGAGGTGCAGGTGAACCTCTGTCAGACCTGGAAGGACTGCTTGGGTCCCTGAAAGGAGTGGAGGGGAGAGGTGAAGGGACAAGTGTAGCATTTCTTGCGGTTGCAAGGGAAAGTGCCCGGGGAAGGGGTAGAGCGGGAGGGAAGGGAAGAATTGACAAGGGAGTTGCGGAGGGAGTGGTCTTTGCGGAAGGCAGACAGGGGTGGAGATGGGAAGATGTGGCGAGTGGAGGGGTCACGTTGGAGGTGGCGAAACTGGCGGAGGACTATGTGTTGTATTTGCCGACTGGTGGAGTGAAAGGTGAGGACCAGGGCGACTCTGCCCTTGTTGCGAGTGGGGGAATGGGGAGAGAGGGCAGTGTTGCGGGGTATGGAGGAGACTCTGGTGCGAGCCTCATTTATAGTGGGGGAGGGGAATACCTGTTCTCTAAAGAATGAGGACATTTGTGATGACCTGGTGTGGAACACCTCATCCTGGGAGCAGATGTGGCGTAGACGGAGGAATTGGGAATAGGGGATGGAGTCCTTACAGGAAGCAGGGTGGGAGGAAGAGTAGTCCAGGTAGCTGTGGGAGTCAGTTGGTTTGTAGTGGATGTCGGTCAGGAGTGTATCACCTGCAATAGAGATGGTGAGGTCAAGGAATGGTAGGGAAATGTCGGAAATGGTACAAGTGTATTTGAGTGCCGGATGGAAGTTGGTGGAGAAATGGATGAAGTCAGTCAGTTGTGTGTGGGTGCAGGAGGTGACACCAAAGCAGTCGTCGATGTAACGGAGGTAGAGGTCGGGGATGGGGCCCTGGTACGCCGAGAACAAGGATTGTTCGACGTACCTGACAAAGAGGCAAGCGTAGCTGGGGCCCATGAGTGTGCCCATAGCTACGCCTTGTGTTTGGATGAAATGGGAGGAGTCAAAAGAGGTTATTGAGGGTAAGGACCAACTCCGCTAGGTGGAGGAGGGTGTCAGTGGACGGGTAAGGGTTGCTTCTCTGGTCGAGGAAGAACCGTTCTGGTGGGGGATGGAGGTGTAGAGTGACTGGACGTCCATGGTAAAGATGAGAGGATGGGGGCCTGGAGAATGGAATGCGCGGAGCCAACGGAGAGTGTCTGAGGTGTCTTGAACATAGGTGGGGAGGGATTTAACAAAGGGGGATAGGATGGAGTCAAGGTACGTGGAAATGTGTTTGGTGGGGCACGAACAGGCAGAGACAATGGGTCTGCCAGGGCAGTCGGGTTTGTGGATTTTGGGGAGAAGGTAAAATCGGGCCGTGCGGGGCTGGGAAACAATGAGGTTGGAGGCTCGGGAGGGTAGGGAGCCGGAGTTGATGAAGTCGGTTATGGTGCTCGAGATGGTGGCCTGATGTTCATCAGTGGGGTCATGGTCCAGGGGTAAGTAGGAGGAGGTGTCCGAGAGTTGGCGCGCGGCCTCCGCTTTGTAGAGATCGACGCGCCAGACTACCACGGCACCTCCCTTGTCGGCGGGTTTGATAACCCAGTCTGGGTTGTTATGGAGTGAGTCGATGGCAGTACGTTCGGGGGGGGAGAGATTGGAGTGAGACAGGGGAGTGGAGAAGTCGAGGAGGTTGATGTCCTGATGGCAGTTCTGGATAAATAGTTCTAGAGCCGGAAGGCTATGAGGTGGGGTCCAAGTGGAGGGGGTAAGTTGGAGACAGGAAAAGGGATCATCAGTGGGGGGCGAGGACTTCTTTCCGTGGAAGAACGCTGTGAGGCGGAGGCGATGGTGGAAGAGCTTGAAGTCGTGGTGGGCGCCGAACTCATTGAGGTGGGGACGGAGGGGGACAAAGGTAAGACCTTTCAGTGTCGGAGAGGGGGAGGTCCGGGGGGGTGGTGAACACGTGGCAAGGATGGGGGTTGTGGCCGGAGGAAGGCAGGTGAGTGCACTGAGGACGGTGCGTTGTGTGGTGAGGGGGGGTCAAGGGTGGTCAGGGGGTGGGGGGTGGGGGGGGGGGTATGGGGGCTGTGATGTGGGTGGGGAAGAGCAGGGGTTACATGGTAGGGGGAGGATGGGGAAGACCCAGTGGAATAGCCAGTAAGGTTACCAGGGCTGGGAACTCGGGCACTAGGACCCAGTGCCGTTAAAAACAGAGTGGTGGGAGGAGTTAGCAACGTGGAGGCTTCAGGCCAACTGCAGAGTCCAGTCTGCAGGTGAGGCGTCGGCTGCAGGCTGCTGGAGGGCGGTGGAGTGTCGTGGGTCGGCGGACCCGAAGGTAGGAGTCCGCGGGCAGTGGAGTCGGGGTCGGCGGGCGATGCGTTGGAGGTACCGGTGGGCGGGTCGTCGGTCTGACCAGTGAGGCGGCGAGATGAGTCTCCCTCCAAACCTGTCCTATCCATGATTCACTGTTATATGAGGATGACTTTAAAGTCCTCCTTTTAAAAGAAGGACAATAGATTAATAACACAGTAAACAGTATTTAGAGACAACCTGTGTAATTGAATGAGAATAGTACTTGGATAAATGCTGCTATCTTGCACTAAAGTTGTTGTGGATACTGATTGCAGTTTGCAATCTGTCACTCAGCACATGGCAACATGAGTGGGAGCTTTCATGCCAGCCTTGTTGGATTCCCATGTCCCATGAACAGTTCCATTGCCAGCATCAAGACTATGGGGAAACTGCATCTCGCTTGGAGCACAGATAGCAATAATAATGAGACATTTAAAGAACTTAAGGGACACAATGCAAATGCTCTTTACAATTGCCAATATTTCTGAAGAGTTGTTCGTCATCTGTGATATGCGTGGACTAACCAGTTGGCATTTAGGTCAGAAGCATTGCACAAAACGATGGCAGATGCTACCTTAACCTCCAATAAGAAAAATGCTAATTCAGTTGGCATTAATGCTGGTAAGGCAGCATTGGTCCATTGAAGGTACATCATGGAGCTTCCACATCCCTTAAACTTCTATGGATGGCAAACTTATCTTTAACCAATGCAGCGTCTATGTTCCAGATATACATTGCAGTAGGTAGCCACAACATGGAGAAGTCATTGCAAACAAAAGGCAAACATACATTAAATGGACATACATACTGAAAAACCTAAAGCCAAGGCATCTTTCAGGTTTAGGTTGAGATGTACATTTAGAGTTAGTTTAGTTTAGTTTAGTTTAGAGATATGGCATGGAAACAGAGTCCGCACTGACCAGCCACCCCCGTACACTAGCACTATCCTACATACTAGAGCCAATTTACAAATTTTCTGAAGCCATTTAACTTACAAACCTGTACATCTTTGGACAGTGGGATGAAACCGGAGCACCCAGAGAAAACTCACGCAGGTCACGGGGAGAATGTACAAACTCTGTACAGATAGCACTGTAAGGCAGCAATGTTACCTCGGCACCACCATGCTGATCACGGTTTATGTTTATTATTCTCACATATTCTAATCTACAGTGAAAAGTTCTGTTTTGCATGCTATGCAATCAAATAGGATAAGACTATACATGAAGACAATGAAGCCAAACTCAAGTACAATAGGTAGAGCAACAAGAAAGATGCAGAGTGCAGAATATAGTTCTCAGCAATGTAACATAACTGTGCCAGAGAAAAAGTCCAATGTCCTCAATGATCTAGGTTGTAGAAAAGTGACTGTACCCGAGCTTATAGAAGTACCGTTACGAAGCCTGATTACAGAGGAAAGGAAGCCGTTCCTGAGTCTGGTTTATTGTTCTTTGCACTACTTTTATTATCCAGACATTAACCAGAAGAGAACGTGTAAAAAAAATGAAGACACCCATACAATATAGCAACCACAGATTGATCTTAAATTATAAAATTGGTAAGTGAGCAATATCAAAAAATTGAGCAATATCAAAAAATTGAGTATAAAAAGAATGGTAAATGGAAATGTTCATTTCGGATGTGAAGCAAGCACTTTTATAAAGCCTACTGGTCACCAGCCAGGTTACAGGATAGCATCTGCGTGGTGTATTAGACATTTGGAAAACTGATTTTTGGCACATGCACAGTGTCCAGGCTGCGGGCAGGATTTCATGTTATGTTTATACCGCCCACCCAAGAGTTGGCTGAGACTGAGCAGGGCAGCAGTAAAACAACAACAGCCTCAGAGAGAGAGTCTGTGGATCTTTCGGGGTTAGAGTACGCTTTGAAAATAAAGTAAAGCATGGAAAAAATAGTACACTGAAAACAGCGTCTATCACTCCAGGCGCACAAGAATTGGAAATGAAATCGTAGACAAAAGCACACAAATAAGTAATTTCAAAACTATGTGGGGGGAATTGATTCATTTCACCACTTCTTTTGTTGAATTCTTCTGAATACCCACGCTTTGTTGTTGCTTGATTATATCCTTAATAGAACTTCCTCCTTAGTTTATGTTTGAGTTTATTGTCTTGTGTACCGAGGTACAGTGAAAAGCTTTTTTGTAGTGTGCTGACCAGTCGACCAAGTCACATTATACAGATACAGGATAATGGGAATAGCGTTTAATGCACGATAAAGTCCATCAAAGTCTGATTGAAGATATTCCGAGGGTCTTCAGTGAGGTAGATCGTAGCTCAGGTCCGCCTGCAAGATTGTTTCTCTAAGTGGGCGCATTGGTGATCATTTTCCGGAAAGGAGTGAGAGAGAAAACGTGGAATTATAGACCAGTTGGGCGACCTAATTTGCGAGTTTAGAAGAGTGTCTTCGACCTTCAAACTCGCAGCATGGTCGACACGTAGTCCTAGGAGGTCCTATGAGGTAGCTTATATGAGGGGCATTTAACCAATAGGTTAAATGCCCGCTAAACTTTATTATCATATTTTGGCGGTCGCAAGAACGACAACTAAGTTTTGATAACTGGTTTTATTCACACAGTTATTTAGCTTGCAGGTCCTTACAACACGTCTGATCACAACGGTGGTCAGCACTCAACTGCCGCACGAAAGCGAAACCGCGCAAAAACATGCAGCCCCTCCCGAGTCACGTGACCGCGGCTTCCGAACGCCGGGTTAAATAACGTTCAGCTTCCCCACCACATGCCGAATATCAAATGTGAATTTGGAAATGTTGGCGAGATGCCACTGCTGTCTGGCAGACCAGGGATCGGATGCCTTGGTCAATGCGAACGTGAGTGGCTTGTGGCCCGTGAATGCGGTGAACGCGCGCCCCTCCGGATCGCTAGGTAGAGCGCAAGGAGTTCCCGGTCAAAAGCGCTATACTTAACTTTGGGGGCGCGCAGCTGCCTGCTGAAAAATGCCAGCAGCACCCAGCGGCTACCTACTCGTTCGAGGACAGCGCCTACCGCGATGTCGGATGCGTCCACGGTGCTGGCCGTTAGGGCTGTCGCCCTAGGGTGAACTAGCATTGTGGCATTGGCCAATGCTGTCTTAGCCCCCTCGAAATACGTCTCGGCTTCCTTGGACCAGACCAGGTCCTTAGGCTTACCGGCCAGACACTGGAACAACGGCCGCATGATGGCGGCTGCTGATGGGATGAAACGGTAGTAGAAATTGACCATTCCGATAAACTCCTGTAGGCCCCTAATGAAGAGGCCTCGGGAAGCGATGGATAGCGTCAACCTTCTCGGGCAGCGGCTGTGCGCCGTGGGAGGTGATGCTGTGACCCTAAAAGGAAATGGGACGCAATCCGAACTGGCACTTCGCAGGGTTGATTACCAACCCGTGTTTGTACAGCCATTCAAAAAGCAGGCAGAGGTGCCGAAGTGCTCTGCCTGTGAGCTGCTGGCCACCAGGATATCAGCCAGGTAGATGAATATGAACGGCAATCTCCGCCCGACCTGATCCATTAGCTTTTGGAATGCCTGAGCAGCGTTCTTCAGGCCAAAAGGCATTCTAAGCCATTCGAAAAGGCCGAAAGGGGTGATGGTGGCCGTCTTAGAGACATCGTCCGGATGGACCGGAATTTGATTATACCCGCAAATTAGGTTGACCTTTGAGAAAAAGGTTGCGCCCTCCAGATCAGCCGAGAAATCTGGGATGTTCGGGATTGGGTACCGATCTGCCGTGGTTATGGCGTTGAGGCGCCTGTAATCACCGCAAGGTCTCCAACTCCCGGAAGCTTTGGGTACCATGTGCAGTGGGGAAGCCCAAGGGCTATCCGACCGCCGGACAATCCCCATGTCCTCCATAAGCTGGAACTCGTCTCGTGCAATGCGCAGTTTATCGGGGTGGGAGGCGGCGCGCGCGGGCATGAACCGATGGGGTCTCGGTGGGAATGTGGTGGACCATGCCATGAAGGGGCGCGTCCCCGTCGAACCGGGGCGTGAGCAACCCTGGGAAATCAGCGAATAGGGCTGCGAAAGGTTTTGTTTTGAAAATTAGAACATTTTGGTTATTAATTTCCCTGCTCTTTTAAAAAACATTAAAAAAAATTAAAATCAAGCTGCTGCATGTCACCGTGCCATCTCACAAATCTCCAATCACAATGGATCTCATTGACCTATGATATGACATCACAATGGGGCAGGGCTGGGAGATTGGAACCTTTACGTGGTTTGGCAATAAGATCAAATAGAGCAAGTTGTCCAAATCCCCTCCCTATCTACCCCCTCCCTCTCCACCCCTCCCCCTCCAACCCCCTCCTTTCCCCCTCCACACCTCCTATCCTCCCCCCACTCCACCCTCCTCCATCCCCTCCTCTTCTCCCCCCCATCCACTTCTCTCCCCTTCCCTCTTCTCTCCCCCCTCCACCACTACCCCGTCCACCACTCCCCCTCCACCTCCTCATTCTCTCCCCCCCTCCACCCACCTCCCTCCTCTTCTCCCCCCCCAACTCCCCCTACCCCCTCCCTAACCCTCCTCCCCCCCTTCTCCCTCCCCCTCTCAACCCCCTCCCTCCATCCCTCCCCCCCCCTCCCTCCCCCCTCTCCCTCTCTTCCCACTCCCGTCTCTCTCCCCCTCTATTCTCTCTCTCTCTCTCTCTCTCCTCTCTCTCTCTCTCCCCTCTACTCTCTCTCTCTCCCCTCTATTCTCCCCCTCCTCCCTCCCTCCCTCCCTACCACCCCCTGCCTTTCCCCCTCCCCTTTCCTCTCTCTCCTCCTCTCTCGCCCCACTTCTCTCCCACCGTCTCCCCCCATCTCCCCTCCTCCTCTCTCCCCCCCCGGTCTCTCCCCCTCCTCTCTCTCCCCCTCCTCTCTCTCCCCCTCCTCTCTCTCCCCCTCCGCCTCTCTCCCACTCCCTCTCTCACCCTCCTCTCCCTCTCACACTCCCCTCTTCTCTCTCCCACTCCACTCCCTCCTTCTACTCTGACCCTCCAATCTATCTCCACCTCCCCCTCTCCCCTCCCCGCTCCCCTCACCTCTACCACCCTCTCCTCCCTCCTCTCTCCCTCCCCGCCCCCACCCCCACTCTGGCCCCCTCCCTCCTAGCCCCTCCACCACCCTCCACCTTATTCTCCTCCCTCTCTCCACTCCTCCCCTCCTCCCCTCCTCCCCCCCTCCACCCTCCCCTCTCCTCCCTCCCCTCACTCACCTCCCTCTCTCTCCCCCTCCCCCCTCTACTCTCCCTCCCCTCTACTCTCTCTCCCCTCTAAACTCTCTCTCTTCCCTCTATTCTCTCTTCCCCTGTAATCTCTCTCCCCTCTAATCTCTCTCTCTCTCTCCCTCCCTCCCCTCCCTTCCATCCCGTGACTTTCCCCCACTCCCCCTCCTCTCTCTCCCCCTCCCTCTCTCTCTCCCCTCCTCTCTCTCCCCCTCCACTCTCTCCCTCTCCCTCTCTCTCCACCTCCAATCCCTCTACACCCCCCACTGCCCCCCTCCCTCTCCCACCACCTCTTTCCCCTCCTCCCCTCCTCTCTCCCCCTCTCCTCTCCCCCTCCTCTCCCCTCCCCCATCTTCCCCTCCCCCTCCTCTCCCCCTATCCTCTCTCCTCCCCTTCTTCCCCTCCCCTCCCTCTTCTCCTCCCCCTCTTCCCTCCTCTCTCTCCCCCTCGCTCTCTCCCCCCTCTTTTTTTACATATTTCAGTAGAGATTTTCCTTGTGATTTTAGAAATCCACTCCTCTATACATGTGGTACAATATTTTCCTGACTTTTTAATTACAATTTTTTACCAATCTGACTTTTGTTCAATCTGACCGCTGCCCAGCTGCTGACGTTACGGAAACTGTGACATTTTTACATCTGGTAGAGATTTTCCTTTTGATTTCAAAAATCCAATCCTCTATAAATTTGGTCCATTATTTCCCAAGATATTTACTAAAATTTATAACCAAACTGACATTTAAAAAAAATTATGGTTGCCCAGCTGCTGACCTCACAATGCCTTTGCACCTGGCCCAACTGCCTCCTGGCCCCGCCCGGCCCTACCCCCAACCTGGCCCCGCACGGCCACCCCCCCCCCCCCCAGCCTGCCAGGTTGTTGATTCCATTGTTTTTCATTGAATTGAATTGGATTATTTTTTTCACTTAACATCACATAACATTCGTGACATGAGACGCGCACCCAATAGGCTTCACTTCCAGAACATTTTGAACGCGTGATGCACGGTTCCATTTCACTCTCTCTGTCTCTCCCCTCCTTCCCTCTCTCTCTCTCTCCCCCCCTCTCTCTCCCCTTCCTCTCCCCTACCCTCCCCCACCCTCCCTCCCCTAAACCCCCTTCCTCTCCACCCCTCTCCCCCCCCCCTTCCCTCCACCACATCCCCTCCCCACCCTCCCTCGCCCCTCCTTCCACCCCCACCTCTCCTCCGCCTCCCTTCCCCCCTTCCCTTCTCCCACTCTCAGCCCCCCTCCCTCCCTCTCTCTCCCCTCTCTCTCCTCCCCCTCTCACCCATCTCTCTCACCCCTCCTCCCCCACCCCACCCCACTCCCTCACCCACCCACCCTCCCTCCTCCTCCTCCTCCCCTCCTCCTCCCCTCCTCCTCCCCTCCTCTCCCTCCACCCCCCTCTCCCTCTGTTTCTCTTGCCCTTCTGTCTCTGCCCTTCTCTATGTCTCTCCCCATTCTCTCTGTGCCCTCACTCTCTACACCCCCCCAGCTCTCTCTTAGATGTGCCTGCGAGTTGGGGGCTATGTGTCAGTGGAGAGGGAGGTTATGAGGTAAAAGTAGCAAATTATTAATATAATATCAAGGGGGGTAGTGAGCGTGTGTGCGGGGGTGTGTAGTTAGTGTGTGTGACGCCGCATGCCGCCCACCCCCAGCCCCCCACCCCACTCCCCCACAACCACACATTGGGGGAACAGACCCAACGGGTCTGCACTTGTTCTAGTGCTTCTTAAAAGTGTCTCCACTCCTTCTCCCCCCTTCTCTCCCCCTCTCTCCCCTTCTTCTCCCCTTCTCTCCCCTTTCTCTCCCCTTCTCCCCCCCTCCTCCGCGCTCTCTAAAGGACTTACCATACACTGTGGCAGCCATTTACCTTCCTCTTCATCACGCAAACAGCGCTCCCCCTCTTTCCCTGGCCCCCGCCTCCGCGATGTGTTTGTGTGTGTGCGGTCAGTTGATCCAGCTCGAGGCTTTCCAGGAGAGTGCCCTCGAGTTTGAAGGTTGAAGGGCACACAAATGGGCCCCAGCTACGCTTGCCTCTTTGTCGGGTACGTCGAACAATCCTTGTTCTCGGCATACCAGAGCCCCATCCCCCGACCTCTACCTCCGTTACATCGACGACTGCTTGGTGTCACCTGCTGCAACCCACACACAACTGACTGACTTCATCCATTTCACCACCAACTTCCATCCGGCACACAAATACACTTGGACCATTTCCGACATTTCCCTACCATGCCTTGACCTCACCATCTCTATTGCAGGTGATACACTCCTGACCAACAATCCACTACAAACCAACTGACTCTCACAGCTACCTGGACTACTCTTCCTCCCACCCTGCTTCCTGTAAGGACTCCATCCCCTATTCCCAATTCCTCCGTCTACGCCGCATCTACTCCCAGGATGAGGTGTTCCACACCAGGTCATCACAAATGTCCTCATTCTTCAGAGAACGGGGATTCCCCTCCCCTACTATAGATGAGGCTCGCACCAGGGTCTCCTCCATACCCCGCAACACTGCCCTCTCTCCCCATTCCCCCACTCGCAACAAGGGCAGAGTCCCCCTGGTCCTCACCTTTCACTCCACCAGCCGGCAAATACAACACATAGTCCTCCGCCAGTTTCGCCACCCTCCAACGTGACCCCTCCACTCGCCACATCTTCCCATCTCCCCCCCCTGTCTACCTTCCACAAAGATTGCTTCCCTCCGCAACTCTCTTGTCAATTCTTCCCCTTCCCTCCCGCTCTACCCCTTACCCGGGCACTTTCCCTTGCAACCGCAAGAAATGCTACACTTGTCCCTTCACCTCCCCCCTTCCATTCCTTTCAGGGACCCAAGCAGTCCTTCCAGGTCTGATAGAGGTTCACCTGCACCTCCTCCAACCTCATCTACTGCATCCGCTGCTCCAGATGCCAGATGATCTATATCGGTGAGACCAAGCGGAGGCTTGGCGATCGTTTCGCCGAACACTCCGCCCAGTCCGCAATAACCAACCCGACCTCCCGGTGGCTCAGCACTTCAACTCCCCCTCCCATTCCGTATCCGACCTCTCGGTCCTGGGCCTCCACCTTGGCCAGAGTGAGCAACACCGCAAGTTGGAGGAACAGCACCTCATATTTGGAGTCTGCATCCTCTGGGCTTGAACATTGAATTTTCTCAATTCTGTTAACCCTTGCTGTCTCCTCCCCTTCCCACCTCTCCCTCAGCCCTCGGGCCCATGGCATTCCCCTCTCTCTTTCTTTCTCTCTCCCCCACCCTAGTCGCACTAGCTTCTCATTTTCACACTACAAACAGCTTACAATGGCTTGTTCCCTTTATCATCGATACTTTTTTGCATATCTTTCATTCATTGTTCTTTATCTCTCCACATCACCGTCTATATCTCTCGTTTCCCTGATCCCTGACCAGTCTGAAGAAGGGTCTCGACCCGAAACGTCGCCTACCTCCTTCGCTCCTTAGATGCTGCTGCACCCGCTGAGTTTCTCCAGCCTTTTGTGTAACCCTCGATTCTCCAGCATCTGCAGTTCCTTCTTTAACACAGACTTAGCTGTGTTTGTCCCCTTGATTCTTTTGAGTGCTTGCTGATAAGTGTTCAACAAAGGGCAGCACAGTGGCACAGTGATAGAGCTGCTGCCTTACAGGATCGATCCTGACTACAGGTGTTGTCTGTGCGGAGTTTGTACGCTCTCCCCGTGACTGCGCGGGTTTTGCCTGGGTACTCTGATTTCCTCCCACATTCGAGACATGCAGGTTTGTAGGTTAATTGGGTTTTGTAAGTTGCCCCTAGTGTGTCAGATGTGTACCTGAGATAATATAGGACTAGCTTATGGTGGGCCGAAGGGCCTGTTTCCACAGTGTCTCTCTAAACCAAACTAAATCAAACTATACTAAACTAAACTAAACCAAACTAAACTAAACTAAACCAAACCAAACTCAATACCAATTTCTATCTTTCTTGACTGCACAGTGGCACAGTGGTAGAGTTGCTGTCGTGCAGTGCCAAGGATCCAGGTTGGATCCACATCTTGGGTGCTGACTGTATGGAGTTTGTACGTTCTCTTTGTGACCATGTGGGTTCTCTCAGAGTGTTCCGGTTTCCTCCCACACTCCAAATACGTGCAGGTTTGTAGGTTAAATGGGCTCTGTAAAAATTGTAAATTGTCCCTAGCGTGTAGGATGCTGCTAGTGTAAGGGGATCGCGGTTCGGCATGGACTCGTGAGCCGAAGGACCTGTTTCTGCTCTGTACCTCTAAAGTCTAAAGTCCAGCTGGGTCTGGAACTTGCTTGAATAATTAATGAACCCTAGAAATTGTCGTAGTTTTGAAACATTGGTTTTGTTTGGCACTTCCTTAACTGCCTTGACTTGTGCTGGATCTGGCTTCAGACTACCTCTGGTGAACAAACACCTTGTCTCAGAGATGTACTTTCTTTTCAAATTTAATATTTGCTTGATCAACTTCACTTGCTTCTCACTGCATCTGTTCACGAGAGCTCACCCTGATGCCAGGTCTTTCTTTTTAATCCATTCATCTGCTTCTGCTTATGGCCTAACGCCTTCTTGAGAGCCATTGAGCCTTGGAATCAAGCAGCATGCAAATAATCCCTTTGGTCCATTGAGTCTGGTAAACACATTCAGAAAGTCTACATGTACATGCATCAAATAGGTCATTGATGACTACTTTGCCAGGATCAGCAGTTTAGTTAACTTTGCTGCTGCCAAAGCCAGTTAGAGTGAGATGGCCTTTTGTTTGGCTCCGTGGCTCGCGCTGGCTTCCATGTTTATTTATCATTCATGAATACCAATCCTATTTTTCCCTTTGTATCTCCATTAACTTCACCCACTTCATATTTTGCTTGGGCAGCTTAAAACCCAGCGGCATGAATGTTGATTTCTCTAATTTCTCTAAGTAACCCTTGCATTCCCTCGCTCTCTGTCCCTCCCTCACACAAGCCGCCCATCCAGTTATACTGTTTGTTTCCCTTCCTTATCACCTCCTCCACAGCCAACAATGGACCATGGTGGGCTCTTTGGTCATTGGTGCCGGCTCTGATCTGATTTGTACCTTTTCATGCCTCTAGTTTCCCTCTCCCCCAAATCTCAGTCTGAAGAAGAGTCTCGACACAAAATGTTACCTATTTCTTTTCTCGAGTGATGCTGCTTGACCCGCCTAGTTACTCCAGCATTTCGTGCCCATCCTCTCCCCCCGCCCCTACATACACATCCGAATGCTGGGGGGAAATTACAGTTACTAATTTACCTACAACATGCCCGATTTTGGTTTGTGGAAGTAAACTGGAATGCCCAAGGTAAAAAGAGAGAGAAGAGAAAGAGAGATGAGGAGAGAGGGAGAGAGAGATCCATTTGTTAAGTTCAAACCAAAAAAACCCCATCTTTGAATTGTTGTGGTTTTGACTATCCACATGTTCTCAACCCCGTTCGCGGGGCTTGTTTTAACAGCGGCCCAGGAGCGGTTGCAGTGGGAGGAGCGACGTCCGACCTGTAAGTTTAAAAACGAATTCGCGGGGCTTCTTTTCACAGAGGCCCAGGAGCGGTTGCAGTGGGAGGAATCCAAATCAGTAACGTTCCATTCACAGCTCGCAGTTAAAAACAAGTGGGCTTGAGGAAGCCGCTGATTGGTGGAAGATGACTCGAGGGAGCAGCTGATTGGCAGTCAGATCCCTGCAGATTTCTTCCAGCAATAATCCTTGCTTTGTACTGTATTGTATTGTGTATTGTATTGTATTGTAGCCAGGGCAAGGGGGAGGATGAGTGCCAGGGCAGTTTACTGTTCTGGATGTCAGATGTGGGAGGTCATGCAGTCAGATAGCTCTCCAGACGTCCACATCTGCGCCAGGTGCGTCAAGATGGCGCTCCAAATGGACCGTATTCGGTACCTGGAGCAGCAGCTCGATGACCTCCGTCTGGTCAGGGAGAGTGAGGAAGCCATAGAGAGGAGCTACAAACAGGTGGTCACTCCAAAACCACAGGAGGCAGAAAAGTGGGTCACGTTTAGGAGAGGCAAGGGGCAGAGGCAGGGACTAGAGAGTACCCCGGTGGCTGTACACCTTGGCAATAAGTACTCCTGTTTGAGTACTGTTGGGGGGCACAGCCTACCTAGGGGTAGCAACAGTGACCGGGCCTCCAGTACAAAGGCCGGCCCTGTTGCTCAGAAGGGTAAGGAAAAGAAGAGGAGGCAGCAGTAATAGGGGACTCTATAGTTAAGGGGTCAGATAGGCGATTCTGTGGATGCAGTCAGGAGACCCAGATGGTAGTTTGCCTCCCTGGTGCCAGGGTCCGGGATGTGACTGAACGTGTCCAAGATATCTTGAAATGGGATGGAGAGGAGCCAGAGGTCGTGGTACATTGAGGTACCAATGACATAGGTACATGTGAAAAAGAGAGGAGGTCCTGAAAGGAGAATTTAGGGAGTTAGGAGGAGTGTTAAGGAGAAAGACCGCAAAGGTAACAATCATGATTACTGCCTGTGCCACGCGACAGTGAGAGTAGGAATGGAGCAAGGTGGAGGATAAATGCGTGGCTAAAGGACTGGTGCAGAGCGCAGAGATTCAAGTTTCTGGATCATTGGGACCTCTTTTGGGGAAGGTGTGACCTGTACAAAAATGACGGGTTGCACTTGAACCCGAGGGGAACCAATATCCTGGCGGGGAGATTTGCAAAGGCTACTGGGGAGACTTTAAACTAGATCGGTTGGGGGGAGGGACTCAAATAAAGCAAGTAGTCCATTTGTGAGGCAGGAGGCAGAGAAGAGAAGCAGTCAGACGCAACACGTAGGGGGGAAAGAAGAAAAAAATAACAAACGGAGAATAAGAAGTGGAGGGTTTCTTAAATGTGTGAGCAGAGAGACAGAGGGGTGTAAAATGCAGATAGGAGCAATAGGTAGCAAGGTGAAAAGTGGCAGGCAGACAAATCCAGGGCAAAAATCTAAAAGGGCCACTTTTCAACATAATTGTAAAAGGGGCAGAGTGTTGTAAAAACAAGCCTGAAGGCTTTGTGTCTCAATGCGAGGAGCATTCATAATAAGGTGGATGAGTTGAATGTGCATTTAGCTATTAATAATTATGATACAGTTGGGATCACGGAGACATGGCTCCAGGGTGACCAAGGCTGGGAGCTGAACATCCAGGGATATTCAATATTCAGGAGGGATAGACAGAGAGGAAAAGGAGGTGGGGTAGCGTTGCTGGTTAGAGAGGACATTAACGCAATAGAAAGGAATGACATTAGCTTGGAGGATGTGGAAATCGATATGGGTGGAGCTGCAAAACACTAAGGGGCAGAAAACGCTAGTGGGTGTTGAGTACAGGCCACCTAACAGTAGTAGTGGAGTTGGGGATGGCATCAAACAGGAAATTAGAAATGCGTGCAACGAAGGTAAAACCGTTATAATGGGTGACTTCAATCTACATATAGATTGGGTGAATCAAATTGGCAGGGGTGCTGAGGAAGAGGATTTCTTGGAATGTATGCGGGATAGTTTTCTAAACCAACATGTGGAGGAACCAACGAGAGCAGGCTATTCTAGACTGGGTATTGAGTAATGAGGAAGGGTTAGTTAGCAGCCTTGTTGTACGTGGCCCCTTGGGCAAGAGTGACCATAATATGGTTGAGTTCTTCATTAGGATGGAGAGTGACATTGTTAATTCAGAAACACGGGTCCTGAATTAAAGCAAAAGATGAAACGTACAAATTAGCCAGAAAAAGCAGCCTACCAGGGGACTGGGAGAAATTCAGAGACCAACAGAGGAGGACAAAGGGCTTAATTAGGAAAGGGAAAATGGAGTATGAAAGAAAACTGGCAGGAAACATAAAAACTGACTGCAAAAGTTTTTATCGATATGTGAAGCGCAAAAGATTAGTTAAAACAAATGTAGGTCCCTTGCAGTCAGAAACGGGTGAATTGATCATGGGGAACAAGGACATGGCAGACCAATTGAATAACTACTTTGGTTCTGTCCTCACTAAGGAAGACATAAATAATTTGCCGGAAATAGCAGGGGATCGCGGGTCAAATGAGATGGAGGAACTGAGTGAAATCCAGGTTAGCCGAAAAGTGGTGTTAGGTAAATTGAATGGATTAAAGGCCGATAAATCCCCAGGGCCAGATAGGCTGCATCCCAGGGTACTTAAGGAAGTAGCCCAAGAAAAAGCAGATGCCTTAGTGATAATTTTTCAAAACTCTTTAGATGCTGGAGTAGTTCCTGAGGATTGGAGGGTAGCTAATGTAACCCCACTTTTTAAAAAGGGAGGGAGAGAGAAAACGGGGAATTACAGACCAGTTAGTCTAACATCGGTAGTGGGGAAACTGCTAGAGTCAGTTATTAAAGATGGGATAGCAGCGCATTTGGAAAGTGGTGAAATCATTGGACAAAGTCAGCATGGATTTACGAAAGGTAAATCATGTCTGACGAATCTTATTGAATTTTTTGAGGATGTAACTAGTAGAGTGGATAAGGGAGAAACAGTGGATGTGTTATATCTGGACTTTCAGAAGGCTTTCGACAAAGTCCCACACAAGAGATTGGTATACAAACTTAAAGCACACGGTATTGGTGGTTCAGTATTGATGTGGATAGATAAATGGCTGGCAGACAGGAAGCAAAGAGTAGGAGTGAATGGGTCCTTTTCAGGATGGCAGGCAGTGACTAGTGGGGTGCCGCAAGGCTCAGTGCTGGGACACCAGCTATTTACAATATACATTAATGATTTGGACGAGGGAATTAAATGCAACATCTCGAAGTTTGCGGATGACACGAAGCTGGGGGGCAGTGTTGGATGTGAGGAGGATGCTAGGAGGCTGCAGGATGACTTGGATAGACTGGGTGAGTGGGCAAATGCATGGCAGATGCAGTATAATGTGGATAAATGTGAGGTTATCCACTTTAGTGGCAAAAACAGGAAAGTAGACTATTATTTGAATGGTGACCAATTAGGAAAAGGGGAGATGCAACGAGACCTGGGTGTCATGGTACACCAGTCATTGAAAGTAGGCATGCAGGTGCAGCAGGCTGTGAAGAAAGCGAATGGTATGTTGGCATTCATAGCAAAAGGATTTGAGTACAAGAGCAGGGAGGTCTACTGCAGTTGTACAGGGTCCTTGGTGAGGCCACACTTGGAGTATTGTGTACAGTTTTGGTCTCCTAATCTGAGGAAAGACATTCTTGCCATAGAGGGAGTACAGAGAAGGTTCACCAGACTGATTCCTGGGATGGCACGAGTTCCATATGAAGAAAGACTGGATAACTCGGCTTGTACTCGCTGGAATTTAGAAGATTGAGGGGTGATCTCATAGAGACTTACAAAATTCTTAAGGGGTTGGACAGGCTAGATGCAGGAAGATTGTTCCCGATGTTGGGGAAGTCCAGGACAAGGGGTCACAGTTTAAGGATAAGGGGGAAGTCTTTTAGGACCGAGATGATTGTTTTATTTATCAGACTATTATTTAAATGGTGGCCGATTAGGAAAAGGGGAGATGCAGCGAGACCTGGGTGTCATGGTACACCAGTCATTGAAAGTAGGCATGCAGGTGCAGCAGGCAGTGAAAAAAGCGAATGGTATGTTAGCTTTCATAGCAAAAGGATTTGAGTACAGGAGCAGGGAGGTTCTACTTCAGTTGTACAGGGTCTTGGTGAGACCACACCTGGAGTATTGCGTACAGTTTTGGTCTCCAAATCTGAGGAAGGACATTATTGCCATAGAGGGAGTGCAGAGAAGGTTCACCAGACTGATTCCTGGGATGCAGGAACTGTCTTATGATGAAAGACTGGATAGACTCGGCTTTATACTCTCTGGAATTTAGGAGATTGAGAGGGGATCTTATAGAGACTTATAAAATTCTTAAGGGGTTGGACAGGCTAGATGCAGGAAGATTGTTCCCGATGTTGGGGGGGAAGGAAATCCTTTAAGACCGAGATGAGAAATACTTTTTTCACACAGAGAGTGGTGAGTCTCTGGAACTCTGCCACAGAGTATTGAGGAGTTCATTCTGGTATAAGGGGATCAGAGGGTATGGAGAGAAGGCAGGGAGATGATCATGATTTTTGCAGGACCTTGGCCCTACTCCTGCAACCTAATTTCTATGTTTCTATGTTTCTATGAGAAAATCGTTTTTCACACAGAGAGTGGTGCATCTGTGGAATTCTCTGCCACAGAAGGTAGTTGAGGCCAGTTCGTTGGCCATATTTAAGAGGGAGTTGGATGTGGCCCTTGTGGCTGAAGGGATCAGGGGGTATGGAGAGAAGGCAGGTACGGAATACTGAGTTGGATGATCAGCCATGATCATATTGAATGGTGGTGCAGGCTCGAAGGGCCAAATGGCCTGCTCCTGCACCTATTTTCTATGTTTCTATTTTTCTATGTAACACAGCGATAAGTTGGCTCCGTATGTCTCAGTCGCATACTTAGGGTCAATGGAAAGGCTAATTGTAATAAGCTGTTGACTTAAAAAATATACGTAAACCATTTGAGGTAACCAAACAAATAAGATATCACTTTGGAAGCCAGCCGTGGGTCTTCATGTGTTTGTTTCTGCACACATTTTCATGTCAATATGTTTCATCCACACGTTTCAGGAATGGAAGTTTGGTAGTTTGCATTTTCACCATGAAATGCCACCCTATTGTAAATATATAATTCTAACAAAATTACTATGCTGTTTCTGGTGAATCACCTTTATCAATGTGGAGTCTTTGAGTCATGCAGCACAGAAATAAGCCTTTCAGTTTGAGGAAGGGTCTCGACTGGAAATGTCATCAATTCCTTTTCTCCATAGATGCTGCCTGACCCGTCGAGTTATTCCAGCATTTTTTTGTCTATCTTTGGTATAAGGTTCCTTCAGACACTTTCAGCTAGTCCATGCTGACCAAAATGCCCCATCATAGCTAGTTCCACTTACCCGCGTGTGGTCCATGATGCTCTAAACCTTTCCTATCCTAACATAATGCACAAAATTGTCTTTGGCCATCTGAAATGTAATTCAACAATTTCACTTTGGAACATACTAAAGTTGCGTCAAACTGCTGACAAAGATGCCAGACTGAGGTATAATTTAATTTATTTTATTTTACTGTCACATGCAACAAGGTACAATGAAAAGCTTTTTTTTGCGTGCTAATAGGCTATGCATGGTTACAATCAAGGCGTCTAAAGACATGAAAGACCTTCTTGCTCCAGCTCAGCGAGATGGAGGGAATGTGAAATTATATGTAATTACAATATTGGCAAGGTACAATTTCAGATGTTTATGACACACAGTGTTTTAGTTTGAAGGTAAGACCTTCAACTATGAGGGCACAGTGGTCAGGGAAGTGGCTCGGTTGGACCGGGCGCCACTCCAAGTGGATGAGTGCATGGACTGGGCATAGCCTACAGCGGTGGAGCGACGGTGGAGGAGCAGCGGTGGAGGAGGAGCAGCAGTGGTGGAATTGCGGTGGAGTGGCGGTGGAGCTGCATTGGAGCAGTGTCGGGAGAGTGGTGGTCATACAGCAGTGGTGGTGGAGGACACCACAGCTACGCTCGGCCGGGCCAACTCTGCAATACCGCCAGGACAATGGGCCTTCATGGTCAGGTCAAGAACCCTGTACTTTAGACAACTGGGACTTTAAAATAGCGTCAAATCCGGTGACTCGGAAAACGGTCGAAGTGTACTTCTATTATACCCTTGTACTGTACTTCAGATGCTAATCTAAGAGGTATCTAAGTGCTTATGTACAGTGGTACGTGTACAAAAATGAATATCACTCAGTACATGTGATAATAAAGTACCAATGAACCATTGAACGAGTCACCAGAAGTTGCACTCCATCAGATCATTGGTGGGGTCATCTCTTGTACATGGGCTTAGCTTGAAACACTGAAGGATAGAGAGAAAGGAAAAGGGATCATAGTGCTGCATAAAGGTTACAGCAAGATTACCTCAAGTATTTCATCACAGAATTAGGAATTGGTCTTTAATTATTTTTTGAGATCCCTAATAAGAACTTCTGCATAACTGACAGTAATTCAATAACGGCAGTGTTGTAAGCATCAGTGGACAGGGGAAGACACCAGTCCTACACCATACAAGATAAGAAAACAGCTGTGAGTTCTGTGCATATATATATTGGCAAATTTCCCTGAAGTTGGACTGATGTTCAAGTCAAAAGTGCTGACATTTTGCTCTAACTGAGTGATGTATTTGCCAATGGCAAGCTACATCTCCTGAAGGAAAGATTTACATGCAAACAAATATACCAGTGAGATATGAAGGCTGATATTTTTGGTCGAGACCCTTCTTCAGACTGAGCGTCAGTGGAGAGGAAAACTAGAGGAATGAAAAGGTACAGAGAACAAATGCTCTTAGGTCATTTTTCTTTCCCTCTCCCCTGACTCCCAGTCTGAAGAGGGGTTTTGACCCAAATCATCACCTGTTCTTTCTCTCCAGAGATGCTGCCTGACCCTCTCCTGAGTTACTCCAGCATTTTGTGTCTTTCTTCAGTGTAAACCAGCATCTGCAGTTCCTTCCTACACAAGATATGAAGGCTGGTTGGATAGAACTAATTTCCCATCACATTGTCAGGTTTGCATACGTCCACTCCACACCTGCACCAAAAGATATTAGCATTCATGCTGTTGCATTTGTTCAGTGAGGGGGGGATCTCATTGAAACTTACGGAACAGTGAAAGGCCTGGGTAGAGTGGAGAGGATGTTTCCACTAGTGGGAGAGTCTTGGACCAGAGGTCATAGCCTCAGAATTAAAGGATGTTCCTTTAGGAAGGAGATAAGGAGGAATTTATTTTGTCAGAGGGTGGCGAATCTGTGGAATTCATTGCCGCAGAGGGCTGTGGAGGCCAAGTCAATGGATATTTTTAAGGCAGATATATAGATTCTTGATTAGTATGGATGTCAGGACTTATGGGGAGAAGGCAGGAGAATGGAGTTGAGAGGGAAAGATAGATCAGCGATGATTGAGTGGCGAAGTAGACATGCTGAGCTGAATGGCCTAATTCTACTCCGATCACTGATGAACATGTTCATAAGGCCAGCACCTATTTAAAGCCTGATTGTTGTTGCTGCCATGTACACTTTTACTTTCACGTTGTGGTAGGTGTTGAAAATTGCATGAGGACAATCGAGGAGTTTGCAAATGATATTGACCTTGTTGGCCACATTCGAAAACATCTTACCCATAGTTTCCAACCACCTCTACCCTTGTCTATATGGTTAACCTGCAGTTAGAGATAATCAAGAATATTTCTTTACCTTTTGCTCAATTCTATGTTCCATTGAAGTCAATGTTGTGTAAAATGCTGTCGTCTGCAAAATTGAAGGTCGACCTGAAACTGAATGTGTGTCTAAAAGACCTTTCTCAACGGATAGCAAAGGTTGAATTCTGGGAGTCTTTCAAATTATATTTCCTTATGTTTCCCAAATACAACCCTGATGTGAAAATGGATTATGATAATGTCTGTAGAAGCAAGGAACTGCTGGTTCTGGTTTACACAAAAGAACACAAAGTGCTGGAATAGCCCAGTGAGTCAGGCAGCATCTTTGCAGAACAGATTTACCTGACTTTTCGGGTCGGGACCTTTGAGAAGGGTCCTGACCCAAAACACCACCTATCCATTTTTTCCAAAGATGCTGCCTGACCCTCTGAGTTACTCCATTACTTTGTGTCCTATGATGATGTTTATATTTGGTACTGGTTTATTATTGTCACATACCGATATACAGTAAAAACTTTTGTTTTATGCACTGTTCAGTCAAATGGTATCAAGCATGAGTACAATCAAGCCATACACATGTACAATAGGTAGTGCAAAGAGAAAATTGAACCAGAGGGCAGCATATAGAGCATATAGAGCTGTAGCATTAGTGTTACAGCTACTGAGAAAGTTCTGATATAAAAATAAACTGTGCAGGGGAAAAAATTAGATAGGTTAAGGGATTGGGACTGCACTCCTAGCTAATGAGAGGTATGTTCAGTAGTTTGCTAATAGCGGGAAAGAAGCTGTTACTGATTCAGATGGTACATGCATTCATGATTTTGTAGCTTCTGCTTGATGGAAGAGGGGATAAGAGGAAATGATATGGTCCTTGACTGTTTGTTGGCTGTTTGTCTGAGGCAATGTGAAGTGTAGAAGGAGTTGATGGAGGTGGAAACTGGCTTGTGTGATGGACTGGGCTGCGTCCACAATTCTCTGCTATTTCTTGTGATCCTGGGCAGAACAATTGTCAAACTAATGCCCCTGTCCCACTTAGGAAACCTGAAAGGAAACCTCTGGAGACTTTGCGCCTCACCCAAGGTTTCAGTGCGGTTCCCGGAGGTTCCCAGAGGTTTTTGTCAGTCTCCCTAATGGTCGAAATTGGTTTCTGTTTTAAAAATCGGTAATTTTTTAGTCAAAGCCGGTTGCGATGCTAGTTGAAGGTGGTTGCCGGAGGACAAAAACTTCCGGGAACTGCGCAGAAACCTTAGGTGGGGCGCAAAGTCTCCAGAGGTTTCTGTTCAGGTTTCCTAAGTTGGACAGGGGCATAAGTTGTGATGCATCACGAAAGGATACTTCCCACACTGCATCTGTAGAAAGTAGCAAGAGTCATTAGGGACCTGTTGAATTTCCTCAGTCTCCTGAAGATCTAGAGGTCATGGTGTGCTTTCTTGGCAGTAGTTTCACCGTGGTTGGACCAGGACAAATTCTTGGTGACATTTATACCCAGGAACTTCAATCATATGACCATTCCCACTTCAGCGCCATTGATGCTGACTGGAGATTGCACCTCACTCTGTTTCTGAAGCATCTTTATCTTGCTGACATTGAGAGAGAAGTTGTCTAAAAGGACAAGTCTCAGAACTGCACTGTTTAAACGAATAAATGACATCTGTTTGATCTAATATAATCAAAATGATAGGTGTATAGGAAGGAACTGTAGATGCTGGTTTGATCACTAACGATAGACACAAAGTGCTGGAGTAACTCAGGGGGTTGGGTAGCGGGTCAGACTGTTGAAGGTTTCCGACTCGAAAGATCACCCATCCATTTTCTCCAGAGATACTGCCTGACCTGCTGAATCACTCCAGCATATTGTGTCTAATTTGCTTTGGGCTTATTTGTTTTTTTAAATTTCATTCTTTTCCAGCTCTGATGCAGAGTCCCAGATCTTGACTATTAACTGTTTCTCTTTCCACATGTATGCTGCTTGGCCTACTGTGTATTTCCAGCATTCTTGACTTTTAGTTAAATCTATGGTTAGTTCCCCTTTGGCCAAGTCAGTCAGCTAAAACATTCGGATTCTACAGTGCCAGGGAGCTGTTCACTGACAAATATGTACTCCATCATGAAGGCAAAATGACACTCCAAGAGTAATTGGCATAATTCTTCTGGTTTTATTTTTAGTTTGCTTGGCGTTCTCAAAGCTTTTGTGAAATGTTTACAATTTCCCCCATCATTTTGATCAGATGAGTACACAATAATCTCTGATAACTTTTGACTGGAGCAGTTTTGCTACGTTTTCAGCTGCTGAGAAAATCTTGAAAGACACTTTTAAGACTAAGAAACAGGTCAAAGCATGTCATCGTGGCTTGAAATCTAAGTGCTTTTTTTCCCCCCACTGCTACTGTGTTTCTCTCAGCAGCAATTAATTTCTCTAAAGTGTCAGAAATGGCTTTATAACTGTTAGCTACTGATTCAATTGCCTGACATCTTGCTGTATGGTGAGAGGGACTGAAAGCCTTTAGCCAACAAAATCCATCAGAGGGATGGGGAAGCATCCTCGGATGTTTTGGAAAGACAATGAATTGATAATTTCACAATGATCATTAAGCAACATCAAAGCACTTTGAATCACGACCCACTTGTAACTAGTTTGTCTTGGAATAAGTTTCAAACTCTGGCCCATATCGTAAGTTGAGGCAGTTTTGGATCAACATCTTTGATTTATTTAGCTCTGCCTGACATCTGGCCCTGAAGAACTGATGCATCATCGCAACGTTCTCCTCTCCTGCAATCCATATCCAATCTGCAATGTACAAACATGCCCTTTGTTGCCAAGAAAATCAACTCTAAATCCGTTTCTTGGTAGTCATGCATTCCAATAAAACTTCCATGCCTGATGTAACCCTCTGACAACCACTCTAGTGATAATAATAATGGCTCAAGCCCATTTAAAATTTCACTGCTAGAATTGAGTGTGTTTAGCCGTCCTTAATTTAAGAACGATGTTGAGGTCCATCTTCTTGACCGGTTCTTTCATCATATGGAATGACACATGACTAGAGAGAGAAGGATCTGCAGATGTTGAATTCTTGCCTGGAACATAAAGTGTTGGAGTAACTCAGCAGGTCAGGCAGCATCTTTACTTTAGACTTTAGAGATACAGTGCTGAAACTTGCCCTTTGGCGCAACAAGTCCGCGTCGACCAACAATCACTCCGAACACTAACATTATCCTAGGGACAATTTTTTTACAATTTTACCAAGGCCAATTAACCTGCAAAACTGCACGCCTTTGGAGAGTTGGAGGAAACCAGAGCACCTGGGCAAAACCCATGTGGTCACAAAGAGAATGTTTAAATACCGTATAGCCAGTACCCATAGTCAGGATCGAACCCGGGTCTCTGGTGCTGTAAGGCAGCAACTCTACTGCTGTGCCCCTGTGGCGTATCTGGAAGACATGGATAGGTAATGTTTTTGGGTGACATTTTGCAGTCGGGACTCTTGATGTTTGTTCTTCTGTGTCAATTTGCAATACGAGCTCCCAGGAATTTCAGAAGTTACCTTTTTATCGTTGTAAATTCGAGCATCGAAATTGTGGAAAAGCTTCAACGTTTTCTTTCTTTCTTGTACATGTTATAATTAATGCATGTTCGGACATTTTAGTCATCATACCCTTTAGTTTGTGAGTTTTCACCCAATCCCACATTACAGTGCAGTCCTTCTTCAATTATTGATGCCATTTCCACAAATCCATTTTCTCCAGACTATAAAAATATAAGATGATTTCCTACTGTAACATTCTCAAAATGCACAAGTTCTCAACCACAATTTAGCACACTTACCGAAAAGTGAAAGGCCTGGATAGAGTGGATGTGGAGAGGATGTTTCCACTAGTAGAAGAATCTAAGACCAGAGCGCATAGCTTCAGAATAAATGAAATTACCTTTAGAAAGTAGATGAGGAGGAATGTCAGGGAGTGGTGAATCTGTGGGATTTATCATCACAGACGGCCGTGGAGGCCAAATCATTGGGTGTTTTTAAAGCGGGGATTGACAGATTCTTGATTAGTACGGGTTTCAATGGTTATTGGGAGAATGTAGGAGAATGGGGTTGAGAGGGAAAGATAGATCAGCTATGATTGAATGGGGGAGTTGACTCTATGGCTGAAGGGCCTAATTCTGCTCCAATCACTTATGAACTTAGTTAAAACAAGCCGATCATTAATAATTGAAGTATCTTGCTCATCATCTATATACTCTCGCAACTCAGGCATCGCTCATTAGGTTAAGCCCCAGTCCCACTTTCACGACCTAATTGGCGACCTCTGCTGAGTTAACCCTTGACTCATGCTCGCAGCATGGTCGCCACGAGGTTGTAGGAGGTCTTCGTAACTCTTCCTCATGCTCGTGAGTGGTCTCCGCGTACTCGTGGCCTCAAGTAGGTTGCGGCGTTTTTTCCAGCCTGATATAAAATGTCCACGAGTAAATAAAAGGTCGGCATAGAAAAAATCAACACTTTTTACTCTTAGGTAGGGCGTAGGTAGATCTTAGTAGATCGTGATGGGAGTCTTAGGTAGTCGTATATAGTCGTAGGTAACTGGCCCGAGGAAACAAATGAAAACATGAAATCATTTTATCATGTGATCATTTTCCACTCGTAGCTAGTCGTAGTTGGTCTTAGGTGTGGAAGATTGAGGTCGAGGTGGGTCATAAGAGGTCGTAGACTTAGTCGTAGGAGGTCGTAGACATAGACATAGGAGGTCGTAGTCATAGTCGTAGGGGGTCGTAGGAGGTCTTTTATTCAGCGAGTCAACACGACCTTGACATTTTTTTCAACTCGTCGAGGATTTTTTCAACTCGTGGATTAGGTCGTCTAAGTGGGACAGGCCCTTAACCGTCTGAATGGTTCTGAGGTAAGGTCATCGACCTGAAACGTCAACTTGCTTTTCACTTCTGCTTTGTTTTCACTGCAGATTTCCAGCATCTGCAATGTTTTTCGTGTTGAAAATTATTGTGATATACTGGAATTGAACAAGCATTGACCAGATTTGAAAATAATTGGCTGCCACTCAAGTAACCGAATAAATCGCAGTCTGCATGTGTTCCAAAGTATCTTGGCTTTTCCCTTAAGCACAGCAGAAATTGAAACATTTGTATTGAATTATGCTCGATTTCTGGCTGCAGCTGAGATTTAAGCTCATTAGTGATTGTGACCAGGTTTAAAAAGTCAGCCATCAAGTTAGGATATTGGCACAATGCTTTAAAAATACAGGAATGGTGTACCATCTAGTAAAGTTCACTAATCCAATAAATATTCTGGTCAATCTTCTCTGCATTCTTATTTTAGGTTTAGTTTTTAGAGATACATCGCAGAAACAGACCCTTTGGCCCACAGAGTCCGCCCCGATCAGCGATTCCCATTACACCAGCACACACTACACACTAGGGACAATGTACAATTTTTACCAAAGCCAATTAACCTACGAAGATGGTTAGCCTCGCTTAAAGACAGTAAAAATATTTAAAATCACTTAATTAAATCACAAGAATCCACTTTACCTTGCTCCCAGTAGTGTGTTTAGACTTTATTTTAGACTTTCGAGGTACAGAGTGGAAAAATGCCCTTCAGCCCCCATGATCGCTGCCCTTCAGCCAGCGATCACCCCGCACACGAGCATTATCTTCCACACTAGGGACAATTTACAATTTTTACCGAAGTCAATTAACCTACAAATCTGCACGTCTTTGGAGTGTGGGAGGAAACCAGACACCTGGGTGCAACCCACGTGGTCACAGGGAGAACGTACGAACTCCGTACAGACATCACGTGCAGTTAGGATTAAACCCGGGTCTGTGACGCTGCAAGGCTGCAACTCAACCACTGTGCCACCATGCCGACCATTCTCTCCATTGCAATCATATCCTCCCTATAATGCTTGCAATACTGTTCAAAGACCTAGCCTTCAATCCTGGTTTCATCTGCCGTTTATATCGAGCTATGTTTCTCTGTGTTTTCCCTCGGGAACATGCCAAAATATTTACTGGTAGATTAAGTTTCCACTGCACATTGCCACTGATGTTGCTTGGTGGCAGGAGAAACATTAGGAGATTTAATGCACACACGAGGGAGAATAAATTCCAGTGAGTCTATTGGAAGAATAGGACTGATATGAATATCCTGAGAGTCAGATGGGCTGAATGTACTGCAATTGCTTTTTAATGGAAAATAAAATAAAAAGAAATATGAGCCCTAATCTTGAGCTGTATCCAACTGTCTTGTGGCTTGAAGATGAGAGTGACAAAGTGAGCAGTTTTTCCAAAATATATCTTTAGTTTCGTTTATAGAGGTGGACAAAATTGCTGGAGAAACTCAGCAGGTGAGGCAGCATCTGTGGAGCGAAGGAAATAGGCGGCGTTTCGGGTCGAGACCCTTCTTTAGATGTAGCTATGTTACAAAACTAACCTTTAGCGGTGCTGCAGTTCTGCCGCTGGCCGTGTGCGCGACTTTGGCGCCTTTAAGGGGGGGGGGGGGGTAAAATGCGGTTTAATCCGGAATAATATTTTGTCGGAGTGCGATCTATTTCTGGAGATTCGTTCTGACTGCCGGGAAGTTAATTTTTTTTTTAATCGCCCAACTATTTCTGCGTTGCAGTAAAATAAAAATTAGCTCTTAATGCCGTGAACGCCGACAACGGGGACGGATTTTACGTAGGGGACAGGTAAGTGAAAGCTTTTTATCTTTACATATCCACTTGCTTGTTTAGGGGACTTTAATCAAACTTTCATGTTGCGAAATGGTGATTTAGTCCCCATACCAACAGGCAGAATCTTTCCTGCCGACATGGGGTTTGAATTCACCGCAACCGCAACGTTCTAATCCATAGCGTTCCAGAAAATCCCACTCGCAAGCTGTTAAAATGCCCATTAATTTCAGGTCATCCAAGTAAGATTGTTTCATATTAGTTTCAGAATGCTTCAATCTATAATAACTGAAAATTTATTTCAGTTCCCTTAAATTTTAAGGAAGTTATGGGCTTTTGACTGTCCTCGATCACAACGTTTGTGTTGTCAATGGAAAGGCAATGGGGAACAAGATGCTAATTTCCGAGTATGAAAATGGCCATAACTTTTTAAAACTGAAGATATGAAAGTGAATTAGATGTCAAATTAAACTTCTTTGTATGCTTTATCTGATGGGATAAATTGCAGACTTGATTTTTAAAATATCAAAATTTTGTAACATTGCTATTAGATGCAGCATGGAAACAGGCTCTTTGGCCCACTGAGTCCATGCCGACCAACGATCACCCCAACACTGGTTCTATCCTACAGACTGGGTACAATTTGCAGGAGCCAATAAACCTGCATTCCTTTGGAATATGGGAGGAAACTGGAGCAACTGGAGAAAAGCCATGTGGGGAGAACGTACTAACCTACCAGACAGCACCCGTGGTCAGGATTGAACTCGGGTGCTGCCTAGCAGCATCTTCCTTTTATCAATTGACCGAGGTTCTCGGTTCTCGGTTCTTTTCCGACTCATCGTTTGCCCAGAGCTCAACACTTTTCTTTTTGTAGACACACAAAAGCTGGAGTAACTCAGCGGGACGGGCAGCATCTCTGGAGAGGAGGGATGGGTGACATTTTGGGTCGAGAACCTTCTTCAGACTGGTTAGGGATAAGGCAAACAAGAGTTCATTGTTCTTTATCTCTCCACATCATCGTCTATATCTCTCGTTTCCCGTATCTCTAACCATTCTAAAGAAGGGTGTCGACCCGAAACTTCACCAATTCCTTCTCTCCAGAGATGCTGCCTGGCCTGCAGAGTTACTCCAACTTCTTGTGTCTATCTTCGGTTTAAACCAGCAACTGCAGTTCCTTCCTACACTTTTCCTTTTGTGTCTGGTGATGATTTTCCCACTGGCCAGAAACCCTGATGTTTATGTTCCATCGTTTAACTTGTTGATCAGACTGCCATGCAGCCGTATGAGCAGCAGAGGATCTCCCAGTTATAAGCTTTTCCCTCCAGAGGCACACACAGCATGTCTAATTAGTTAAATCCCAAAGTTTTTGCTGGGACTGGAAAGTAATCACGCAGAGCATGCTGCAAACTGATCGCATCGTTTAGTTTAGAGATTTCAGTTTGGAGATCCAGCATGGAAACAGGCAGGCCCTTCCGATCATACACTGGTTCTATGTTCTCCCAACTTACGCATCCTACATACTAAAATTGCGAGTCTGCCGATTGTTGGAGAACATACATACTCCACGCAGACGGAACCCGTAGTTAGGATTGAACACGGGTCTCTGGTGCTGTGAGGCAGCAACTCTACCACTGCGCCACTGTGCCACCCTTGCTCGAGTGTTGGGATCACAACCATTTGGTCGGGTAAGGGTTTGAACAAAAGCAGGATGCATGCTGTACAATAGTGTGAGCAAGGTACCATGTTTACATATCTGTTGTGCTGCTGCCAGTAAGGATTTCATTGTTCCATTTCAGGCCATTCTTGAACCTTGTAACTTAATAATGGTTGGGCCAAAAGACATTTTGTTCTGCCGTGTGATTTGATGCTGACTCCAGCTGTGTATCAGATTTAGAATTGCTAGAACATGCTACTATATAGAACATGCCAGCATTTATTTTGAGAGGGCTACAATAGAAAAACAGGACTGTAATGCTGAGGCTTTGAAGGCCTGTCCCACTTTCATAACCTAATTCACAACCTTTTTTACTTGTGGACATTTTTCATCTTGCTAGAAAAACGCCCCGACCTACTTGATGCCACGAGTACCTACGACTAGCACCACGGCCTGCTTCCACCTACCTACGACCTCCTACAACCTCCTATGACCTCGTGACGACCATGCTGCGAGTATGAGTAAAGGGCAAACTCAGCAGACGGCTTGAATTAGGTTGTGGAAGTGGGACAGGCCCTTTATAAGGCACTGGTCAGACGGCATATGGAGGATTGTGAGCAGTTTTGGAGATGGTCTAGATGAGGTTTACGGGAATGATCCCAGGAATGATTGGGTTAACATGATGAGCTTTTGAAGGCACTGGGCCTGCACTTGCTGGAATTTAGAAGGATGCGGGGGGGACCTCATTGAAATTTACCGAATAGTGCAAGGCCCCCTGGATTGAGTGAATGTGGAGAGGATCAGGAATGATTGAATGGTACAGTAGACTTGATGGACTGAATGGCCTCATTCTGCTTTTAGAAGTTATGAACATGAAGAATTGGTGTGAACATGGTGAACAGAAACTATCTTCTGGGAAAATGTAAGTAACAACTTTTCTGAGTTGGTGTCAGTACAATCAACGGTCAATCACCAGATCAATTCAGCGATGCCTTGTGATGGTTAACTTTGTAGTCAGTGCCCATGAACATCTGTCTGTGTTCCTAAAATAGTCGTAGGTTTACTTAAATTGTTGCTCAGCTGTAATGTAATTGAATGCCTTTAGACTTTACTGTAGACTTTAGAGATGCTGCGCGGAAACAGCCATTCTGCCCTCAATGCAGTGATCCCCATGCACTAACGCTATCCTGCACACTAGGGACAAATTGACAATTTTACTAAAGCCGATTAGCCTACAAACCTGTATGTCTTTGGAGTGTCAGAGGAAACCGGAGCACCCAGAGAAAACCCACGTGGTCACACGGCACAAACATTGTGGGCTGAAGGGCCTGTTCCTGTGCAGTATTGTTCTATTTGTATGTTTTATGTTCTATGTGACCTAAAGATAATTTTGTGTCTGATATACTTGTCATCCACTCTAGCTATCTGATGCATTTAGCCAACTTAGGATAAGTAAATGAAGATTGACACCCCAGGCAACATTCTCTCTCTCTCCCCTCTCCTCTCCCTCTCTCCCTCCTCCTCTTCTCTCTCCCTCTCCCTCTCCCTCTCGTCTCCTCTCTCTCCCTCTCCTCTCCTCTCTCTCTCTCTCTCCTCTCCCTCTCCCTCTCCCTCTCCCTCTCCCTCCCTCCCTCTCCCTCCCTCCCTCTCCCTCTCCCTCCCTCTCCCTCCCTCCCTCTCCCTCTCCCTCTCCCTCTCCCTCTCCTCTCTCTCCCTCTCCCTCTCCTCTCTCTCTCTCTCTCTCCTCTCTCTCTCTCTCTCTCTCTCTCTCTCTCTCTCTCTCTCTCCTCTCTCTCTCTCTCTCTCTCTCTCCTCTCTCCCTCTCTCTCTCTCTCTCTCTCTCTCTCTCTCAAAAGAATAGGTGATGTTCTGGGTCAGAACCATTCTTCAGAGTAAATGGACCGATGGACAGATGGACAGGGTAATGTAAGGCAGGAGGTCTTTATATATGACTGACATTCCTGTGCCAATAGGAAATAGGATCAACTTTACTTCTTCCCTTTCCCTTTGCTGAACTACTTACTGTAGTTCCTGTATGGCACAAACTAAAGAGAAACATTAAGTCCCCAGTGAGAGTGGTCCACAAACATTGTTCATAGCAATCAGCTGGCCCATCCTGTCCAAGCAGCTCCTGATATTATGATCCCTAATTGCCTAAGGCACCTCCAATGTTTCCAGCGTTACCGTCTGTCACATTATGTAAACAGAATGGCCTCATGTTATGGGAAGAGATTAACGTACTCTACAAGACACATGCAACTGTGATCAAATAACGTTCTCATAGATAGGCCTCAGGTTTTTAAAGGTACATGTCACACACAATATTCATGCCCAGGTATCGACGAAACTATGAAAACAAAATGGAAAACATAAAAGGCTGAGGTCATGTTTGAATACGTTCGAGGTCTAAACATGCCTATGGGCAAATGCAGTTTTACAGTTAGAACAAACACGCAAGATTTATTTTGACTGTACCAAGATTCATTCTTTTGAAGTCGAGTTGATCTAACATTCCCAAATGTTACATATTATGGATGCCTTTCTTCTTTCCACTCTCATATATTCATCCTCCACACACATGTACTAAATGTGCTGTGACTGCCATAAACACAAAGATAATATTAAACATGTTCATAAATAAGCTACGTTGAATATCTCAGGTTTAACATTTGCGACAATCTGGCTTGATAAATTATGATATCAGTTTCACATTTTGAAAATCATAATTATCATATCTAAATATTATTTCAGATTAGCCATGTCACATTAGATGTATCATGTCTGTTACCCTTACATGGGTGACATATATGAATATATTGTAACAGATTTAAATAAAGCTGCTCTTTAGTTGCTGATAGAATGGTTCACCAGCTAGGGACTCATTGGAGACTCTCGGATTATTTTTAATCGGACCTTACTGGACTCTATCTTGCACTAAACGTTATCCCCTTTAGCATGTATCTGTATACTGTGGATGGTTCAATTGTAATCATGTATAATTTTTCTGCCGACTGGTTAGCACGCAACAAAAGCTTTTCACTGTACATCGGTAAACGTGACAATAAAATAAACTAACTAATATTGTTTCAAAGGTTCCTCAAGGGAGTGCCGTATGCTTAGGCAACTTTAGTTGTTTCATCAATGATCTGCTGTTACCATGACATCAGAGATGGAGACAACCGCTTGTAGTTGCAACTGCATCAAAATCACTCAACAGTTTGACAGCACTGGGCCTCTACTCGCTGGAGTTTAGAAGGTTGAGGGGGGACCTCATTGAAACTTACAGAATAATGAAAGGCACAGATAGAGTGGATTGGAAAGGATGTTTCCACTGGTGGGAGAGTCAAGGACCAGAGGTTACAGCCTCAGAATTGAAGGGCGATCTTTTACAAAGGAGGTGAAGAGAAACTTATTTCATCAGAGGGTAGTTAATCTGTGGAACTCGTTGCCACAGAGAGCTGTGGAGGCCAAGTCAGTGGATATTATTAAGGCAGAGATAGACAAATTCTTGATTAGAACATGTCAAAGGTTATGGGGAGAAGGCAGGAAAATGGGATTAGGAGGCAGAGATTAGCCATGATTAAATGGCGGAGTAGACTCGATGGGACGATTGTCTAATTCTACTTCTATAACTTGTGAACTTGTGACCTCAGATACTGGTGCAGTCCAAGCCTGCTGCAGCAACCTAGACAACATATTGGCTTCCATGTAGAAGCAGTGAGCAACCAAAGTGATCGTCAGTAATCTTCTTGAACCAGAGAATGCTTAACTAACTCCCCTTGGCAATAGACAATAGACAATAGGTGCAGGAGTAGGCCAATTGGCCCTTCAAGTCAGCACCACCATTCAATGTGATCATAGCTGATCATCCCCAATCAGTACCCCGTTCCTGCCTTCTCCCCATATCCCCTGACTCCGCTATCTTTAACAGCTATATCTAGCTCTCTCTTGAAAGCATCCAGAGAACCTGCCTCCACCGCCGTCTGAGGCAGAGAATTCCACAGACTCACAACTCTCTGTGAGAAAAAGTGTTTCCTCGTCTCCGTTCTAAATGACTTACTCCTTATTCTTAAACTGTGGCCCCTGGTTCTGGCCTCCCCTAACATCGGGAACATGTTTCCTGCCTCTAGTGTGTCCAAGTCCTTAACAATCTTATAATTTTTCAATGAGATCCCCTCTGATCCTTCTAAACTCCAGAGTGTACAAGCCCAGCTGCTCCATTCTCTCAGCATATGACAGTCCCGCCATCCCGGGAATTAACCTTGTAAACCTGCGCTGCACTCCCTCAATAGCAAGAATGTCCTTCCTCAAATTAGGGGATCAAAACTGCACACAATACTCCAGGTGTGGTCTAACTCGGGCTCTGTACAACTGCAGAAGGACCTCTTTGCAATCAATGGCATTGCCAACAAAGAATGGACAACATCAATACATCCTCTATATTGGCAAGACCAAATGTAGAATCAGCGTTTTGTTGAACACTTATGGGCCTGTCAGGCGACTGCTGGTGATTTTTAAGGCGACTGCTGGCGACTGTCAAGTCGCAGGCAGTCGCCTGAAAAACAGGCGACTGGAACAGTGACTGTCAGAGTGGAACACACACAGACATCGCTTACTGCACCAGCCCGTTATGCAGGCAGGGGACATGGCAAGCAGGGGAGCGCTGTCTGAGTGAAATTCACACGGTGCAAAGCCAATGTGATACAGACACACACCGCGATGAACAGGAAGGTTGGCTCTGTAATTAAGACGGTGAAAGTACAGTGTACGGGAAGGGTCAGGTAAGTCCTTTAAAAGAGGGGCAGGAGAGGGGGGAGAAGGGGGGAGAAGGAGTGGAGACAGAGATACACGGCTGTGAAGCTTGGCGGACATTTAACATTACCGGTCGGTTATCCTTGGTTCTGAAAACTACTGCTTATGTTTTTTGTGGTCACACTGGTCAGCACTGGCTACAACCTACAAGAACCTTCGACCTCCTGGCGACCCACCTACGGCTCGAGAATTCTCGCTACTCTCCATGGCGGCTTCATTCTAGTCGCCGCTAATTTTTCAACATGTTGAAAAATTCCTGGCGACCATAATGAGGCCGTGACTAGTTCCCAGAATGCGGCACTCCTCACGACCATGAAGGCAACTCCCCGGTAACTACCTGCGAACAAGTAGCGACCATGTGGCGACCGCAAAGTCTCCTGCAGTCGCCTAACGAGTCGCCTAAATGGGACAGGCCCATTACCCTTGATCTGCCAAGGTCTATGGGATCTCCTGGTTGTTTTCCATTTCAATTCCCCTTCCCATTCCCACACTGACCTTTTGGTCCTGGGCCTCCTCCAATGCCAGAGTGAAGCCACACGTAAATTGAAGTAACAGCACCTCATATTTTGCTTTGGTAGCTTACAATCCAGCAATATGAAGGTCACATTCTAATTTTAAGTAACCTCTTCTAACACTACCCTCCCGTTCCCTCCCGTCCCCCCCTTGCCCCTTCCTCCACCCTGTTCATTTAATTAGTTCCCCAGGTCACCACATTGTACCCCTCTTGAGATCACATAGAAACATAGAAACATAGAAATTAGGTGCAGGAGTAGGCCATTCGGCCCTTCGAGCCTGCACTGCAATTCAATATGATCATGGCTGATCATCCAACTCAGTATCCCGTACCTGCCTTCTCTCCATACCCTCTGATCCCCTTAGCCACAAGGGCCACATCCAACTCACTCTTAAATATAGCCAATGAACTGGCCTCAACTACCCTCTGTGGCAGAGAGTTCCAGAGACTCACCACTCTCTGTGTGAAAAAAGTCTTTCTCATCTCGGTCTTAAAGGATTTCCCCCTTTTCCTTAAACTGTGACCCCTTATCCTGGACTTCCCCAACATCGGGAAAAATCTTCCTGCATCTAGCCTGTCCAACCCCTTAAGAATTTTGTAAGTTTCTATAAGATCCCCTCTCAATCTCCTAAATTCTAGAGAGTATAAACCGAGTCTATCCAGTCTTTCTTCGTAAGACAGTCCTGCCATCCCAGGAATCAGTCTGGTGAACCTTTTCTGCACTCCCTCTATGGCAATAATGTCCTTCCTCAGATTTGGAGACCAAAACTGTACGCAATACTCGAGGTGTGGTCTCACCAAGACCCTGTACAACTGAAGTAGAACCTTCCTGCTCCTATACTCAAAGTCTTTCCATGAACACCCGAAGTCTGATGAATACTTTGCCTTACCTTCATGAAAGCAGATCCACCGACTGCATGAAGCTGGATATTGTCAATTTTGGTCAGAGTCGTGGAGTCATAGAGTGTGGAGACAGGCCCTTCGGCTCAACTTGCCCACACCGACCAACGTATTCCATCTACAGCATTTCGCCAATATCTCCCTTAACCTGTCCTATCCATGTACCTAATTGCTTCTTAAATGTTATGAAGGTCCCTGCCTCAACTACCGCCTCTGGCAGCTTGTTCCACACACCCACCACCCTCTGTGTGAAAAAATTACCCCTCAGATTTCAATAAAATCTTTCCCCCCCTCACCTTAAACCTATGCCCTGACTGACGAAGGCAAGGGTGCCAAACATTATTTTCACCACAAAAAAAAGACACAAATTGCTGGAGTAATCTGCGGGTCAGATAGCCTCTTCGGAGAACATGTATGTGACATTTTTGGTGGGAATATTTCCTCAGGTTCCGACCTGAAATGTTCTCCATGTTCTCCAGAAATGCTGCCTGGCCCTTTGTTACTCCAACACTTTGGGTCTTTTTTTGTAAACCAGCATCTGCAGTGCCTCTTATCCATCTACTTCATCACCCTGACTGTATTTGTTGCCAATTCCAGGGCACTATGTAGCTGCATTTCTGTGCACTATGGGACAACACAGTGGCACAGCGGAAGAGTAGGTATGTTACAAAACTTACCCTTAGCGGCGCTGCAGTTCTGTCACTGCCCGTGTGCGCGACTTTGGCGCCTTTGAGAGGGGGGCAGGTTTAAAATGCAGTATTTTGGAAGCCAATTCAAATCGATCTTTAACAGGCTATTTAATTGATGAAGAAAAATCGCTTTGACTGCCGTTCTCAGAAGTGATTTTCAAACTGCGCTTGCTAATTTAATTGCTGTAGTAAATTTAAATTTAAAATCATCTTCTAAAGCCGTGAACGGCAACAACGGGACGGACCTCACGTTGGGGACAAGGCAAGGTACACAGTTTATTTTTTCAACAAAAAGTGATTCTTAGGATATCTTTAATCAAAATTTCACGTTGCGAGAAGGTGATTTATTCCCCATACGAACCGGCAGTATTTTTCCTGCCAATATGGGGTTCAAAATCACCGCAATCGCAACGTTCCAATCGATCGCGTTCCAGAAAATCTCACTAGCCAAGATGATTTAAATGACCATTAATTTACATGAATTAAACACTAAATTCCTTCCATTTGGCCTATAAATTAAAGACAATGAGATTTAAAAATCATGTTATATTGTGAATTCTTGTGTGAATGTTATTTGGACACTTAGGCTATTTAAAAATGTTCATCTTTTCTTAAGAAATTGATAGATGTTTAGATCTAGTAATTGAATTTTGTAATTAGCTACAATTGGGTAACTAACTAATTATATGCTTTAATTTCAGGTCATCCAAGTAAGATTGTTTCATATTTGTTTCAGAATACTTCAATCTATAATAACTGAAAATTTCTTTCAGTTCTCTTAATTTTTAAGAAAGTTATGGGCTTTTGACTGTCCTTTATCACAGCTTTTGTGTCAAGTCAATGGAAAAGCAATAGGGAACAAGATGCTAATTTCCGAGTATGAAAATGGCCATAACTTTTTTAATGCTGAAGATATGAAAGTGAATTAGGTGTCAAATTAAACTTCTTTTTATGCTTTATCTGATGGGATGAATTGCAGACTTAATTTTTTAAATCTCAAAATTTTGTAACATTGCTAGGAAGTGTTGCTGCTTTACAATGCCCGAGATCCAATTTAAATCCTGACTATGTGCAGTACATTCACCCCGTGGATTTTCTCCTGGTGTTCTAGTTTCCTCTCACACACCAAAGACATACAGGTTTGTAGGTTAATTGACTTTTGTAAATTGTAAATTCCCCCCAGTGTGTGTCGATAGTGTCAGTGTATGGGATGATCTCTGGCTGGCGCAGACTTGGTGGGCCAAAGGGCCTTTTCCAACATTGTATTTCAAAGTTTAAAGTTTAAAGCATCCCTAGGTCTCTTTCTTCTACAACACTCTCCAGGGCCCTATCATTTGCTGTGTAAGTCCTGCTGTGATTTAGCTTACCAAAATACAACACCTTGAACTTGTCCGAGTTAAATTCCATCTGCCATTTGTTGTCCCACTTCCCCGGCTAATGTCGGTCCTGTTGACTGTTGATGAGATTTTTTGAGGATGTGGCTTTCATAAACAAGCTTCAGGTTTTGTTTCCTGGGTTCTATATTGGAACCGTAAGTAATGTTTTAGGGGAATACACCTTTCTCTGTGTAGCCGGGTCCCAGTCGATTCAGGTGGGTGGATTGTTTTACATCCCACTGATGCTCTCTGATCAGTTGTTTAATTCTGCATTTTCTGTTTCTTTCCATTTTTACTTCCAAGTATATGTGATATTTTGCTCGTAGCATGTAATATACCTGTTTAATTTTCCTTTTATATTTTGGATTCTAGCAATTAAGTGTACGTGTTTGTGTATAAAACACCACAGATTGCATTTTCACATTGATTTTATTGGGAAGAAAAGTAAATAACAGAAGAAACTGGAAAATTCACCAATAATACAGGCCTAAAGGTTCCCAAAATACCTTTATGCAAGTCATTTTCTATGGTAAAACACATCATAAATTGTCATTTATTAATCAAATTAAGGTTATCACGCTTTTTAAACAGACCTCATAAATCAGTAGTGAAGATAAGATAAACAAACCTTGTTGAGAAATATTGGCATTGTCATTTTTACCTCTCCACAGAAACCTGTTATTCCTCTCTGAAAGTATCTAACCGCATGGTTGGGTCCAAAGTTTTTTGCGTTCACAATGTTTTCAGATGTTTCCTGGGAATAAATCTCTCAATAGGATTAATTTCAAATAAGAATTGAAATGAAACAGCCATTATCGGCTAATGTTGTTAATCCTGGCTAAATTGGAGAGGCTAAGACTTCAAAATGGGGTAAAAGCTCCAGGGTTGCTGGGAGAATTGCTCATTTTCGAATTTGTCTCTGCAGAGCTGGGACAAGCTGCAGAGTGGTGCCAGTGTGCCTAGAGCCTAGATACAATTTTCAAGAAAAGAATAAGAACATCTGAAGACCCTGTCAATTAGGTACAAAATGCATAGATTGGATTGGATGGCTGCAAACCAAACATACATCTTGTAAATAGTTGTAAATAATGTTGCAGAGTTCTACTTATCCAAGTGTTGATTGAATGTACTGAGCATTGTCTGGGTTTCTGGCAGATCAGGGTAAATGTTTCTAAGTTGGTTTCCTTTCAAAGTCTGGTTTGAATAGTACAGTAAAAGCTTCTTTAGATATGTTAAGGGAAAAAGAATAGCAAATTCAAATGTGGGTCCCTTGAAGGCAGACACGGGTGAAATGTTATGGGGAACAAGGAAATGGCAGAAGAGTTGAACAGGTACTTTGGATCTGTATTCACTAAGGAAGACACAAACAATCTCCCAGAAGTACTGGAGGGCAGAGGATCTAAGGGGGTAGAGGAACTGATTTTTTTTTTAATTAGGCGAGAAATAGTATTGGGTAGGCTAATGGGACTGAAGGATGATAAATCCCCTGGGCCTGATGGTCTGTATCCCAGGGTCCTCAGGGAGGTGGCTCTAGAAATAGTGGTGATCATTTTCCAATGTTCATTAGATTCAGGATCAGTTCCTGTGGATTGGAGGATAGCTAATGTTATCCCACTTTTCAAGAAAGGAGCGAGAGAGAAAACGGGAATTACAGACCAGTTAGCCTGACTTCTGTGGTGGGAAAGGAATCAATTACTAAAGAGGTAATAATGGGGCATTTGGATAAGAGTAAAAGGATTAGTCCAAGTCAGCATGGATTTATGAAAGGAAAATCATGATTGACTAATCTTCTGGAATTTTTTGAGGAACAAGAAAAATGGATGAAGGGGAGCCAGTGGATGTAGTGTATTTCAGAAAGTCTTTGATAAGGTCCTGCACAGGAGACTGGTGACTAAAATTAGAGCACATGGTATTGGGGGTAGGGTGTTGACATGGATAGAAAATTGGTTGGCAGACAGGAAGCAAAGAGTAGGAGTGAATGTGTCCTTTTCAGAATGGCAGGCAGTGGCGAGTGGGGTGCCGCAAGGCTCGGTGTTGCGGCCGCAACTGTTTACCATATATATTAATGATTTGGATTAGGAGCAACACTGGCAAGTTTGCGGATGACACAAAGCTGGGTGGCAGTGTGAACTGTGAAGAGGATATTAGGATGTTGAAGGGTGACCTGGACAGGTTGAGTGAGTGGGCAGATGCGTGGCAGATGCAGTATAATATAGATAAATGTGAGGTTATCCACTTTGGTGGCAAAAACAAGGGGGCAGATTATTATCTCAATGGGGTTAGGTTAGATAAGGGGGAGGTACAGCGAGACCTGGGTGTCCTTGTACACCGGTCACTAATAGCAGGCAGTGAAGAAAGCTAATGGAATGTTGGCCTTCATAACAAGGGGATTTCAGTATAGGAGTAAGGTTCTTCTGCAGTTGTATAGGGCTCTGGTAAGACCACATCTGGAGTATTGTGTACAGTTTTGGTCTCCTAATTTAACGAAGGACATCCTTGTGATTGAGGCAGTGCAGCGTAGGTTCACGAGATTGATCCCTGGGATGGCGGGACTGTCATATGAGGAAAGATTGAAAAGACTAGACTTGTATTCACTAGAGTTTAGAAGGATGAGGGGGTATCTTTCAGAAACATAAAATTATAGAAGAACTGGACAGGCTAGATGCAGGAAAATTGTTCCCCATGTTGGGTGACTCCAGAACCAGGGGCCACAGTCTTAGAATAAAGGGGAGACCATTTAGGACTGAGGTGAGAAAAAACGAGAGTTGTGAATTTGTGGAATTCCCTGCCACAGAGGGCAATGGAGGCCAAATCACTGGATGGGTTTAAGAGAGAGTTAGGTAGCGCTCTAGGGGCTGGTGGAATCAAAGGATATGGGGAGAAGGCAAGCACGGGTTATTGATTGGGGATGATCAGCCATGATCACAATGAATGGCGGTGCTGGCTCAAAGGGCCGAATGGCCTCCTCCTTCACCTATTTTCTATGTTTCTGTGTTGCTATGTTTCTATGAATACAATGTATTGAGCTGCTGTATTATTGGGTTTGGGAAATGTCTGTTATATATGGGGTTAATTGATATCTGTAATTGGATTATTAAGAGACCAACCCCATGCGGTTCGGCCCCTCGAGGTCCCAGGACTTATAAAAGTCCGCTACCACGAGGTCCAGCGTTGATCTTCTGGGAGAGCGCATGGGACTGCGTGAACTTCTGGGCTGTCTCTGTCTGAGTGAGGCCTAGAGGGCTTGAACAGGCAGATATGAGGGTCGAACCCGCAGTGGGATATGTACAGTAGTTGATCTGTAATGTGCTTTTGTTAAAATAAAATTTAGTTGTTTCAAGTGCTTGATTCAGTGTTTTAACTGAAACTAGACTGGGGGGAAGCTTAGAAACAAGCAATTTACAATGTCAAACATTCACATCCCATCAAACTCATTTAGAATCAATTGAATATTTTGTATATTTGTCATTTTCTTTGTTAGATTCAAAATAGTTCCCTTATTCATAGTTTCCTTGCTATTAAAGCTAGACTATAACTACATAGTAAGTGTGTTCGCAGAACAAACAGTAATAAATATAGAATGAATCTAGCAATTTTCCTCAGGTTAAATACATTTGCCATTTGCTAATGTTCATCTTTCCTTTAAACATTTGTAATATTTTTTTCTCCTAGGTGCTTCCTGTGTAAAGTGTGGGAGGCTGAACTCATCCAATGCTCCATTACAAACCAATTGGTGGGACTGGTGGAGGGTGACATTCCTGCAGCTTTCCTCAGTTATCCGAGGAAGAAGGTCCCATATGTCTATCTAGAGCCACAGTTGATTGGGTGACCATGGACCAGGTCACTGTGCAGGTACCAACTCTTCATTAAATATACGTTATGCATTTGATGTTTTACACAACATGCTCTTACACAGTTAAAAAAAGCTACACGATTCTGTGGTATGAAATCTGAAAATATTTCTTCATCTTTCATCCTTCAAGTGCGCAATTGAAGAACATGACCAACAAAACTCAGAGATAAGTGGGTCAAATTATTGTGGCATAGCACTGCAAAATTATCTACAATTGAATGATTAATATAACTGAGGAAGATTATGTTCAGGAGCAAAATCATATAAATATTTTATGGTAAATTAGGGAAGGCATCCAATAAGCGATATCCATTCCTAAGAATTTTGGTTTTGTTTCATGATTCAATTTCAGAGTAGAATTTGACTCCCTATTTTATTAATAACCAGTGACAGTTACATTTTCCACCAGTAATGTTAAATTATAGATTATTATGAAGAAATCTTGATGTATCACTTCCTGCATAATGAATCATAACTGAAGTTGTCTTTATAAATTATCTATTTAAAAAAATATTTTAAGACTCAATTAACTTGGCCTTTTCAATTCAGCTTGGATGGCAGATATCATTATATATGTAATTTAAAAACAATAATTAAAGGTTTATGCGATAATAATGCCTAAAAAAAGATAGAAGGCTATCGTTTCTGGCTTCAACAGCAAGACTACTTATTAGTTGGATCATAAATCTTTGTGAAAGTGTTAGTTTGCATTCAGACCAGGTAGCTAAATGGCATATTTTTGGTTTCACTTCAAACAAAGGAGAGGTCAACATGACCTTATGCTGAGGAGTAGCATAGGCTCAGGACACCATAGGTGAGATAATGGCAGCTCTGGCCGCTGGTCTCTCTCTGCTTGCATCATCTGCCGACTGAACACTTCCTTCCTACACCCCATCTCACCATCTTCTTGAAAGCAGATACCATATCATCCCACTTATCCTATCCCAGAAATTCATGTTTGTTCAGATTATGCAGGTAATTCTCAGACCCAGAAGAAGTTCAAAGTCTCAATCTGGTCAACTATGGTTTAATGAAAGGATTACATTTTATAAATTAAATGCAGTTGGACCATTCTGAAGATATTATTTTCAGTTCTCAGAATGAGAAAATTCTGCCATTTATTCATCAGGCTAATTAAAATCCATTTATTAGAAGTTTAGGCAACTCCGTTTAATGATTTGTTGCAAGGACTTGAGGGGCTGTGCTAAAGGGGCAGGTTGGGCAGGCTAGGAAGTCTAAAGTCATAGCCTGCTCAACCTCTCCCTGTAGCTCAGGCCCTCGAGACCTGGCAACATCCTCGTAAATCCTTTCTGCAGCCTTTCCATCTTAACATTTTTTCCTATAGCAGGGTGATGAAAACTGAACACAATATTCTAAATGTGGCTTCTTCAATGTATTCTACAACTGTAACATGACCTCCCAACTTCTATACTCAATTCTCTGACTGATGAAGGTCAATGTGCCGAAATGACTCTACAGAGGAAGATCATGGGTTCTTTGGAGATCATTAATAACTATTTTTAATTTTTAATGCCAGTATCCTTCTTATACGGGTGATAAGAAGAACTAAAACAGTTTTCAAAGCCATAGGTTTGGACATGTGAATGGGATACTGCTCTACAGTGATGATGCACTCATTTCCAGAGCTTAGTATTATTACTAACCTTTGTTAATAACAATATCTAGTTACCAAAATTGTTCACCTTTTAGTCACTCCAGAAACAAAACAATAAAAATTCATCAAAGAGAAATCATTATAGAGCCTATTGTTTAGTTTAGCTAAGTTGTTGTCATGTGGACTGAGGTATAGTGAAAAGCTTTTATTGGGCTGAGGCGATAATCAACCTCTATTGGTTGCAGGAAGTTCATAAACTTTCATCTTACAAATAGTTTCAAATGTGTGATTAGTAAGTGAAATATTTTCATTATTTTCTATCACTTTCTACAGATACTGTGGAACGAGAATTTACCTTTAGAACCAGTGCAAAAATATTTAGTCATAACCCTTTCTAGCAACCTCACACACACACTCACACAATCATGCCAAAATGTAATATACAGTTCAATGGAGACAAGAGACAAGAGATGCTGGAACCTGGAGCAAAGAAATAAACTGCCAGGGGAATTCAGTGAATCAGGCAGCTTCTGTGAGGGAAAGGGTTGGTCAATGTTTTGGGTTATGTTGACTATCCCTTCACCTCTGTAGATGTTGCTGGTCCTGTTGAGTTCCTCCAGCAATTTATTTCCTGCAATATATAGTCCTTTTGATTTTCTGTTCAACTGGTTTCCATAGAGCTGAATATAATGGAATCAACCCCATTAGTTTAGCAATGCCACTGGCAAATTTGAGCCCCTTATGAAATATGATTTTGCCTCATTTGGAAGAGAAGCACCCCAAAAGGTGTCAGCTCGATGTCATTATGAAAATTCTTGTCCTAAATTATTTCCTGATAGGTTTTCTTTATATTTTCCAGGCTTCTTCTATTACTTGCGGAAACTTTCAATGAAGATGTTGGATTTGTGGTCCATTCTTCAGCAGTCAGTATATTGCTTCATTGAGATTCAGGCTGAGCTTCATCGATATCAGCTGGCTGTAGCAGGAAAGTACTTTATAATTAGTAAATGTGATGAGCATATTTCAGTTCCTTTTCAAAGAGTCCAACATTTCTCTAAAACACTCCTCTAATAAATACATTACTTCTATAAAGTTAGCTTCGGTGACTAATTGTCAGCTTATCTTGAATAAAATACCGCTGCATTATTTTTGCAATGAATTTGTCTTTTATCATTTTCGTTAAATTACAAAAACAGAAACCGTAGTAAATTATTTGGTTGAAAGGAAATGGCATATGGCAACATATTAAGCACATCTATTAGCAAGGGTGAAATAAAACTGAATGCTGCTGATCTGAAATTAAATTAGGCTAATATTGGAAATACTGTAGCTCGAAGTAGGGAATCGACCTGGCCACCTAGAGTTCTGAGGACACAAGGAACTGCTTAAATCTTGAATAAAACACAAAGTGCTGGAGTAACTTAATGGGTCAGGAAGCATCTATGGAGGGAACGGGTAGGCAATGTTGGGTTGGAAACCTTTTTCAGACTGATGTAATGGGGGGTGGGACAAAGCCTGCCAGTAATAGGTGGATACAGTTGAGGGGATTTGATTAGCAGATGGGTGGACTGAGTGACAATGGCTACAGATGAAAAGGAAAGAAAAGGATGGCAGATAAAGGGAGAAGAGTGAAATGTAAAGCCAGAGGTGGGAAGGTGTGGGGGGAGTAAGTGAGGTGGGGGGTAGGGGCAGGATAATGGGAGAAATGAGTGGGCACCATGGGGGAGATGTGGCACAGGAAAGAGAAAGGGAGAAGTGTGGATGTTACTTTAAATTGTTCGTACAGTTGGGTTATGTTACCCAAGTGGAATATGAGGTGCCATTCCTTCAGTTTGCTGTTACCTCAGTTAGGCTGGCATAGGGCCATGAATGCCAAAAGTGAAATGGACATCTTCAACCAGGGAGGGGGCAATTGCACATTGGTTCCTGATTGTTCTGCAGTAAACCCCACTGAAAATGAATGGAAGTCAGGTGAAGACTGCATCAATGTGTAGGAAGGAACTGCAGATGCTGGTTTATAGCAAAGACAGACACAAAGTGCTGGAGCAACTCAGCGGGTCAGGCAGCATCTCTGGAGAAAAGGAACAGGTGATGTTTTGGGTGGGAAGAAGGGTTCCGACCCGAAACATCACTTGATCCGTTTCTCCAGAGATGCTGCCTGACCTGCTGAGTTGTTTCAGCACTTTGTGTCTATCTTCGAAGACAGCATCAAATTTACTCCCTTTTGCTATTTGTAAGTAGTTACCGTGATTCATACATAGATACTGGGTGATAGCGGGTGATGCAGAGGAATCACCAGCACATGGTCACCAATGTGGGCACAGGAAGAACGTACAAACTCCACACACACACACAGCATCCATAGTCAGGATGAAAACCAGGTGGTGTAAGGCAGCATCTCTACCGCTGCATCACCGTGCCACCCCATATGCTGGATGTCTGCTTTATAACAAAACTCCATTACTAAGGGGCAAGAAACGGTAAGCAATCAAAAGTGTAGAAACTCACCTGTACACTGGATTTACCAGCCAGCAAATCTCTTTTTGAATAACTTTTGGCTTCATCTTTATTGCGAAGAATGTACCAGAATTTCAGCAAAGTTTCTCCCATGTTAGAACTTGGAGCAGATGCATTTCTTACCTCATGGGTAAACTGTTGGCGAAGAAAATGTGCAATGAAAATTGCTGAATAAACTGCCTTGTAGTGCACCATTTAACAGGGAGTGGACGGCAGATCATAGCCTGATCCAGCACCTTGAACGTCCAGGAATGAAGGAGGCTGCAGAAATTCGTGGACACAAGCCATCACAGGTACTGACCGAGGCAGCCAATATCATCAAACCCCACACCACCCTAGCCATGCTCTCATCTTGCTGCTACCATTGGTAAGAAAGTACAGATGCCTGAAAATTGTGATCACCAGGTTCAAGAACAGCTTCATTCCAGCAACGATTAGGCTCTTGAACAGTGCACACTAACCACTACCTCAGCAACTATGATCTTGTATCTACTGTGTTTTTGGTTGCACTACGGACTTAAGTTTTGTACTATTATGGTTACCTTGAATTATTGTTAGTATTGCATCATTGATTATTATATATTTAATCGATCTATGTCAATAGTCAAGAGCATTTAATTGTTACAGGTATGGCATCAATGGCATTAGTGAACCTGTAAACCTGCAGCAAGTAAGAATTTCATTGCTTTGATGCCATACCTGTAACAATTAAACACTCTTGACTCTTGACATAGATCGATTAAATGCATCACATTTGAGAACATTTTTTTTTTGCAATGAGTGAAGTTATCCTGACTTTTTTTTTTAATTTGAGAGATTTGAATATAGAACTAAAGCTCACAATGCCTATAGAGTAGGACCAAACCAAATAATTGACTGGAGCGGGTAATTAAAGGAAAAGAGTAAGGAGATCCCGGTTCATACATGATGCTAGAAATTGGATTGCACGTATTTTTTGCCTACCACTAACATCTAATACCCGAAAAGTCACTGATCCATGTTCTCCAGAAATGCTGCTTGACCCACTGGGATACTCCAGCACTTTGGGTCTTTTTTATACTGACAAACATCACTTTTTAAATCTTCCCCTAGATTTCACTATTGAAATTACAGGAATCCAGGCTCCTCCATGTGACTGAAGATAGACACAAAAAGCTGGAGTAACTCAGTGGGTCAGAGAGCATCTTAGGTGTAAAGGAACAGGTGACATTTCAGGTCGAGACTCTTCTTCAGACCTTTTCTCCAGAGATGCTGCCGGTCCCGCTGAGTTACTCCAGCTTTTTGTGTCTATCTTCGGTTTAAAGCAGCATCTGCAGTTCCTTCTTACACATCCTCCGTGTAACTGACCACTCATCCTTGGTTTCTTTCTGCACCTTCTAAAACATGCAGTCTGGAAACAGATACTTCTGCTTATGCAAAGGACACAATATTGTAGTGTCATAATGATTTAGTGTAGTTTATTGTTCTGATCAGTGCTTCTACTTATAAAATATAATGTTTCATATTCTCTTTGAACAGCTTGCCCTGCACACAAACCTCAGACCCCTCTGTTCCTGCTCTTTGTGATACTATTCTTCTTTCCAAAATGTTTCACTTCGCTGCATTAATTATCTCCTCTGTGCATCAGCCCATTTTGGATATCAGTCCACATTCTCTTGAAGTCTACTGTGATGCTAATGTTCATTGTCTTTCCACCTTTTGTATCATCCTAATATATGCCTGAATGAAGATCAATAACACATACCACATGGAGCATGGGTCATATCCATAACCCTGGGAGTTAATCATTTTAGATTCTCCTCCATTCTGAAAATCTGTTCATCATTACTTATTTTCCTTTGCAAAATTAATTTCCATACTGCCACTGTCTTGTTAATCCTACGGGTACCAATTTTGGTCATGTCACACTCCCCTAAATGTTATTTTTGATTGATGAAGGTTGATAATGATGATGGCATTTAAAAGTCTTTTAGATAGGCACATGGATATGCAGGGAATGGAGTGATATGGATCACATGCAGGCAGGTGAAGTTAGTTTATCTTGGTTTCATGTTCAGTAAAGATATTGTGGGCCTGTTCCTTTGCTGTACTCTTCTATTTTTATGTTCTATGAATTGAACTCTCTTCTAATTAATCTTGTTTACGCTCTTTTAAAGATATACAAGAAAAGGATGCACATAAGGAGATGAAAATGGTGCATCATGCTTGAACTGCTGTTTCATTTGCCTTCCTGATGGCTCGCTGCATCTTCACATTTATCTTAAGTGATTTGCGTACCAGGACGGACACAAAATGCTGGAGTAACTCAGCGGGTTAAGGAATAGGAGATGTTTCGGGTTGAGATCCTCTTCAGACCGAGAGACGGGAGAGAGGGAAACTAGAAGGACAACTAAGTCACTTTGACCATCATTGTCTCCAAATCTGTCACCATTTAAAAAGCAGTCCGCATGTCAGTGTTGTGCACCAAAGTGGTCGACCTCTCATTTTTCTACAAAGACACAAGGAACTGCAGATGTTGGTTTACAAAAAGAGACACAAAGTGCAGGAGCATGTCAGTGAGTCCGATAGCATATCTGGAGATCAGGGATAGTGATGTTTCAGGTCAGGATCCTTCTTCAGTCTGTCGCCTGTCCATGTTCTACAGAGATGCTGCCTAACCCGTTGAGTTCCTCCAGCACTTTGTGTATTTTCTCATTTTTCTATTATTTTCTATTTGCCCAGCTCTTGCCCACTCCATCAGCTTGACCATATCTCCTTAACGTTTCTTTATGCCCTCATGCCCATTCATAGTTTTGTCTCATCAGCAAACTTGGAAATAAATGTTCATTGTGAATCACAAAGTTTTTCAAAGGGATTTTTTCACATTGAGTGGTGGGTGCCTGGAACATACTGGCAGGGCTGATGGTGGAGGGAGATTTGATAGGCACATTTAAATGATTTTTAGAGAGCCACGTGGATAGACAGGCAATGTAGGGGCATGGATCACATGCAGGTAGAGGAGATTCTGTTAACTTGGCATCATGTTTGGCACCAATATGGGTCAAAGGGCCTATTCCTGTGCTGCACTGTTTAATGTTCTACTGTTCTATGTTCAAATAAGTTCCAATATAACTTAGCAAAACATCGTTAAAAAAGAATGATATTCACCAATGGGTTTGACCATGAGTACTGAATTGCATTTTCATCCACCTTTCTCTTCTGTTCATAAAAGAACGTTTCCGTGAGTTGTTTATCAATTTTGTTTTCTTTCATGAGTTTTCTGAGATGAATGAGGTCTTCATTACTTTCATCCAGCAGATTTTTAGCATTATCCTGAACTGTGGAGATAAGAGCACAAGAATTTTCATGAATAACCCATTCATTTTGAACCCAATAACTCAATATAATTCATACACCATTTCAAATCAAATGAAATTAGAAAATACTATGAGCACTTAGCATGCCAGACAACATCGGTGGAAGGAGAAATTAAATTAACTATTCAGGTTGAAGACCACCATCAGACCTGGGAAAGTAAGAAAACGAACTGGCAAAGAGAAAGAAAACAAATAAAAGAGCTTATTAAAGTTGTGAAATGCAGATCATAGCCCCTTCTTAAGCCTGAACACAGAAGGGGAATGGAAATGCCCAGAGATCAGAAAATGTCCATGAAGGGACTATTGTAACAAATTAGTTTAGTTTATTGTCACGTCCACCGAGGTACAGTGAAGTGCTTTTGTTGCGTGCTACCAAGTCAGCAGAAAGACAATACATGATTACAATTGAGCCATCCACAGTGTACAGATACAAGATGAAGGAAATAATGTGAATAACGTTTAGTGCAAGATAAAGTCCAGTATAATCTGATCAAACATAGATCAAGGGTCTCCAATGAGGTAGGCAGTAGCTCAGAGCAGCCCTGAGCTACTATCTACATCATTGGAGTCCCTTGGTCCATCTTTGATCGGACTTTACTGGCTAATGTTACAGCAGAACCGACCAGTTTTGATACCAAGTATCAGAAAAAAGAAAGCTATGTGAAATTATTGCATTACATGTTGAGACTTGAAGGCGGCATCGTGAAGATGAGGAGAGGTTTCTTGGTTTTAGCGTCCTTGCTGGAAAACTGCAGGAGGCCACAGACAGATAGGAGGAATGGCAATGAGGTGCAAAATTAAAGACACAGGCAATTGGAAGCACAGGAACATCCCTTTGTACTGAACAGGTCCTTGACAAAGCATTTAGTCAATAAATCTAACATCAAACCATAAATTATAAATTAAAAATGTATTCAAAAAGGAAGTTACATACGATTTTAAATGCTAAAGAGGTAAGAAGATATGTGGAAACAAGTGGATGATCGGCGATGACTGTACTGAAAGATGTAGCAAACCCACACCTGGTCCTATTCCTTTCACTTCTGTGTGAGCAATTTATTTGTCTCTTATGCCTATGCTAACTGTCCATTTTCCTGTGCAAAGGTAATATTAAAATAAATAAGAGAATTACTTCATATTTTATTACATTTGTAAAAGTATTAGAAGCCTTCTGTAGGATGACTTTTCTTCTACATATTTCCATAGATTTGTTCTCAAGTTATTCGCAGTGAGCAGTTATCTTGTAAGTTACAGTATGGACTGTTCACAGACATTAAAAGGCATGCATGATAATGGAGAGGAGCTGATGTCAAACAGATGTTTTTGTTGATCCAAGTGCCCATTAAAAAGTAGCGAAGTCTCTAAACATGAAGATGTATGTTCTGAAATAGGTTTGCAGGCTAAGAGAAGAAGGTATAGGAGCATGAAAACTGTAATGTCCAGGTTCAATAACAGTTTCTTCCCTACAACCATCAGGCTATTAAATACGAAGATAGACACAAAAAGCCGGAGTAACTCAGCCGGAGTAACTCACGGTCTCGACACAAAACATCATTCATTACTTCTCTCCAGAGATGCTGCCGGTCCCGCTGGGTTACTCCAGCATTTTGTGTCTATCTTCAATTTTCTTGGTCTCGCTCTGCAAGTAGAAGTGGGGGCGGACCGGATCTGCAACGGCCGTGAGCCCCAGGCCGAGCTCGGCGATTGTTTGTCTGCTTCTGCTGCTGTTGGAGGTGAGACGTTGTGTCACGCCAGGGTCTTGGGCCTGTCCCACTTTGGCCGTCTCAATGCGACGACGAGGTCGCGTAATTTGTGTGCCAAGGACACGTAAGTGGAACAGAGCCTTAAGGGATAAGGGAGATGTAGACGGTGATGTGGAGAGATAAAGAACATTGAATGAAAGATATGCAAAAAAAGTAACAATGATAAAGGAAAAAGGTAGGCCATTGTTAGCTGTTTGTAGGGTGAAAATAAGAAACTAGTGCGACTTGGGTGGGGGAGGGAGAGAGAGCGAATGCTGGGGTTACCTGAAGTGAGAGAAATTAATATTCATACCACTGGGCTCTAAGCTGCCCAAGCGAAATATGAGATGCTGTTCCTCCAATTTGCCTCTAGCTTCAGTCTGACAATGGAGGAGACCGAGGACAGAAAGGTCTGTGTAGGAATGGGAAGGAGAATTAAAGTGTCTGGCAACCGGGAGATCGGGTAGGTTCAGGCGGCTGAGCAAAGGTTTTCGGCGAAATGATCGAGCCTGCGTTTGGTCTCGCCGATGTATAAGAGACCACATCTTGAACAACAGATAGAGTAGATGAGGTTGGAGGAGGTGTAAGTGAACCTCTGCCTGATCTGAAAGGACTGCCGGGGTTCCTGGACAGAATCGAGGGATGAGGTATAGCGACAGGTGTTGCATCTTCTGGGGTTGCAGGGGAAGGTACTGGGGAGGGAGTTGTTTGGGTGGGAAGGGGTGGAGATGGGATAATGTGGCTAGTGGTAGGATCCCGTTGGAGGTGGCGGAAATTTTGAAGGATTACGTGTTGTATGCGACGGCAGATGGGGTGGAAGGTAAGGACTAGGGAGATTCTGTTTCTGTTACGACTAGGGGGATCCCCCTCCCAGAGCTGCGGGGTACCAAGGAGCCACGAGTGAGTGCCTCATCTATGATGGGAGGGCGAACCCCCGTTCCCTAAAGAATGAGGACATCTCGGATGTTCTAGTATGGAACACTTCATCTTGGGCGCAGATGTGGCGTAGACGGAGGAATTGGGAGTAGAGTATAGTCTTTGCAGGAAGCAGGGTGGGAAGAAGTGTAGTCGAGATAGTTGTGGGAGTCAATGGGTTTGTAATAGACATCAATCAATAGTCTATTTCTTGTGATGGAGACTGAGATCAAGAAAGGGGAGGGAGGTGTCAGAGATGGTCGAAGTAAATTTGAGTGCACGATGAAAATTGGTGGTGAAGTTGATGAAGTCCATGAGTTCTGCATTGGTGCAGGAGGTAGCACTGATGCAGTTGTCAATGTAACAGAGGTAGAGTTCTGGGATAGGGTCAGTGCACACCTGGAACAGGGATTGTTCAACGTACCCTACAAAGAGGCAGGTACAGCTGAGGTCCATGCGAGTGCCCATAGCTACGCCTTGGACTTGGAGGAAGTAGGAGGAGTCAAAGGAGAAGTTGTTGAGGGTAATGACCGGCTCCGCTAGGCAGAGTAGAGTGTTAGTAGAGATAAATTGGATGGTTCTGCAGTTGAGGAAGAAACAGAGGGCTTTAAGACCTTCCTGGTAGGGGTTGGAGGTGTAGAGTGACTGAACGTCCATTGTAAAGATGAGGGAGTGAGGTCTCGGGAAGCAGAAGTCATTAAAGAGACAAAAGGCATGTGAGGTATCTTGGATATAGGTCGGGAGATATTGGACCAGAGGGGTTAGGATGGAGTCGAGGTACATGCAAATCATTTCCGTTGCACAGAAGCAGGCATAATCAATGGGTCTGCCAGTGCAGTTGTGTTTGTGGATTTTGGGGAGAAGGTAAAACCGGGCTGTGCAGGGGTAGGAAACAATAAGGTTGGAGGCTGTGGAAGGCAGCCAGAAGTGATGAAATCAGTAATGCTGTGTGAGATTACAGCCTGGTGCTTGTCTGTGGGATCATGGTCCAAGGATAAGTAGGAGGAGATGTCTGAGAGTTGTTGCCTGGCCTCAGCCCGGTAGAGGTCAGCGCGCCAGACTACCACGGCACCTCCCTTGTCGGCAAGTTTGATTATAATGTTAGGGTTGTATTAAATACTACAGCCTCCAAAGAAGCTCCAAGCTATATAGACTTGGGGGTATTTGTTTTGCCTTTGCACTATTATTGGCTTACACCTTTACAAAGATGGGAAGAGGAAGAAGATGAAGGCACTACCAAGGTGTAAGCTGCCCCATTGCTATCTTAACCGTTATGGATTATTTCTCTATTTACTAAAACTGTATTTCAATCATCTTTCTACTGAACCAATAAACTGCAAATGGAATATGTCCGATCTTTGCAAAATCTTACAAATCAATTAAGTTCTTGTGAATTATTTCACATGTTAATTTCCTTTTGTGAAAACGTTAAGGTTCATCTCCACACATCAAACCTTCGAATTATTCATGCATTCACAGATCTTTGAAGCTGTTGTCATTATAAGCAATTGACCTGGATCACCTCGTTATTTCCCTTCCCAAATTTTCATCTCGCCAAAAGCTTTTCACTGCACCTCAGAACACATGACAATAAACAAAACTAAACTAAACAAGCTTTCTGAACTTTCCCTCATCCTTCAGTGTGAGCCTCAGTGTGCATTGACTACTACCAATACACAAAAAGGTTTCCTGATCCATTGCATCACCTAAAAATATTCCCTTTCATGATTCTCTATTGAAACATTTTAATAGATCTTTAATTGCAAAATGCAACAAGCTAATAATTAATAATTAATTACTAATAATATTTGGATCCAATTGAGGAACAGAGTTATAGGCATGCAGCATGAAACAGGCCCTTTGGCCCAGTTTGCCCGTGCTGTCCAAGTCCCACCGCCTTCATTTGGCCCATATCCCTCCAAAGCTCCTGTCCCACTTCGGCAATTTTCTCAGTGACTACAGGCGACTAGGTTGTCGCCACATGTTCGCGGGGTGACGCCTGTAAGGTCGTGAGTAGTCTCCTCAAATCACCTAAAGAGTCATAATGTTTTTCTGGTCGCCGCTGGATTTTGAAATGTTCAAAACTTTTCGGTGACTGTGGGCTTGACGAAGCTTGTCTTCCCCTGTCGTAGGTGCGGTGGTAGGTTGTCGCCAGGATGACGCAGGCTGTCGCCAGGTGACTTTGGCTGTCGCCGGGTGCTGACTTCAGTGAATTCCAATGGCGACTACCTACATCAACCTACGTCAATTGGCGACAGGTACCGGTGACTGAATTGTCTTCAGTTGCTTTCAGTTGTCGCTGACATGGTCGTTGCTTGTCGTAGCTTGTTGCGGGTGGACGGAGGTTGACTGGTTGTCGAAGGTTGTCACCTGTGTGGTTGTTTGTTGACACAGGTGTGGTCTTAGGAGGACATCCGAATGGGGTTGCCGGTTGTCGGTAGCTTGCCATAGCTTGACATCGACTATGTGGTAGGTTGTTGCAGCTTGTCGTATACACTCGTGGGGGGGTCCAGTCGCCGTTTTTTCGGCGACCTGCTACGACTGTGACAGTCGCCGAAAAAATCGCCTAAGTGGGACAGGCCCTTAAAACTTTCATATAATTGTTTTAATGCATCCCGATCCATGAATAGTTGAGGCACAATTCTCAACAACAATGAAGGGCAATTATATCACTGTGGTATAGAAAGCTACAGACAAAGTGCTAGTAAATTGAATTGGTACTGATAAGTACTTGATAGTCAGAATGGGTATAATGGGCTAAAGGACCAGTATCTGCACAGTTCGGCTCGGAACCTATCTCAACCATATGGATGATTCTTACAATTCGCTGATGATGGCCCTGGCCTAGATTCAATGGTTTTGTAGGCCTCTTCAGTCCATGGTTGAGTCTAATTGGTGTGGTACTAGAAACACATTTGGGCAAAGCTCTGACATCAGTCAAACATCACATCAATCATATAACGTCACCAAAACTCTTAAAGATAACTACTTTCCATTGTGAACGATTGTAGTGGGAATATAAACACTCTCTATGGATTATCAATCACCATTCGTCTTATGGGCAGCACAGAGGCACAACGGTGTAGCTGCTGCCTCACAGCACCAGAGGGTTGGGTACAACCTTGCCTATGGGTGCTTTCTGTGTGGCATTTGTACGTTCTCCCTGTGATCATGTGGGTTTTCTCCAGGTGCTCCAGTTTCCTCCCATATCCCAAAGAAATGCATGTTGCACGTTAATTGGCTTAGGGTGCCACGGTGTCTGGGGAAAAGGCGGCAGCTCCAGACATTTTCCAAGCCTCTGAGGCGTGTTCACCCGACGCCGGAGTTCCAGCTTTCCGGCAAAGAGGGCCTGAAAACATCAGACTGGCTGCGGAGGCCACAAATAGGCCCCGACCTCGGGTGTTTCACAGAGGAAGAAGACTAAACTTTTCGATGCCTTTCCCCACAGTGGAAATTTTGATTCTGTTGTGGGGGGACACTCATGTTGAATTCTATAATGTTTGTGTCATTTTTCTTATTTTTAATTTTTTCTATGGATGTACGGAAACTTTATTATTTCTTTTATGTAAAGCAGTTTGGTTTCAACGCGAGTTGATTTAAACGTGCTATATAAATAACATTTACTTTACCTACTTTACCACTTCTGTAGATTGCCCCTAGTGTACAGGATGCGAAAGTGGGATAGCATAGAACTAGTGTGCGGGAAACAGTGATCAGTGTGGACTTGGTGGGCCGAACGGCTTGTTTCCAAACTAAACTAAATTTAGAGTTAGAAAGCATGAAAACAGGCCCTTTGGCCTTACTTGTCTATGCCAACCAAAATGCTTCATCTAACCTGGCTGCATTTGGCCCATATCCCTCTGAACATGTCATATCCATGGACCTGTCCAAGTGTCTTTTAAATGTTGTTTTGTACATGCCTCAACCTCTTCTGACAGCTCTTTACCCATCTACCTCTGAGTGAAAGTGCTGTTCCTCAGCTTCTTATTAAATCTTGCCCCTCTCACCTTAAACCTATGTCCTCTGGACATTTCTGGATTACTGATTTGCGTAGTTCTCCCTGTGATGCAGTAGAGCAGTTGCCTCACATCACCAGAGACCCAGGTTTGCTTTCTTTATGGGGTTTGTACGTTCTCCCTGTGATGGTGTGAGTTTTCTCTGGGTGGTTCAGGTTCCTCCCACACTCCAAAGACGTACAGGATTGCAGGTTAATTGGTTTTGTTAAAATTGTAATTGTCCCTAGCGTGTAGGATAGTGTCAGCATACGGAATAATCGCTGATCAGCGTGGACTTGGCGGGCTGAAGGACCTGTTTCCGCTCTGTATCTCTAAAGTCTAAAATAACTACTGCTCTTCCATGAATTTAGTTTGGGCAGTCTCAAAACAATTTCACAAAGGCGAATAGTCACAGCACAACAATGACTGTAATTTGGCACAAATTGCTATATGGGGAGAAGATTTGCTCTCTGCGTCAGGTGCAATGAAATCAGAAGGACGTTTACCATTTCATTATACCCAGTGCACCGAGCAAATCTTCTGTGTAAATTGGCAATTCATTGTGGAAAGAAAATCAGGATATCTGGTCCAGCGAGGTGAAAACTTTACAGTTGTGCAAAACTCCAAGTATTTTTACAACACCACTGAGGCAGAGAGAAAAATAGTTTCTTCGAATATAACAATAATACAATGCAAAAAGTGAAAAGAAGATCTCTTTCCTCAGCATGACATATTTACAAAATTTAATATATCATAACTGTGCATATAAATTCTCATCCATTTCATTCCATTTACCCACTATACTTTGTGTGGAAAAGTTGCCATTCAAATTTCCATTAAATATAAACCATATAACCATATAACAATTACAGCACGGAAACAGGCCCTCTCGGCCCTTCCAGTCCGTGCCGACCAATTGTTTTCCCCTAGTCCCATCTACCTGCACTCAGACCATACCCCTCCATTCCCTTCACGTCCATATACCTATCCACTTTACTCTTAAATGTTAAAATCGATCCTGCCTCCACCACTTCTGCTGGAAGCTGATTCCACACAGCCACCACCCTCTGAGTAAAGAAGTTCCCCCTCACGTTACCCTGAAACCTCTGTCCCTTAATTCTCATGTCTGTCCCTTAATTCTCATGTCTGTCCCTTAATTCTCATGTCAATCCATGTTAATTCTCAATCTTTCCCCTCTCACTTTAAACCTATGTCCTCTGGTTATTGATTCCCTTACTCTGGGTTAAAGGCTCTGCATGTACCGTATCTAGTCCCCTCATGATCTTCTACACCTGCACTCTAAGGAATAGTCGCAACCTAAAAATGCCTCCCCAGCTTGTCTGAATGAGTACCGTCTGGTGGCCCTCACCTCGGTAGTCATGAAATGCTTTGAGAGGCTGGTCAAGAAACACATCTGCGCCTTCCTCCCTTACAACATGGACCCGCTGCAATTCACATACCATCCGAACAGATCCACGGACGATGCAGTCTCCCAGGTTCTGCACACCGGTCTCTCTCACCTTGACAGCCAGAAGGGGGACTATGTGAGGATGCTGTTCATAGACTTCAGTTCAGCCTTCAACACGATAGCCCCCACCAGACTTGCTGAGCAGCTGCTGGAATTGGGGCTCAACATCCCCCCGTGTGCCTGGGTCTTGGACTTTCGCATCGCCAGCCCCCAGGTAGTCAAGATGGGAGGAAATACATCGAAGTCCCTCATCCTTAGCACAGGATCCCTGCAGGGTTGCGTCCTCAGCCCCCTATTGTACTCCCTGTACACACATGATGGTGTGGCTAGGTTCAGCTCCAACTCTATAATCAAGTTTGCTGATGGCACTGTGGTGGTGGGCCTGATCTCCCATAACGATGAAAAGGCCTACCGGGAGGAGGTGGCTGATCTGGCACTCTGGTGTCAGGACAACAGCCTCCTCTTGAATATCAAAAAAACTAAGGAGCTGATCGTGGACTTTAGGAGGGCACATCATCCGAGGACGTACACACCATTGAGGATAAATGAGGATACTGTGGATAGGGTGAGCTGCTTTAAATGCCAGGGAGTCCACATCTCAGAGGATCTGACATGGACATCACACGCTGCAGCTCATGAGTAAGGCAAGGCAGCGCCTTTCCCACCTCAGGCAATTGAGGAAATTCAGAGTGTCTCTGAGGATCCTCCAGTGCTTCAACTCAGCAGCTGTGGAAAGCATCTTGTCCAGAAACATCACGATTTGGTTTGGGAACTGCTTTGCCCAGGACAAGAAGGCTCTGCAGAGAGTAGTGCGTTCAGCCGAACGCACTATGGGAACTACACTCGCCCCTCTGCAGGAACTAAACATCAGAAGGTGCAACTCCAGAGCCAACAAGATCATGGGAGACCCCTTCCACCCCAGCAACGGACTGTTCCAGCTGCTACGGTCAGGCAAACGCCTCCGTTGCCATGCTGTGAAAACAGAGAGGATGGGAAGGAGTTTTTTCCCACAGGCCATTAGGACTGTAAACTCCTATCTCACCAGGGACTAACTACTGTACCATTTTACTGTTGCATGCTTTCTTTTTATAATAGCTGTTTTTTCCTTTTTTTCCTCCCACAAATATGTAACATGTGAATATGTGATTCTGTTCCATTCTGTTTTGTAGTTTTTTTCCACAATCCGCAAGCATTGCCACTTTTCATTTCATTGCACATCTCGTATGTGTATGTGACGAATAGACTTGACTTGACTTGCTCAGCCTCATCCTATAGCTCAAACCCTCAAGTCCTGGTAACATTCTTGTAAATCTTCTCAGTACCCTTTCCAATGTAACAACATTTAGTTTGGAAATAATGCACTAAATCAATTTCTTCCAATCACAATTAGTATGCTTAATAAGGACAATATTTTATTTTAAGATGAATGTGATTCTTTTGTTTAAGGTACATTTTAATATAATAAGATTCAATAAAAAAGGAACAAATTCATCTCTTATCCTGAATGAAAAAGTAAAACATAGTGAATGTCTCTTGCTCAGAAAACATTGACTTGGTGGTTTACGTTTCAGTACTAACTGGGCGTACCAGTGAATCAATGGAGACAATTTCACTTGAATACACATTATGTATTTATGCATTCAATTTTGATTGTACTGTACCTGGTTTTACTGTGCTAATATATAACTGTGTTTAATTCTACTATCAAATCAAAAATTAATTTGCAAATTTAATCAAAAACAAGTTTTAAATAGTTTCAGGCTAGTTTACACCCAGAAACATATGCTAAAACAGGACTTGCATGTTTCTCAATGGGACTTAATCCATTCTCTGTTATGCTGAACACTCTACGTCCAGGGACACTCAGTGGCACAGTGGTAGAGCTGCTGCCTTACCATGTCAGAGATCCAGATTCGAACCTGAGTACAGGTGCTGTCTGTGCAGAGTTTGCATGTTCCCCCTGTGACCACATGGGTTTTCTCTAGGTGCTTTGGTTTCCTCCCACATTCGAAAGACGTGGGGTTTTGTAGGTTTAGTTAGAGATACAGCGTGGAAACTGTAGACTCCACCGAGCAGTAATCCCTGCACACTAACACTATTCCCACACAGACTAGGAACAATTTACAATTTTACCGAAGCCAATGAACTTGCAAACCTGTATATCTTTGGATTGTGGGAAACTGGAGTACCCAGAATAAGCCCACACAGGTCATGGGGAAAACGTATAGCCAGCACACGCGGTCAGCATCGAGCCCGGATCTCTGGCGCTGGTAAGGCAGATCTCTCCCACTGCGCCACCATGCCGCTCCACAAAATTGGCTTCTATTATTTGCCCACAGTGTGTAAGAAAAGTGTATGTGTAAGTGGGATAACATAGAACTAGTGAGAAGAGGTGATTGATGGTCAGCGAGAACTTGGTGGGCCAAAGGGTATGTTTCCATGTGGTATCTCTAAACTAAACTACTGGACCAAAACCAGAGAAGAGTTTCAGAACTTGTCCTGGCAGCCATAGACTGTTCCCACAGAAGGCTGTGGAGGCCAAATCAATGGATATTTTTAAAGTGGAGATTGATTGATTCTTGATTAGTATGGGTGTCAGTGGTTATGGAGAGAAGGCAGGAGAATGGGGTTGAGAGGGAAAGATAGATCAGCCATGATTGAATGGCATAGTAGACATGATGGGCCGAATGGCCTAATTCTGCTCCTGCAACTTATGAAGTGAATTTCATTTGGTCAGCTGGAAATGAGTTTGAGACTTGCTGATAACGTCACCATATTTGCAACAAATTGCTTGAAAATGTCAGCCAGATTATATGTAGTAAACTGTGCTTGAAAGTGCTTGCTGCAACTTCCTGATGAGGTGTGCCCACTGAAAATGATCAATATCATGTTAAAACATGCACAAACTGACTTTTATATTAAATTTGCAAATAGTGACAAATGGATTCAATTTCTAGGTGTAAATTATGAAAAGTTGGGTTAGTTCGGAGTTTCGGTGTGGGGTCATTTGAAAATGAATTCTGTATTGTGATTCAAGTTTGGAATTCTTTTCCATAAAGAACAAATGGAAATTGATATTTGTTAATAGTAAACTGGATATCATTATGAACTGGATATCATTATGAACGGATGATTAACAAATCTGGGGAAAGGCTGGATACATAGAAGGTGTGAGGGATAAAGTGATTAAACCCTATTAAAGAAAGGAGTTTTAAAGAGAATTCAAGCAGAGAGGGGCTGGAGAAAGGATTCTGACAGCAGTGTCTGAAGGTTGCCAGACCCATCCTTGAGGCCTTGAGTTAGAAGAGATTCATTGTGTAGCTAGAGAAGGGGGTGGTGTAGAGAGATCCCTATCAGTGGAAAGGAGTGATAGATGGGACCCCTGTCACTATAGCTTAGCTTTAGTGCTGATATAGGAAAACTGAGAGGGTTCACTAGGAGGTGAGTAAAACTGGGCCAGGTCATGAGCAATTGAGCATGCTTAATGGAATAAATGAATATTACAACACACCCCTGGTCAAGAAATTGCTCATTACCATGAACATGTTTGAACATGCGATGTATGATATGGGAGGTGCGAGGGGATGTACGGTGGGTTGTACCTACAGATTGTGCACCTCCGACCCTGATTGGAGAAAGGTCCGGAGAGGAGATTGAATGTAAGATTTTGTGTATAAAGGGGGATGATCTCCCTGGCTTCAGTGTGTCTCGAGTTGGAGAGGCACCCGGTCTGCAGACTCGTAAAATAAAGAAATCTCTTGCTTCCAAGATTTAGTCTTTGAGTATTTATTGTGAGCATAAAGGGTATCTCACAAATTGGGGGCTCGTCCGCGATCGCCACTCCGGCTGCTTGGTGGAGGCAAAGAAGGAGGGGAAGGTGCACCCTGCTGATTTCAGCAGTCTCTGATCTCCTTGCTTGCCATCAGCAGTTTGAGCGAGTGATATCCGGTGAAAAAGACTCGGGAAGCAAGAGGGGGTGTAAGGTAAATACGTACGAGACAGTCGAGTGATTCTTGTGCACAGGACCCAGGTAAGAAAAACGACTATTAAGTATTTCCTGGGCGACCGGGGTTTGTCGGACAGGAATAGTCCGACAAGGTAATAGGAAACCGGAATGGGAGGAGTAAGGGTCCGGGGAACCGGGATGAGGCTCATACTGATATGGAGCCTAACATTCCGCCCGATAGTCCGTTGGGGCGAATGTTGGATGGGGTGAAGGGAACACCCGGGGTAAGAGTAAGGAAACTATGTGCCTCTCACCAGTATGGGGGTGAGGAACTTTAAAAAGGAGATGAAAAGTTTATTGGAAGACCCCTTGGGACTGGCTGAACAAATAGATCAGTTCCTAGGGCCAAAAATGTTTTTATGAAAAATATTGAGTTGTTTCAAACAATCTCATTGAAGTAAGAATGGAACTAATGTAATGTGTGTAAAAACCGGTTTTGTATGAATGAGGAAGTTTGTATATGTGATAGGTTTGTTTGCTGTGGGCCACATGTTGTAAGGATTGTGTGTGTGTTCCTTTAAGGAATTGTAAGCAATGGGGGAGGTTATTGTAAGGTAACGGACAATGCTTTGAATCATCGCAACTTAAAAAGGGGAAGTTGGAAAATGTAGGTTGCTTGGCTTCTATAGATTTCTTTTCAGTAAAGTTAATTTGGAAAATTGTTAGTCGTATGTATTTGTAGGGGGAATGGTTTGAACAAAATTAGAAATAAGTTAATTGCTGAACAACAAGCAGCTTTTATGGTTTGTTTAGATAAACATTCTGGTTGGAGAAGGGTAATAAATTAATGGGGCCCAGAGAAAAAAAAAAGGAGTTGGCAGACAATGATGTCGATACTGGGAAGTTTGTTTACTTCAGAAGAAAGACAGATGGTCAGACAGGCAGGAGAAGGGGTTACAGGATTAAAGCGAGAGCAGTAAAATATCCCACTTGTTACTGCACGAATTGGAGTAACCAAACAGAAGAAGTGTGAGAGATCTCAGGGAGATAACAATCAAGGGAATTAGAGAAGCCGTTCCCAAGGGACAGAATTTCGAACGGGCTTTTGAAAATCAGCAGAACAAGGACGAACTTCCGACAGTGTTTTTACAAAGATTAAGGAAGAATGTCCAGCAGTATTCGGGGATAGACCCTGATACGACCGCAGGTCAGCAGTTGTTGAAGGTTAATTTTGTAACAAAATCATGGCCAGATATTAGAAAGAAATTGGAAAAATTGGAAGATTGGAATGAAAAACCATTGAATCAGTTGTTAACAGAGGCTCAAAAGGTATATGTAAGACGGGATGAGGAGAAACAGAAGGGAAAGGCAAAAATGATGTTGCAAGCAGTACAGCAAGTAGTATTGGAGGACGAGGAAAGAGGTGAATGGAGGGACCGAAGTTGGGGTCCCCAGGAAAACAAGGAACAAGGATCAGGAGGGTGGTACACGGGGCCACCCTGGTGTTATTATTGTAAAGAGGAGGGTCATTTCAAGAGGGAATGTCCTAAGCGACGACGGGAGGTGCAGTTGTACGCACTCATGGAGGAAGAATAGGGGAGTCAGGGGTTCCGCTCCCTGGGGTGTATGGGATACACACAGGAACCTCTGGTAAATTTGAAATTAGGACCCCAGGGAGAGGATATGATATTTATGGTAGGTTCGGGAGCAGAGAGATCAAGTGTAACTAAGGTACCAGAAGGAATGAGATTGGGTAAAAAACAAGTTAGAATCTCAGGGGTAGAAGGGAAAGTGATGACATTACCCGAGGTAGAAGAGGTGGTGGTAAAATATGAGGATCGAGAAGTCAGTGGAAGATTTTAAAAAGGAAGGTGAATAAATTTGCAAAGGAGGATAAACTATCTGAGAAGTAAGACATTGAGTTTAGAATGAGAAAGAAGGCAGATCAGAAAGGATTAAAGTGGAAAGCAGAGGGATGAATTGATGAGACTGCTTTAGAAAGAAAGAGCGTGAAAAAGGAAAGACAATGTTGTCAGTAACAACAGACCTGGTTGAAGTCTGGAATAAGTGATGCACCGACACACAGTGAGTCCTATGACAGAGCCAAACAGGGGCCAGAGATTCCATGCCAATAATAAATGTATTTGGGAGAGTGTTTTCTCAAATGCCCTATCGGGAGTGAAATAAATCTGGATCCAAGCCCAGACAAGGCTAGTAAGGAGATAGGTAATGGATAAAGGTGTGTTGGGGATGTGAACAGGTACGATAATCAGGAAATAATAATAATAATAATGATCTTAATAATAATATTAAGATAATGGTGAACATAACTATGATAAGAACATTAAGAAGAGGTATTAAATACACCTAGGCTAGGATGCGGCAGCGTTTTAAATACTAGCGCCGTGTTTTAATCAGATGTTGTAGGCAGATTTGGAAGGTGTTAATATAGTACGTGGATGATTTGTTGGTTTGTTCCACAAGTGAGGAGCAACGTGAGAAAGAGACATTGTAATTATCTTGGAAAAGATGGCACAGGAGGTCATGATGTATCAAGGAAGAAGTTTTTGTTTTGTCAGCAGCAGGTAGAATATTTTGGACGAGTAATATCTAAAGAAGTAAAAGCTATAACGCAGGATCAAATTGGAAGCTTGCCTGCAATCTTGCTTAGCTCAATTGGCAGAAATTAAGGCTTTAAGAGCAGCATATGTACATGGAGTCTGGCATATGTTTGGAGCAGTAGGGAAACAGAAAGGCTTTGAGAAAAGCAACGGAGACCCCATGCAAAGTTAGCAGTGTCCCCCTATGGAATGTTGTTTGGGTTACCTTATTTGGGAAAGATAGAAGGAATACCCACCATAGAGGGCAGTGATGTATTCTCAAGGAACTATTTACTGGCTGTATCTCGTTCCCTTACAGAATTAAAAGCGAAAGGATTATTGGCTCAAAGCCCACCACTTGACTTTCCAATACATGCTGTAAAGGCCGGCGACTGGGTACTGGTCAAAAATTGGAAGGAGGAGAAACTCCAGCCCAGGTGGACCGGCCCATACCTAGTATTACTGACAACCGAGACAGCAATACGAATAAAAGAAAAAGGGTGGACCCACGCGATCCGGGTTAAAGGACCCGTCGATCCACCCGTTCCTGAGGAGGAGGAACAGTGGACGGTGAAGCCGGGAAGTAAACCCCTAACAGTAATTTTAAAAAGAAAAGCATTGAATGTATAACTGGCAGTATGAAAGGAGCAGTCGTGGTATTGTTTGCTTTGTATGTAATTGTTGTAAAAGGTATTAATAATTGTGATAAATGTTATCATCCTATTCAATACAGAGGGGTAATAACCAGATCATTTACCTATCATTCCCATGTGAATAAAGCATGCCATGACCGAAAGAATAGAATCATTTGTAAAGAGGGGGGAAAGGAGTATTTGATGGCAGGCAATAGGGGGTATATAGGGAAGTTTGGGGCCGTTACCTGCCCAAGGGGAGAGAGATGGGTTTGTGTACAGTTAGTTTTCCTTTCTCAGGTCGTAAAAGGGGCAATAGATAAGACGAAGGAGGAAGTAATAAAAGAGGTTACTAAGGTAGTAGTCACTAAGCCTCCCCCTCCCCCACATACTCAGCCTCAAGTGCACCAGACACTGTACGAAGAAATCAAGAAGCAGATCGAAATCCCTGAAGGAGAAAAAAACCTGTTTGTGGACTTGTCCACCCGGATAGCTGGGACCCTGAATGTGACTAACTGTTGGGTCTGCGGAGGACCACTGATGAATTCACGCTGGCCATGGAGAGGATCCATTGTTGAAATATGGGACCTGATGGGGTGGAACCTGACAATTGGACAAGACCGAGATCCCCAGGTATGGGTCCTGACAGACGCTCCGGTCGGGACTGAGTGTATCGCTAGGCCCTGGGCAAAGGATGCCGCCCTAGTAGGCAGCAGCCCCTGCCAGCGCATCGTCACCCAGTGGCCAAATCAGTCCCGAGTGTGGTGGCCAGAGGAGCCTAAATGGTATCTAACTAAGAAATATGGGAAAGACTGCGCTATCTGGATGGAAATTGATGGAGTGGAATCAGCCGGACTATGGAACTGCACCGGGAACAACCCTTATCAGGGGGATCCCAGTATTGCGAGATATATGGAACAAGGTTGCCTCTAGTGGACCGGCCCCTGAAGGACTGTTATGGATATGCGGATACAGGGCATACTCGGTATTACCGATGAATTGGAGTGGGACTTGTTTTATTGGACTGGTACAACCTGGATTCTTCCTATTAAACCCCAAAGAAGGCCGGTCGTTAGGAACACCTGTATTTGATGACCTATATCGGAAAAAGAGGAAAATAGACATTGGAGAATGGGAAGATGATGAGTGGCCACCAGCAAGAATCATCTCATACTACGGACCAGCCACCTGGGCACAGGATGGATCCTGGGGCTACCGAACACCAGTATACATGTTAAACCGGATCATAAGGCTTCAGGCAGTACTGGAGGTAATTACCAACCAAACTGCGGGGGCGCTGGAGATGCTGGCAAAGCAGCAGACGCAGATGAGAACAGCGATATACCAGAACAGGTTAGCCCTAGATTACCTCCTGGCAGAAGAAGGAGGGGTATGCGGGAAATTCAACCTCTCTAATTGCTGTTTGAACATCGATGATAATGGACAGACAGTGATGGACATATCAGAAGGGATCCGGAAGTTGGCGCATGTTCCAATACAAAAGTGGAATTTGATTATGGGAACCCAATGGTGGGATTCTATCCTCGGAGGAACATGGTGGAGAACGGTGGGACTTGTGTTTCTATGTGCAGTGGCTGGACTGATCTTTATCCCCTGTTGTATCCCTTGTTTTAGGGAACTTATTACCAGAAGTATAAGTCAGATGCAGGCTGTAGTCATGCCTATGGGAGAGAAAGGGGAAATACAGAAAATAATGATAATGCGACCAGGGGAAGTTTATGATTTACAGGAGGAGAAGGTTAGGACGATGTTACGTCAGTTCGAATTGAAGGAACTTAAAATGAGGGTTTAATCAGTGTATGCGTAGCAAAAGAAAAAGGGAGGATTGTGAGGGATAAAGTGATTAAACCCTATTAAAGAAAGGAGTTTTAAAGAGAATTCAAGCAGAGAGGGGCTGGAGAAAGGATTTCTGACAGCAGTGTCTGAAGGTTGCCAGTTGCCAGACCCATCCTTGAGGCCTTGAGTTAGAAGAGATTCATTGTGTAGCTAGAGAAGGGGGTGGTGTAGAGAGATCCCTATCAGTGGAAAGGAGTGATAGATGGGACCCCTGTCACTATAGCTTAGCTTTAGTGCTGATATAGGAAAACTGAGAGGTTCACTAGGAGGTGAGTAAAACTGGGCCAGGTCATGAGCAATTGAGCATGCTTAATAGAATAAATGAATATTACAACACACCCCTGGTCAAGAAATTGCTCATTACCATGAACATGTTTGAACATGCGATGTATGATATGGGAGGTGCGAGGGGATGTACGGTGGGTTGTACCTACAGATTGTGCACCTCCGACCCTGATTGGAGAAAGGTCCGGAGAGGAGATTGAATGTAAGATTTTGTGTATAAAGGGGGATGATCTCCCTGGCTTCAGTGTGTCTCGAGTTGGAGAGGCACCCGGTCTGCAGACTCGTAAAATAAAGAAATCTCTTGCTTCCAAGATTTAGTCTTTGAGTATTAATTGTGAGCATAAAGGGTATCTGGATACATGGATCAATCACAATCTAATTGAATGTTTGGAATAGGCTCAATGAATTAAAATGATTACTTGTGTTCTTAATGCATTACCTGGTTCTAAAGTCAAAAACAAACCCCAATCTTAGGCTAGAAGTTTGGTTGTGACTGGAAAATATGAGTGGAAATTCTAAGTGGAAGAGTGGGGTGAAATCAGGTGCTTGTCCTTCTGTCAAATGTATACATTGGCACGTTAATTGTCCAAAGTAAATTACCTAGTGTGTGGATGAATGGTAGAAACTCGGGAAGTTAATGGGCATGGGTGGGGATTAATGTAGATAATCCCCAATTGGGGAAGTCCAGGACAAGGGGTCACAGTTTAAGGATAAGGGGGAAGTCTTTTAGGACCGAGATGAGAAAATCGTTTTTCACACAGAGAGTGGTGAATCTGTGGAATTGTCTGCCACAGAAGGTAGTTGAGGCCAGTTTGTTGGCCATATTTAAGAGGGAGTTGGATGTGGCCCTTGTGGCTGAAGGGGTCAGGGGGTAAGGAGAGAAGGCAGGTACAGGATACTGAGTTGGATGATCAGCCATGATCATATTGAATGGCGGTGCAGGCTCGAAGGGCCGAATGGCCTGCTCCTGCACCTAATTTCTATGTTTCTATGTTTCTATAAATCACCAAGCCTCGATTTGATCTATCCCAAAATAATGAGAGTGGCAAGGAAGAAGATTGCTGGGGCATTAACTGAGAACTTGATATCCTCTCTAGCCACAGGTAAGGTCTCTTTGTTTAAGACAGGAAATCATAAGCTGCTAGACCTTACATCAACAGTAGGGAAATTATTGGAGAGGATTGATAGGGACAAGGATTCACATGCATTTGGTAAAGTATGGACTTATTACGGAAAGCCAGCATGGATTTGTGTGGGTAGGTCCTGTCTCACAAATTTGATTGTGTTATTTGGGAAAGTGATGAAGATGATTGATGAGAGTAGGGGTTTGCCTCGTTGTTAACATAGATTTTAGTGAAGCATTTGACAAGGTCCCTCATGGCAGGCTAATCCAGAAGACCAAGCCAAATGGGGCCCACAATGAGTTGGTAAATTAGATATAAAATCGGCTTGGTCATTGACAACATAGGGTAGAGGTGGAGGTTGTTTCTCTGAATGGAGATATGTGACCAGTGGTATTCCATAAGGATCAGTGCTGGGATTTCAGTTATTAATGATCTGGATGAAAATGTAGATGATCTGATCAGTAAGTTTGCAGATGACATGAAAATCAGCAACCCACAACACCCGTTTACTTGTTGTGTCTGTTTCCTCTGCAAGTGTAAGTTCATGAAGTGTGTATTGTTCTGTATTGTTCTCAAGTTTCAAATGAATGTGTTGGTATGTTTGAATCAGATGAGTGCTTTAATCAGATTGCTGATAATTTGTTGTAAAAATAACCATTAGAAAGGCTGTCATTTAGATTATGAAGGATTTTGGAAGTCAATTTATAACTCAAGTGTATTTTTAATACAAAGCAAATCAATAGAAACCTCCAGGGGAAGAAATCTCAGAGAAACAATCTGTAAATGGGAAGTTGGAACTACCATCTCTTATCTTTTGTACTCTGTTACAGATTCAATCTCTTTACTTGGTACAATCCTTACAAACAATTGTGAATTAATGTATCTTTTTAAAGAGTAGCAGTCTTGTTGTTTGCCTCAGGCTGTGGATAGAAACTGACAATCTCCCACTTGAAGCAACAAACACTTTAGGCATTCATGAAAAAAAAGGATCAGCTGTTCTGGGATAAAGTATCCTGTCTCACCGGCTAGTCAGCCTGGGTTGTGTTTCACAACCATGTCGACGGAAATAAGGGCAATGTAGCCTTTCGTGACCCTATTTCAACAAGAGTTCAGGTTCTGTAATGATTTTAAATGCAGTGACTCAACCTGCTGCATTGAAAGCATTTTGCTACCTCTCAAAGTAACAAAAACAATCCTTCAAAGTACAGGTTCAACACAGCAAAATGCATATTTCACTGCAATTTCTGGTCAAGCACGAGAAACAATGAGGTAAGGCCTTTAATGTGCATGTTTCCTCTCCTCTGACAGATCAAAATTGGCTCAGCTCTTGATATGCAATTCACCATGTTTCATTCCAGGCCGCATTGGTAGAAAAGCTATTTCAGAGCTATGTCGCACCAGTGCGTACCTTTAGAATGAAAGACGAAATGTCCCCAAACTATACTAGTAGCGATATGTTGTTGTCTCATATATAGTATTTGAGTTTGAGTTTAGTTTATTGTCATGTGTACCGAGGTACAGTGAAAAGCTTCTATTTGTGCTAACCAGTCAGCGGAAAGACAATACATGATTACTATCGAGATACATGATAAAGGGAATAATATTTAGTACAAGATAAAGCCAGCAGTCAGATTAAAGATTATCCAAGGGTCTTCAATGTGATAGATAGTAGTTCAGGACTGCTCTCTAGTTGTTTGTAGGATGGTTCAGTCACCCGATAAACAAGTAGGAAGAAACTGTCCCTGAATTAGGAGGTGTGTGTTATCACACTTCTGTACCTCTTGCCTGATGGGAGAGGGGAGAAGAGGGTGGCTGGGGTGTGACATCCTTGATTATGCTGGTGGCCTTGCCGAAATAGCGTGAGGGTAAATGGAGTCAATAGAAGGGAGGTTGGTATAAAAAGCAGCAGACACAACTGACTGACACAACCATGGTAATAGATGAAACCAATATATATTTCAAATACTCACCAGCCAGGCAGCATATGTGGAGAAAGAAGAAGAGAGTTAATGTTATCTCAAAAACCTATCCCTAGAATTGGCTGGCAGAAAGTGATCAACTGGAAATGTTATCTACAAACATTGAAGTTCTGAACATTCCCTGAATATTCTGATTTTATTTCAGATTCCCAGCATTTTGTTCTTTAGTAAGGTCAGAACGAAAGAATCACAGAATTGTACAGGCTGCTTGGGCCAACTCATCCATGATGATCACTATGCTTATTCCATTTGCCTGCATTACGCCTGTATACCTCTGGTGTCTTTCCCATCCAAATTGACACCCTACTCATTCGTTGCTGATGGTTACTTGGTGGTAATATTTATTTTGTATCTTACTACTTCTGGCTCCATTACAGGTGGCTGATTTATTTTGCCGAGTGCTAACCATTAATGCAACTGCAAAGTTTACCTAATAGAAGCAGTCCAGGATTTAGTCTTTTGACTTAAGAGATACAGCGTGGATACAGGTCCTTCGGCCCACAAATTCTGCGATGGCCAGCGATTACCTTGCACACTAACACTGTGTTACACGCTAGGGACAATTAGAAAACAATCAACCTACAAACCTGTGTGCTTTTGGAGTGTGGGGGGAAACTGGAGCACCGGGAGAAAAACCACGCGTTCACATGTAGAACGTACAAACTCCGTACAGACAGCACCCCTAGTCAGGATCATACTCGGATCTTTGGCGCTGCAAGGCAGCAACTCTAACGCTGTGCCAATATGTCAACAACTGCCATTATGCCCCACATTTTCCAAGTAAACACAAGTGACCAATAATTTTAACCACTATCTGTCTATAATGAAAATTGTTGCATTAATGCTTGTGAATTTTGTCATGGCTTTTAATGAATTATGCTGTTTTGCCTGAGGACGGTTTTGTCTGAGTTAGTTGGGCAAGCACTTCCATTCTTATGCATACAAGGCTGGGAATGGGATTAGTACTGATGTTCATTGATGAACATGGTCAAACTGGGATGAATGGCCCAGGACCCGCTACAGTTCGCATACCGTCCGAACAGATCCACTGACGATGCGGTCTCCCAGGTTCTGCACAATGCTCTCTCTCACCTTGACAGCCAGAAGGGGGCTATGTGAGGATGCTGTTCATTGACTACAGTTCAGCCTTCAACACGAAAGCCCCACCAGACTTGCTGAGAAGCTGCTGGAATTGGGGCTTAACACCCCCCTGTGTGCCTGGGTCCTGGTTTTTCTCATCGCCAGGCCCCAGGTAGTCAAGATGGGAGGAAATACATAAAAGACCCTCACTCTGTGCACAGTATACCTCCAGGGTTGCATCCTCAGCCCCCTACTGTACTCCCTGTACACCCATGACTGTGTGGCTAGGTTCAGCTCCAACTCTATAATCAAGTTTGCTGATGACACTGTGGTGGTGGGCCTGATCTCTGATAACGATGAGAAGGCCTACCGTAAGAGGTGGCTGATCTGGCACTCTTGTGTCAGGACAACAGCCTCCTCTTGAATGTCAAAAAAACTAAGGAGCTGATCATAGACTTTAGGAAGGCACAACGTCCAAGGACGTACACACCACTGAAGATACACGGGAATACCGTGGATAGGGTGAGCTGCTTTAAATACCTGGGAGTCTACATCACTGAGAATCTGGCGCGGACGTCACACGCTGCCGCACTGGTGAGCAAGGCAAGGCAGCGCCTTTACCACCTCAGGCAGCTGAGGAGTCTCTCTGAGGATCCTCCAGTGCTTCTACTCAGCGGCTGTAGAAAGCATCTTGTCCGGCAACATCACAATCTGGTTTGGGAACTGCTGTGCCCAGGACAAGAAGGCTCTGCAGAGAGTAGTGGGTTCAGGCAAACGCCTCCGCTGTCATGCTGTGAAAACAGAGATGAGACGGATTTTCTTCCCAGAGGACATTAGGACTGTAGACTCTTATCTGACCAGGGACTAACTTACTGTACCAAACTACTGTTGTGTTGTGTCTTTTTAAAATTGTTGTTTTTTTTCTCACCAATATGTATACTGATTCTGTTCTATTCTGTTTTGTAGTTTTTTTCCACATTCCGCGGGCATTGCGACTTTTCATTTCACTGCACATCTCGTATGCGTATGTGACAAAAATAAACTTGACTTGATTTCCATGCTATACTATTCTATGATGTTATGATTTACTCGAGACTGAACTGTAAAGTAAGTCTAGTTCACAGACGGACTGGATGTTTATTTTAATGCAAATAAAAATAATGCTGACAAACAGAAATAAAAAAAAGAAAATGGCAGAAACACTCAGCAGGACAGGTAGCACCTGAAAGTTCATCAAACAGAAAGACTGTTTCTGTTTTTCTCTCCTCAGCCTACCCTGAAAGGCCTGGATAGGGTGGGAGTGGAGAGAATGTTTTCACTAGTGGATGATTCTAGGACCAGAGGGCACAGGCTCAGAATGAAAGGACATACCTTCCTTTAGTAAGGAAATGAGGAGGAATTTATTTTGTCAGAGGGTAGTGAATCTGTGGAATTAATTGCCACAGACGGCTGTGGGGGCCAAGTCTTTGGGTACTTAAAGGCACTAATTGACAAATTCCTGATTACTAAGGGGTGTCAAAGGTTACGAGGAGAAGGCAGGAGAATGGGGTTGAGAGGGAAAGTTAAATCAGTGATGATTGAATAGCAGAGTTTGAGTTTAGTTTATTGTCACATGTACCGAGGTTCAGTGAAAAGTTTTTTTGTTGCATGCTAACCAGTCAGCGGAAAGAGAAATTCAAGACATGATCACAATCAAACCATCCACAATGTACAAAGACAGGATAAAGGGAATAAAACATTTAGTGCAAGATGAAGTCCATGCCCTTCAGCCCAACCCGTCCCATCCACACCAGAGCCACCTGCATGCGTTTGGTCCATATCTCTCCAAACCTTTCTATCCATGTACTCAATGGGCCAAATGGCCTAATTCTGCTCCCATGACTAATAGACATGAACTTGTGAACTATTGACTATCTCCAGAAAAGTAAGATTAAACAAGAACTTACCAGTTTGAAGTTTGATCTTTATTTTATGAGGAGTTGCGATGAGGGATTACGTGAAGAACCCCGTCCAACCGCAGGTGCGTCAATCTTCAAAGCAGCGGAGTGAAATCACAGGTAATAATGACTGAAGTATAATAGTAAGATAACAGAGAGTAGAACTACCAGATGATATTGATGAGGGTTGGGAGCGGAGGGCACGTAATCCCTCAGCGTAACTCCTCATAAAATAAAGATCAAACTTCAAACTGGTAAGTTCTCATTTCATCTTACTATTTTACTTCGGAGTCACGTGAGTGACTACGTGAAGATTTCAAAGCTCTGTGATTTCATGCCGCAGACCCAAATCCAGCGTTCACACTGCATTGATTGACTCAAGTCATTAAATAATCAATAATACATCAATCATTACATTGTCAAATGAATTAACGGTTTATTTACAAAAGAAACAATAGCAACCCCTCTATCTCAGTGGGAAACAATAATAGAGCTCAAAACAGAATCAGCAAACACCCCCAGCCTTGTAATTGGCTTACGATAGAACTTTTGGAAAGTCAGCTCACTGGACCATCCTGCGGCCGCGAGGATATGGTCTATAGGCACGTCCATTGCCCTTGCCGCGGAAGTTGATGCCGCCCTGGTGGAATGAGATTTTAATTTATCAGTATCAATCCCAGCACTTCCCAGAACCTGCTTTAGCCACCTTGAAATTGTTTGCACCGACACCTTATTGTGTGGTTTTTTGTGGCTAATAAATAATGCAGACTCTGTTCCTCATAGGACTCTGGTAGCCTCAATGTAATGAGACAAATGTGACACTACACACAGGCGAGCATCTGTGGGGTATGCTGAAAAAACAATCTTACATCCTGTCATGCCTATTCTTCTATGTTTGAGCAGATCATAAACATAAAAAGTAATGGCATCTGCCGATATCTGCATTCTGTCTAGCCGTAGCTTTTGCAATGTTTGCACACGTTGGGCTGATACCAATGCCATAAGCATGACCACCTTCATGGTTAGTTTGGCTAGAGATAGGCTTGCAACAGGAGTCCACTGGCAAAGAAGCATAAGAACTTCACTCACATTCCAAATACCGGCATACCTGGGTTTAGGAGGATTAGAATTAAAAACTCCCTTCATAAATCGAGAAACTAACGGATGTGTCCCTACTGAATGTAACTCTGAACTCATGGGTAAATAAGAACACAGAGCACTTCTGGCTCTATTAATCGCACTATAGATTAATCTTTGATCAAAGTAAAAAGTGGACAAAAACTCCAGTACGTCTGGGATGCCTGCAGTCTGATATGAGATATTCTGCTGCAGACAGAATACCTCCCACTTCCTTTTCGAGGTGATGTACTGCTTGTGAGTAGTATCCCTGCAGGCCGACGTGAGAACATCCACGGTATGATCAGATAGTCCTCTCCCCAGGTAAGGCCTCCTTAAAATCTGCAAATCAACAGATTAATACAATCATGTAAAGGATGTTGATCGCCAGTTACTGGGTTCACCAGTAGATTTTTATGTTTGGGAATAATCATGTGAGGCTGACTAGCCATTTGCAATACGAGAGGGAACCATGGTTGTGTACCAATACTCCTGAAGTGGAGCCCTGCTTGATTTTTTGGAAGCATCGACTGATGAGACAGAATGGAGGAAATGCATATACAAACATTTCACCCCAATGCAGCGAGAATACATCCACCGCTGCTGCACCAGGATCTGGTTCCCATGAAACATATCTGGGCAACTGATGGTTTAATCTAGATGCAAACAAGTCAATATCTGGCATTCCATACTGAGCAACCACTTGATTAAATATGTCCTGATTTAACATCCATTTTACTTCAAAGTCACATTTGTGACTACGTGAAGACCCCGCCAGCACGCATGCGCGACATATCGTCGAACGCATTGCGGAAGCGACAGTCGGGAGGAGCGAAGTCCAGCGTAAGTTTAAAAAACAAGCGGAGGTAAGTACTTACCATTCTGGTAGAGTTTGTGGCGTCTCTGTGTGGTGTATTTTTACAGGAAAGAACAGCACCATGGAGTCCAGGAAATCGCAGAGAGCAGCGGCAAAAATCGCTGCTGGGGAAAGCAGCCAGCAGCATGCCGACTCTCCAGAGCTGCAGGTACATCCAGCAGCCCCCGACTTCTCGCCGCAACAGACCGCAGGTGCGCCATGGTCCGGCGGCATAACCACCCAGAAGTCAGACAGGTCCGTTGACTCGGCTGGGTCCAGACCTGAGGACACCCCATTCGCTGATAGCGACGGCGGTCGTCTTACCCGCATGGAGCGGATGGTGGAGCAATTGCTCCAGCGTGACCTGCTTTTGCAGGGGCAGAGTCACAGTGGGTCTCTTCGCAGACCCACGGCAGCATCCTATCAAGGACTGCCAAATGTCTCACCCTCTTCGCAGGAGAGCATTAGGGGTCAGAGCTGGGCTGACCCTGAAGAAGGGGACTTGGCTGAAGACTCACCTCTGTCAGGGGTGCTGCAAGAAGAATTACTGGGTATGGTCAACAAATTCGCTATGCCTACCCAAAAAGGGCTGCTATTGCATCCTAAACTGGCAGCCTGTATAAATTACATGGCAACAAACCAGCTGCAGGAACAAGCAATTAACAATATGGCAGATAAATACCTTGCGCCAGAGAATTGTATTTCTCTAAATGTGCCTGCTGTCAACAACCCCATATGGGGCAACATGAGCCCGACCATAAGGAGCCAGAAGGTGAAAATCCAAAGAATCCTCAAGCTCCTGGCTGCTGGGATTACGGCAGTAGCCAGAACAGTTGATGGGGTTGAGATGCCTGAAGAGCTGCAAGACGCTCTAGCACTCCTGTGCAATACACTATTTGAAATTAATAGCAACAGGAAGAGCATCATAAAACCTGCACTCAATCCCAAGTTTGAGGGATCATGCAGGCCCAGCAGTGCACAGCCGCCAACATTGCTGTTTGGGGACAACCTCCCAAAGCAGGTAAAAGACCTGGATGAGGAGGCCAAGGCAATCGGCATGATAAAGGTGCCGAACACCTCCAAACCCCATATCAGCAGCGGCAGCACGCCTACACAACCACCAGGCAACGTTACAACGGGGGTCCATCTGGTGGTGAAAGCTCAAAGGCCGGCCACCTGCACAACGGTCTTTTTTAGACCATGGCCCAGCCCGGCCTTCTTGGAAAATGCGCCATCCCCACACCGCAGCAACACAACAGAACAAGAAGCAAGACAGAGACAAAAAACACAGCACCGCCGGTAACCTTGGAGGTAGGTGGGTCTGGTTGCCTCGAAAACATTGCAAGTCTAGACTCATCAAGGGTTGGGGGACGGTTGCACTTGTTTCGTCATGTGTGGAGCACTTTTACTTCTGATCCTTACATACTCGGAAGTATTCAGGGATACTAAATTGAATTTGTATACGAACCCCATCCCAGTTCAGCATACAGCTAGCCGGAAGTTTATACTTTCACAAAAAGAAAGAACAGAAGGCCATGCTGAACTTTTAAGATTAAACCCACAAAAGGGGTAATTGAGAAGACAAACAGAGAATCTCAAGAGTTCGTATCAAACATATTTACCAAAAACAAAAAAGACGGCGGATGCCGCATCATTATAGATTTGACCGAACCGTTGTAAGCCCATTTCAAAATGGACACGTTTGTCACAGCCAAAGAGCTAATCTCTGACAGGTACTACATGGCTTGCATTGACCTAAAGGATGCATACTATTCAGTACCAATACACAAGGATCATCGTAAATATCTGAAATTTGTCTGGAAGGGACAGCTTTGGCAGTATAAGGCCTTACCCAATGGGTTATCATCGGCACCCAGGCTGTTTACCAAATAGTTAAAACCAGCTTTAGCATATTTGAGGAAACAAAACCATATTGTTATGGCCTACCTTGATGATATTCTCATTGTAGGGGAAAATGTAGTTGGCTACATTGGCAGTGTCAGCCACAAAGGATCTTTTTCAAAAGCTGAGCTTTCTTATACATCCAGATAAATCGAAATTGAGACCCTCCACTACCATGGATTATTTGGGGTTCACTCTCGATTCTGTTCAAATGTCTATCACCTTGCCACCAAACAAAGTGACAGACTTGACGGAAGCATGTAAAAGCATCACTAGCATCAGAAAACCATCCATTCGGCAAGTAGCCAGAGTGATTGGGAAACTAGTGGCTGCATTTCCAGCGCACAATTTGGATCACTCCATTACCAAAATCTACAAAGAGCAAATATATTAGCTCTTAAAATTCATGCAGGTCATTTTGATAGGCCTATGGAACTACCAGGGAAAGCAGAATTAGAGTTAAATTGGTGGATAGACAATACTCAGCATTGTTCTAACCCCATTACTATCATGAATCCCTCGGTTACATTACAGACTGATGCCAGTGCAAAAGGTTGGGGAGCAACTAATACCACCTCAAGTTGTGGTGGCACATGGAGTGCACACGAATTAACCCTGTTTAGAGCACTAGGGATTAATTATCTAGAAATGCTGGGAGCATTTCATGGACTCCGGGCCTACTGCTCAGACATGCACCATTTGCATGTACGATTACAGATTGATAATACCACTGTGGTGGCCTATATTAATCATATGGGTGGAATAGTCGATATCATGTGATGAATTGGTTAAGAATATCTGGCTGGTGACTGGAAAGGAATATTTGGATCTCAGCCACTTACCTTCCAGGTAAGCTAAATACAGTGGTGGACACCAGGTCACGCAAATTCAACGACAACACTGAATGGATGTTGGATCGGAAAGTGTTTGCCGATATTATAGAACTGTATGGAACACCAGATATCGACCTTTTTGCATCCAGATTAAATCACCAACTACCTACATATGTTGCTTGGGAACCAGACACTGGGGCAGTAGCGATGGACGTTTTCTCGCTACATTGGGGGGGGATTTGTTTTTCAATACATTTCCCCCCTTCTGCCTCATCAGTCGGGTCTTACAAAAAATCAAACAAGACTCCGCAACGGGTGTTTTGGTTGTTCCTGACTGGCCTACCCAACATGGTTCCCAGGAGTACAAAATATGGCCGCAGAACCCTGCATTCGGATCAACAAACGGCCGAGCCTTTCGGTACACCCTGTGACAGGGAAAAGTCATCCATGCCATGACCGAATAATCCTGTTGGTTTGCATATTCTGAACAGGCCATTTCTGGACTACGGACTCTCCGACAGGACGATAAATGTCATCACAGCATCGTGCAGGGAGTCCACCAGAAGACAATACCTAACAAATGTGAAGAAATCGGAAGTGTTCTGCACCAGAACGAACACTTCATACGACACAACCACCATCACTGAAGTGCTGGAGTTCCTGGCTACCCTTCATATTGATGAGGGTTTGAGCTACAGTGCCATTAATTGTGCCCGTAGTGCCCTATCCAATTATCTGGGCCGAGGGTGTGATCACCTGGCAGTGGTATCACACCCACTGGTATCTAAACTGATGAGGGGTATATTTAATTCTAATCCCCCCCAGGCCCAGATACATCCATACATGGGGCATAGGCATAGTGTTGACTATGCTTTGAGAATGGACACCTATATCGGGACTCACACTGGATAAATTAACCTATAAAATGGTTATGTTAATGGCACTTGTAACAGCACAATGGGTCCAGTCCTTACATAAACTTAGTATGGACGCCATGTATATCACTAATGGCAAGATAACCTTCCTTATACAGGGGTTACTTAAACAGGCTAGACCCGGATCCACTGGCCAAAAAATTAGAATTTCTGGCCTATCCTGCAGATTGTCAGCTCTGCATCGTGACATATATATTGTGATATATAGAGGTCACCAAGAGTCTCAGGGGCACGGAGAGGGATTTACTCATTAGCCACAAATGCCCTCACCATAAGGTCACAGTACAAACCATTTCAAGATGGTTAAGGGTGGTATTGGGTGCAGCGGGGGTGGACACTAATATTTTAAAATCTCACTCCACCAGGGCTGCATCCACATCGGCGGCAAGGATGATGGAAGTTCCTATGGACCACATCCTTGCTACAGCGGGTTGGAGTAATGAACAGACTTTTCAGAGCTTCTATAATAAACCCGTGGCCACTCCCAAGACATTTGCAGGAAAAAGTTTAAGTTCTGTTTCATGATTTACCCCAATGTGGGGCATTATTATTTTAGGTATGAAATAAATACCTTTTTGTTTTTCAGCACAGTCTCATGTCTGAAATATGTTACATCCTCCATTCCTAGCAAGGCCGTGTGTGAGCATGGACTCGTTCCAGGGCATGAAATCACAGAGCTTTGAAATTTTCATGTAGTCACACGTGACTCCGATGTAAAATAGTAAGATTAAATGAGAACTTACTAGTTTGAAGTTTGATTTTTATTTTATGAGGAGTTACGATGAGGGATTACGTGCCCTTCGCTCCCAAACCCTCTATTAAAATGTCAACTGGTATATAAAGTTCTCTCTTATCTTACTATGTTAGTCAACTTGGTATCTGTGATTTCACACCACTGCTTTGAAGAATGTCAAGCATGCATGCTGGCGGGGTCTTCATGTAATCCCTCATCGTAACTCCTCATAAAATAAAGATCAAACTTCAAACTGGTAAGTTCTCATTTAATCTTACTATTCTATATTTTCATTGAATTGGCATGACCTTATGTCAGCTACTGTGTTGAATCTACCAGATGTTTTTGTCAATGCACCAGCCCCAGATCTGATTAGCCAGTCTATCACTAGACTGTGACTTGACTCCACCCATGTGGTTTATATATGCCACTGCTGTAGTGTTGTCAATCTGAACCTGCACATGCAAGTCACTCCTGGCAGAGCAATAAGCTTTAAGCCCATACCAGGTTCCCAAAAGCTCTAAATAATTGATCCCTCTTAATTGAAGAAGGGATGTCTCATCAGTATTCCATCTGCCTCCACAACTGGAAGAAATATCTGTAGCACCCCAGCCCAGCGCACTGACATCCGTCTGTAATATTATGGAAGGTGGTTCAACCAAAACCTCCCTGGAGCTTTTTGAGACATTTATGATCCACCATTGAATTTACTGAAATTGCCCCTGCTAACAATTGCATAGGCCTATCAAAATGACCTGCATGTGTCCTCAGTGCCTGTTCTTTTGCTCGTTGTAATTGTTGATAATGCAGAGGTCCATACTGCACAGCTGGAAAAGCAGACACCAATTTACCAATTAAACTGACTACTTGTCTAATTGAAGGTCGTTGCTCATTAAGGAGATTAACACAATCCTCAATTAACTGCTGCCATTTGTCCCTGGGCAAAGTCACTAACATGTGATTCGAATTAATGGTAAAACCCAAATAATCAATGATTTGAACTGGTGATAATTTGGATTTATCTGGATGAATGACAAACCCTAATTGTTAAAAAGTGAGTTTAACAATTAAAACAGATGATTCAGCTGCAGCCCGAGTCTTCCCGACAATTAAAATATCGTCTAAATAGGCCATTACAACATGTCCCTGAGCTCGGAGTAATCCTAGAACACGTTTCAACAATTTTGTAAATAATCTAGGAGCTGAAGTTAACCCATTAGTCACTGCTTTGAATTTCCACAACTGACTCATCCAGGAAAATGTCAAACACCTCCTATTATCACAATGAATAGACACTGAGTAATATGCATCCTTTAAATCAATGCTGCCCATATAACACCCTTTGGAAACCAGATGTTTAGCTGTAGAAAAACCTTCCATTTTGAAATGCCTATAGCAAACAAAGGAGTTCAAGCTCGTCAGGTCCAGAATGATTCTACATCCCCCAGTCTTTTTAGACCTAGGAAAAATACTTGACACAAACTGACGGTTTTGACGAACTGACTTCTCAATAACCCCTTTTTTGTCTAATGTGTTAAGTTCTGCTTGTATGTGCACATTCTCTTCTTCTGAAAATATAAGTTTCCGACTTGGAACATGCTGATTAGGTGGACACACAGTGGAGTAAAATTCAATTTTAACCCCCTCTATACTGCTCAGTATAAATGAATCTGATGTTATCTCCTGCCATTGTTTGAGAAACAAGTGTAATCTGCCCCCAATTTGAACATTTATTTCACTTGATTTATATTATTTAGGAGGAAAATTTCTCACCTGCATACGTCCTGGCCAGCCTTGTTGCCCCCGGCCCTTTGTAGGGGAAAGTCATCCTTCCTCTCAGCTGCCAGGCTGCCAGCTCCGAGATTGCGAAGCTGAGTGGCTGGTCGCTTCCCCGGCGTCCGTAATTCTACCCCGCCGGTAAGGAAAAACCCTTTTCCCTAGTTTGCCACTCGGCTTGATGAGGCCCATATTTCTTGTGTCCTCATGGAATTCTTTAACTCGCTTGGCGAGATGCCCAGCAAACAAAAGATTAGGCGGTTGTACGCTGGGCGGCTTACACAATGGTGCTAGATTAGGATTTATAATTGGCCGAATAGCACTTCTTCTTATAGTGTTAATTTCAAAATAGGCACTACACAGTGCATCTTGGTGAGCTTCAGACATATGCCCCTTGTCTACAGTAATAGCAAATGACATAAGCCCTGCTGAAAGTAATTTCAATACTTTTTGAAATTTTAGTTCTTGGGATCTTGCTGACACCCCCAACTGTGTCCATATGAGATGGTTTACCATTGGTACTTTTAGTAAACCGCAATTGATAGGGGCTTCTTACTTTTAGCCGCCTCGTCCATGGCCAATTCTTGCAGCTGATGAGAGAGCATACATTGGATGGCTGATGCCAATTCTTCCCCTAACGGCTCTCCTGCCTCTCTCAGGACTGCAAATGTCTCCACTATATTTGGAATAACTTCAAGTTCCACTCCCTTGTGGCTCTCCCCAGCCACTGATTCGGCATCAGTGAACTGCAGCACAGGTATACCCTCCTCCTCCTCAAAAGTTGGATATTCTTGCAGCCCTATTACAGGCGCTGCTAGTACAGGCTCTCCACTAGCCTGGCGTGGGCACCACTCCTCCTCTCAGAGTGCATCCCTGTCGAGCATCTTTTGTAATAAGACCTTGACCTGGGAGAGCCGTGAGCATACGGTCTCTCCTTGTGAGGGTAAAACCTCCAGGCCCGACTATGGGTCAACGGGCCTATTTGATTTTGCAGTTGCCTTACGTCCTACCGGCGCGGCTACGCTGCTCACAGGCAGCGGGTCCGGTGTCGCTAGCTCCATTGCTGGCGATGGACTTGGTGACCTAGGCGGGCATCCGCTAACAATACTATCACGGTTCTCAAACCTTTTCCCTGCGGATCGCCTCACCGACACCTTCTTCACTTTCTGCATCATTTTAACGGTCTACACCATACCGCTAAGACAGAAAGTGAACGCATGAAAAAGTTTGAAACTTACCTTGTGTTTTAAACTTATTGCTTGGAGGAGCTCTGCTGCTCCAACCGGCCGACTGCACCAATGCGTCTGACGTAATGGACGCACCAGCGGCTGGACGGGATTCTTCACGTAGTCACTCACGTGACTCCGAAGTAAAATCTACTGTTTTTGTTGCTGTTACGCCTTTAAATGGTGCTTCAAAGCAAACAAGGGAATGTGGTTTTGCTGGAGTAGTTGAGTCTACTGGAGCAAAGCCTCACAATGTGGTCAATGAAAGAGAGGGAATGAGAGCACAAGAAGAGGGTTCAAGTAGCAGAGGGAGAAGTGATATTGGGTTTTCAGCGGACCTTACGTTTCGTGGTAGCTTTCCTGGAGCAGAGAATGCCAGAGCAGGAAAGATCAGCTGTTTGATGAAAATCCCCAGAATAGGATTAAACAAGTAATCTGTGACAAGGTGCTGTGTTAGTCACTTCAACGATCCCATAAAAGGCGCACACACACACACACACACACACATCCACACACGCACACACGCCAGTGGAGCTTTGATGGAAAAAACAAAACAATGCTGAAAGAAAGATTCAGAAAGAAAGCTCCCATACACAGCAATATCATAATGACCAGACAATCTTTCAGTGATTCTGGCTGCAGGATAACTATTGATCAGAAACCAAAAATATTTTCTTGCTCATCACACAGAGATAAGGCCACGAGATATTTGCAGCCTCAGTTTAATATCTCATCCAAACTATTAAAAACTCTTTAAGTGCAATACTTCCTCACAATTGCACAGAAGTGTCGGTTTAGACTTGAGCTTCAATCTTGGGATAGGCGTGAACACAAAACTTTGTACTACAGTGTCAACAGAGTGCAATTGCCTGAGCTACTAGGAGCACCGGCTACTGAAAGAATTACATGCCAATGTATTCTCCCACAGAAAGGCTGCATATAGTAGATGAAAGACAACTTCTGAGGAAATTAAGGAACAATGCAATCAGCAAGATTCCTGTGGCTGAGCCAATCAAAGCAGGCAGTTGTCAGCTTTAATCATTATTATTCTAATTTCTAATTCACCTTCTAAATTTTGTTTGCACATTTTGTTCCGTCATCCCGTTCAATATTACATTTTAGTTTAGTTTAGTTTATTATCTTGTGTACTGAGGTACAGAGAAAAGATCTTTGTTGCGTGCCAAGCAGGCAATGTAATGACTGCACAAGATTGCAACTGAGCCGTCCATAGTGTACCGATACATGAACAACGTTTAGTGCAAGATTAAATCCAGTGAAGTCCGATTAAAGATATCGAGGTTCTTGAATGAGATAGATATTAGCTCAGGACCGTTCTCTAGTTGTTGGTATGGTGATTATAGTAGATTTAAAAGGTCTCCTAACAACCCTCTTTTGAAATCATGGTTCTTTCTTAAGTATATAATAACAACTCATATTCTATGTGTAGGAAGGAACTGCAGATGCTAGTTCTTATCTCTGGCCTTATCTCTATGTGAACAACATAAAGCCATATATGGAAAGAGAAAGATAGTTACGTTTTTCAACACACGAACATACTTCAAAAAGTTGGGGAGGTAACAGATTATAAGGATGTGGAAAAGAGCAAAAACATAGAAAGAAAGAACCAGAAAGGGTGGTCTGTGATACGGTGAGATGCAGGAGAGATTAAATTGCCCCGCGATGAGGAAGCAGGGTTATTTGTAACCTGATGGCACCAAGAAGCTGAAAACGGGTCTGAACAGATTTTAGAATCTGAGTATTTTAGAATAATTACAAAACTGCTTCCATCGGAGAAATTGGCAGAACTCTTATTTCTCAAAAAATGCTGAACTCAATATTTCAGTTTTGCAAGCTGTAAAATTCCTGATTGAAAGAACATATTTACCTTATTGCCACAGTAGAAGACTACGGGTAGGGATCACAGATGGAATGTGACAAAGAATTAAAAATGAATGGTGACTATAAATTTGGAATCATGCTTGATTCCTTGATGGTTGGCGTAGGCAAGTCGGGCCGAAGGGCATGTTTCCACGCCGTGTGACCCCTTGACTTGATGGAAGAGTTTCTGTCACAGCGATCAACAACCTATGATTCTTCTCCACAGTTTCGAGACCACTTTTGAACAGAAAATACAGTTTACTGAACAAAATCATGCAAATCATTCCTCTGCCCTGGTAATGTTTTTGGGGACCTGAACGTTTTGAAAGAAAGAGAAAGAAAAAGAAAGGAAGAGAGAAAGAAAGAACGTTGTGAAATAAATAAATTCTTAAGTTCATAAGTCATAGGAACAGAATTAGGCCATTCGGCTCATCAAGTCTTAGGGCAACACGGTGGTGCAGCGGTAGATTTGCTGCCCTAAAAGACCTGGGTTCGATCCTGACTATGGGTGCTCTCTGTACGGAGTTTGTATGTTCTCCCTTGTACGCATGTGTTTTCCTTGGGTGCTCCAGTTTTCTCCCACACTCCAAAGATGTACAGGTTTAAGGTTACACAAAAGGCTGGAGAAACTCAGCGGGTGCAGCAGCATCTAAGGAGCGAAGGAGATAGGCGACGTTTCGGGCCGAAACCCTTCTTCAGACTGATGGGAGGTGGGGGGGGGGGGGGGGGGGGGGGAAGGAAAGGAAAAAGGAGGAGGAGGAGCCCGAGGGCTGAGGGAGAGGTGGGAAGAGGAGACAGCAAGGGTTAACAGATTTGAGAAAATTCAATGTTCAAGCCCAGAGGATACAGACTCCCCAAACGGAATATGAGGTGCTGTTCCTCCAACTTGGCGGAGGTGTTCGGCGAAACGATCGCCAAGCCTCCGCTTGGTCTCACCGATATAGATCAGCTGGCATCTGGAGCAGCGGATGCAGTAGATGATGTTGGAGGAGGTGCAGGTGAACCTCTGTTAATTTGGATTTGATAAAAATAGTTAAAAAAAGATAGTACAGTGCACGGGGATAGCTGGTCAGCACAGACTCAGAGGGCAGAAGGCCCCGTTTCCATGCTCTATCTCTAAACTAAACTATGTCTTCTCCGCAATTCAATCAAGGCTAATCTATCTTTCACACAAAACCCCATTCTCATGCTTCTCCCAGTAGTATGGGCACCTGTTACATCTCTTGGGCTTATATTGGAATGTGCTTGAAAAGGAAAATGTTAGTGGTGACTGGGGAATGAAAGTGTTATGAACATAGAATATAGAACAGTACAGCACAGGAACAGGCCTGACTGCCCACAGTATCTGTGCCGAACATATTGCCAAGTTAAACTGATTTTCTCTGCCTGCATGTGATCCCGATCCCTCCATTTCTTGCATATCCATGTATCTATCTAAAGGCCCCCTTGAATGCCACATCGCCTCTCCTGGCAGCACGTTGCAGGCACTCACCATTCTCTGTTATGGAGAGACAGGTCTCCACGTGAATGCGAGTCTGCCAGTGGTATCAAGCTAAAAATGAGGAAAAGGCAGTTACGTAGAGGCTGTGGGAAAGGAAAGGGGTGAGAGCAGAGGTGTAAGAAAGGGGAAGCACTCTGTCCAGTACAATGGTGTGGAATCCTCAGCTGAAATGGAAGGGAGATAGGAAAGAAAATGAGAAAGATAAATTAATGGAATGTGTTCAGGTAAAAGGATAGCAGGAGACATATTCAAGTTAGCTTTTGGTGGTAGGGGCTCAAAATGGATATGGGTTGTATACTAATTTTTAGAAATGGATAGAGAAATGAAGGACGAGTCAGGGATAGAGCTTGCGAAAGCCACAGAAAGACTTTACTTCGGAGTCACGTGAGTGATTCCATGAAGAACCCCGCAAGTTCGCATGCGCGTCATTAAGTCAGCCGCATTGGCGCAAGCACCAGACTGGCAGGGCATCGCTCCTGCCGGCGGTAAGTTTAAACCTAGAAGGTAAGTTTCTTTTACTTACCAGGGTTTCTTGTTCGAGCAGGAGCCTCTCTTCAAAGAGGTTTCCTGCCAGATTTATTGCGGAGTCCGACGAGTGAGCCGGTTATGGGCTGTGGGGAAATCCCGGTTCCGACCGCGGAAGCGGATAGCCAGTAAAGATCGGGTTTTGCGATAACAGCCGCTGACAAGGCAGTCAGTGGCTTCCAACCTGCTGGGATGCCATGGAGTGGCAAATCGAGCCGGAACGCTCGAGTCGCTGACAGTGCGATAAGCGGCTCACAGGTATGTTGGTCCCCAGGCATTGAGTAAAATTGTAGGAGGAGAGAACTCGTTCAGCCCTATTGGACTCGGGTTAGTCGGGCTGCAAGGGTTCCTCTCTGATAATAAGGGTATTTTTTCTGTAGTACATTTAACCCTTCACAGGTGAAGCTCCACACTACAAAATTTAATTAGTGAGACTACACTGGATCTGTAATAGCACGGGCCTATGGGACAGGCCACACCAGCAGCGCCTGTGACAGGGCTGCTTCATGTCTGAAAGCGCCGGCCTATTTTTTTTTTATTTTTTTTTTTCAAAATATACTTTATTCGAATGATAAATATATACAATACATTAACCTTGCGGAAAATCCATCCGACATTTTCGGAGGCTGTACAATAGATCAATACAGTTTAGACATTTTCTTTTTCCCAAGTTTCCACAAATCAGTCCCCCACTCATGCCACAATGGCGTGGGATACCTTCCCTTATATTGAGGGGCGTCTCCACAATACTGTACCCCCCATGTCCAGCAGCGGAAGGGCCTTAGACTGTGGCCCTCCCCCACCGAGCCTTGGCGTTGGCTGCACCGAGCTTCAGTGCGTCCCTCAGCACGTACTCCTGCAGTCTGCAGCGGGCCAGTCGGCAACATTCCCTGACGGACATCTCGCTCTGCTGGGTGGTGAACAATGCTCGGGCAGACCAAAGGGCGTCTTTTACCGAGTTGATGACCCTCCAGCAGCACTCGATGTCAGTCTCTGAATGTGTCCCTGGGAACAGTCCGTAAATCACCGAGTCCTCTGTGACGGAGCTGTTCGGGATAAAGCGTACCAGGGACCCTTGCATTTTTTTCCAGACTCTTTTAGCAAACCCACACTCTGTGAAGAGGTGGGCAACCGTCTCCTCGCCATAGCAGCCGTCCCGAGGGCAGCGTGCGCTGGTAGTGAGGTTCCGACGGTGCAGGAAGGATCTGACTGGGAGGGCTCCCCTCACCGCCAGCCAAGCCAGGTCTTGGTGCTTGTTGGTGAGTTCTGGCAATGAGGCATTTTGCCAGACTAGCTGGGCAGTCTGCTCAGGGAACCACGCCACCGGGTCCATAGAGTCCTTTCCCTGCAGTGCCTGCAGGACATTCTGTGCTGACCACTGCCCGATGGACATGTGGTCAAAGGTGTTGGTCCGGAAGAACCCTTCCACCGACGACAGATGGGGCGGCAATGTCCAGCTGACTGGCACATTGCGTGGCACCTGCGCCAGGCCCATCCTTCTCAACACTGGGGACAGGTAGAACCTCAGCAGGTAGTGACACTTGGTGCCCACGTGCCTTGGCTCTACACTCCGCCTGATGCAGCCACACACGAAGGTGGCCATCAGAATGAGGGCGACGTTGGGCACGCTTTTACCCCCGTTGTCTGCCGACTTGTACATTGTGGCCCGTCGCACCCGGTCCATCCTCGACCCCCAGATGAAGTGGAAGATGGCCCGGGTGATCCCTGTGGCGTATGAGGGAGGGACAGGCCACACGTGTGCCAAGTACAGCAGCCCCGAGAGCACCTCACACCTGATGACCAAATTCTTTCCCGTTATGGAGAGGGAGCGTTGCCTCCACAGCTCCAGCTTCCTCCCTGGCTATCCGCTCCAGCCAATTTTTGTTACATGCCTCAGCCCCCCCGAACCAGATCCCCAGCACCTTCAAGAAGTCAGGCTTGATGATGAAGGGGACGGAAGATCTGTCAGGCCAGTTGCCAAAGAGCATGGCCTCGCTCTTCCTGCGGTTCACCCTGGCTCCCGTGGCCGACTCAAACTGGTCGCAGATACTAATCAGTCTGCGAACCGACCCTGGATCCGAGCAGAAGACAGCGACATCGTCCATGTACAGGGAGGTCTTTACTTGAATGCCCCCACTGCCTGGCAATGTCACTCCTCTTATGCCAGCATCCTTCCTGATGGATTCAGCAAAAGGTTCAATACAGCAGACAAACAAGACAGGAGAGAGAGGGCAACCCTGCCTGACTCCAGACCTTACAGGGAAACTGTCTGATTCCCACCCATTGATTTGGACTGCACTACGGATGTTGGTGTAGAGCAGTTTGATCCAATTTCTGATTCCCTCCCCAAAACCCATTTTGGAGAGCACGTCCCTCATGTACGTGTGCGAAATCCTGTCGAAGGCCTTCTCCTGGTCCAAGCTGACTAGGCAGGCATCCACCCGTCTGTCCTGCACGTAGGCGATGGTATCTCTCAGCAGCGCTAGGCTGTCTGAGATTTTCCTGCCAGGTACAGCACAGGTTTGGTCCGGGTGGATCACCTGTCCCAGAGCAGACTTGACCCGGTTGGCGATGGCCTTGGACAGGATCTTGTAGTCCACATTCAAGAGTGTTATGGGTCTCCAATTCTTTATGTCCTTCATCTCCCCCTTCTGCTTGTAGATTAGGGTGATGTTGCCCTTCCTCATGGAGTCTGACATGCTACCAGCCAGAAGCATGTTGTTGTACACTTCTAGCAGGTCCGGGCCCATCCAGTCCCACAGATCCAAATACAACTCGGCCGGTAAGCCATCGCTTCCGGGAGTTTTATTCGAGTCAAAGGAACGGATGGAGCCAGTCAGCTCCTCTAGGGTCAGTGGTTGGTCCAGACTCTCCCGCTTGCTGTCCTCCAAGACCTCCGTGATTGAGGACAGGAAGTTCTGGGAGGAGGTACTGTCTGTGGTCTTTTGGTCATACAAATCTGTGTAAAAGGATTTGCAGATCCTCAGCACGTCTGTCTGTGAGGATGCTACCGTGCCGTCCTCCTCCCTAAGGCTGTTCATCACAGAGCTCCCCCTGTGGACCTTATGGAAGAAGAAACGTGAGCACGTCTCATCCTGCTCCACATGGCGGACCCTAGATCGGAAGATGATCTTGGAGGATTCAGAGGTGAAGAGCTGAGCTTGCCGGTCCTTCAACTCTCTAAGTTCCTCCCTCACATCCACCCCGCTCGACTGCAGAAGGAGCAGTTGCTGCAAATCTGTCTGGAGTTGGCACAATTCCCTCTGACTCTGTCTTGCTCTCTGAACCCCTTTAATTATGAAGAACCTCTTAATGTTCTCCTTGGTTGCTTCCCACCAGAGTGTGGGGGAGTCAAAGAGGGGCTTCACCGTTATCCAACATGCGTAGTCCCTCTTTAGCTCCTCGACATTCTCTGGGGTCAACAGTTTCGTGTTTAACTTCCACGTCCCTCTGCCTGCCTTCCGGTCCTCCCGTAGGTGACAGGAAGCCTGAAGTAGGCAGTGGTCGGAGAAGAACACTGGCGTGAGGTCAGTGTGTCTCACCGTGACGGCCTTCGTCGTGAAGACGAAGTCTATCCGGGATCGGGCTAAACCGTCCGATCTCGACCAAGTGAACTGCGGCTGGGACCCGCCTGCAGGGTCGCTGAAGGCGTCACGCCGCTTTGCGTCTTTTACCATCTCCATCAGGAACTTGGACGTGCTGTCCAGTCTGCTGTCGGCACTGCCGGATCGTCCAGCCGCATCAATGATGCAGTTGAAGTCACTGGCCAGAACGAGCTGCCGGGACGTGGCCAGCAGCACTGGGAGCTGCTGGAGAACGACCAGCCGCTCGCTCTGCGTGGGTGAGGCATACACATTTATCAGCCGGAGCGGAGAGCCACGGTACATAACATCCACCACGAGGAGACGCCCTCCAACCACTTCCTTGACCTCAGTGATGGTGAAGTTCCCTCCCCGCAGCAAAATCCCCAGGCCGGAAGCACGACAGTCATTTCCCCCCGACCACACAGACAGTCCGTGGGGCCACCATCGCGACCACCTCCGATAACAGCGGAGGTGTGGCAGCCCGCACTCCTGAAGAAAAGTCACATCTGCCTTGACCTTGGCCAGGTACTGTAAGGCATTAACACATCGCGCAGTGCTCTTTATACTGCGCACGTTTAAAGATGCCAGTTTGAGCTCCATTGTCTTTAGAGTCACTGACCATTTCCATGTCCCATCATTCCCACCGCTTCGGTGAATTGCCTCAGCTTTCCTGGGCTCAGGAATCCAGCGGTGAGGTGAGTATCAGGTGGCGTAACCAAAGTTGTCGTTGCGGGGGGCCTTCTTGCTGAAAGCGCCGGCCTATGGGAGAGCCACGCCAGCAGCGCCTGGGACAGGGCTGCTTCATGTATGAAAGCGCCGGCCTCTACGAGAGGCTGCACCGGCAGCGCCTGGGACAGGGTTGCTCAAGGTCTCCCTGTTGGAGGGGGACCAGAACGGGTCAGAACGCTGCTGACGCCGAATCTGTCACAGCGCTGGCCTATGGGAGAGCCACGCCAGCAGCACCTATTGTCAGGGCTGCTTCATGTCTCCCTCTTGGAGGAGGAGAGCATGCTGGGTCAGTGTCCTGCTGACGCCGAGTCTCAGGGTATGGCCGTGGGGCGTACCTCAAGGGATGAAGGGCACGTATCAGAGGTACCTTTTCCTGACAACAAAGTTGCCATCCCAACAGAAAGTTCCATCCTGGTACAGGTCCAATGGGGCCGTATCAGCACAGGTATCCTGGGGCCTGCGGCAGCGTCTGTTTAGGGCTGCCTACGAATCGTCCTCTCTGAGGAGAGGACTGCGAAAGGTCAGATGTAACTGACTCCAGGTTCTAAAGATGTCGGTGGAACATACTGGAGCACATGTGCGCCGGCAGTGAACAGCGCTAACAAGGGGATATGAGAGCCAGTAGCCAAATCTTCTATTCAGGTAAGGCCTATTCAACAGGGAAAAACCTGGCAGATGGATTAATCAAGGCCAATGGCGGGCAAAGGTTAATCGTTTCAGAACGCATCCCAGGTGCTCATCAGCAGTAAGCGGTTCACTGAAGCTGGTGGCAGCATGACAGCTGGGCAGACGTTCCACGCACCATACCAGCCCTACTCAACAAGGTGGGTCTGGTACTTCCAAAACATGGGTAAGTGGACCACTCACAAGTTGTAATATTTACACTTGTTTGTACAACACACAAAGGATAAAAGCATCTGTTTAGAGGCACAATACTAGCATTCCAAGCAAGTTTTGGGATTATGGCCAGGATTAACTTTTAAGACAGGCTCGGGAATCGGACCAGAGTTATCGTGCAAAGCACCCATGGAATGATGGCAGGAGTGGCCTGTTCATTATGAAAAATGGAGAGTGTCGGGTAACTCGCATATGAACTTTCTGAATCGGAAACTTCTTACTGAATAACAACGGATTCATAAGGGTCAAAGATCCATTCTATGCAGTTCCCATTATAGATGTTATCAAAAGGCAATGAAAATTATATTAATAATAGTAAAACATTGCTAAATGGGATAAACTATTTGTTGGTCATTGGGATTTACCTTTAACTATTAATTAGCCTATGACTCCGCCCCGTGGCAAGAGATTGGAGTTAATAGCAACCTGTTATAAAACTGACTTCTATTCATTAAGAGTAAATGGCAATATTGTAGCTGTGTTTCAGCTGTGCAAGTCGGGGAACTGACATTGTGCAAAGTAGCGACCTCTCAAAGGACATGTAGATCATTGTTAACAACCTTATGCCATTGCCAGCTGAAGCTACTTAATTCACAATGATGAATAAACAGTATTCAGCATTGCTCCAGTAGTTTGGGCAGTCAAATTTCAGTTATTCACAAACTGATGCTAAGAGCTCTAAGGTGGGAAGTTGTGAATATCATCTCTAGTTGGAATGGATGAGATTTGCATGAGTTGCCAATTCTTCAGTTGTTGATATCAACTAAATATATACACTAGATGCATCCCATGGGTAAATATACATAATCTACATGCTCAACTTCAAGTTGTTACACTACAGTGGTGACATATGTTAGTCGCTTGGCAATCAAGTAAAAGTATCCTGTAATAATTTACCTAATCTCCTTTGCCACCGGTGTATCATCAATTTCAGATTGATGACAACACAGAATAGGTATTGGATCTCAAAGTATTATGAAAGTATGGTTCAAAGGTACATCGAATATTGAAATATTGGTTTCATGTTTATTCACTGATTGCAAAAATATGTAGTAGAACAGTGCGGCGAAATACATGCTTGCTACAAATAGGAGGAAAGTTATTTTATGTCTTCCTCCATTTTGCCTCATTAGTTGGGTCTTGAAATAAGTCAGCAAGATCTCGCTTTAGGTTTTTGTACTGTCTGACTGGCTAAGCAGCCATGTTGCCTGCTTTTGTCAGGCATAATAATACAACCGTATACGGTTATTCTAAAAAACGAAAACTTTGCTGGTTCAAACTGTGGTCAGGAAATGAAACCTCTGCATAATAAAACAATTATTGACTTACACATTCTGAATGGACTGCCTTGCGGCTCAGGTTGTCACATCAATCCATGGATGTGCTCACTACAGAGTGCAGGGATAGCACCAAAAAAGCAGTACATTCCTATTGAGGGGATCGAAAGCGGTTTGTTGAATGTTAATGTTACATTTAATACAGTACAGATTACTGATGTCTTCCAGTTCATTCTTAAATGGTCTTTGACAATAATTCAGTTATAGAGCCACTACAGCTGCAGCAAACGGGAACCACTCTGTCTGGTTCAAAAACTCTATTGAGTTGTAAAAGAGATCTTGACACAAGTTCTCCCACTACAAGTATATGCAGTTTGGATATTGAAAATGTGTTAACAATACTTCACCAGGGGGTTCCAGCTACATCCTTAGTCATGACACTAGTATCAGCACAACGAGGGAAAACTGCAAACGCTGCGGCTAGATAGGATGGAATTGGCTGCAGGTGCCATTACATTTTACATTTCTGATCTACACAAGCAGAGCAGACCGGGGTGGCAGGATTTAAGATCATATTTCAGCATACCCCACGGACCCACGTCTATGTGTTAGGGCAGGCTTGCTATATTGTATCAAGCCAATCAGAACACTAAGAGGTGTGGAATCGGCATTGTTTATTAAGCAACAAACAACCACACAAGGAAAGGTCAGGTCAGACTTTCAAGGTGGCTGCAGCAGGTTCTGGTTTATGCAGCTATTAACACTGACAATTTTACATCTCATTCCACCAGGGCGGCATCAACGTCAGCGGCCAGGGCAATGGACGTTCCCATCGACCATATCTTCGCGACCACAGGATGGTCCACTGAATTAATTTTTAAATATTTTTTACCATAGGCCGCTTACTGACCCGGGCTATTAAACCATTCTGTTTTGCGTCCGCTTTAGCCTCCCCTGAGATAGAAGGGTTGCTATTGATTTCTTTATTAACGTAAACCATTAATACATTTGAATTAATGCATTGTTGATTATTCACTCATCCTGAGTCAATCGATGCAGTGAGACGCCGGGATTTGAATCTGTGGATTGAAATCACAGAGCTTTGAACCCTTCACAGAATCACTCACGTGACTCCAAAGTAAAATAGTAAGATTAAATGAGAACTTACCAGTTTGAAGTTTGATCTTTATTTTATGAGGAGTTACGTTGGTGATTGTGTGCCCTCCACGCCAAACCCTCTCTCACAAAGGTCATCTGGTAGTTCTCAAGTTGCTGATCTTACTATGTTAACTTTGATTATTGTTATCTGTGATTTCATACCGCTGCTTTGAAGATTGACGCGCATGCGAACTGGCAGGGTTCTTCACGTAATCATCAACGTAATTCCTCATAAAATAAAGATCAAACTTCAAACTGGTAAGTTCTCATTTAATCTTACTAATCTAATTTATTTGGAGTAACCTTATATCAAAAATGGATTGCAAGCTGGATACAGTGCAGAGAAGATTTACGCTGATGTTGCCAGAACTCGAGGGCCTAAGCTATAAGGAGAGATAAGGGAAAGATTTAGTAGGAACTAAAAAGGGGTAACCTTTTCACACAGCGGGTGTTGGGTATATGGAGCAATCTGTCATTGGAGGTAGTTAAGCAGGTACTATCGCAATGTTTAAGAAACACTTTGACAGGAACATGGATAGGATAGGTTTAGAAGGATAGGATAGGTTTAGAAGGATATGGCCAAATGCATGCATGTTGGACTAGTGTAGATGGGACATATTGGTTGGTGTGAGCAAGCTGGGCTGAAGGGCCTGTTTCCACACTGTATGACTAACTAGAAGTTAGAAATGAAATACGTCTTAAGTTGCAAACAATTGCTGTGTCTTGATCACACTCTCAGCCTATTGAACTATTTTTTTCATTCAGGCTCTCTTGGTCCATCCTATCACAAACATTCACTTCATTTTCTCCACCATCTCTCCTTCTCAATAACTTAAAACATGTTCCACTTTTAACATTTTTCTGTTCTGATGATAGGTTATTGATCTGAAATGCCCCTTGACCCATTGAGTATTTCTGGCATTTTCTGTTCACATTGCACATTTCCAACATCTACAGTCTTATGTTGATAACACTCTCTTGTCAAGTGCATTCCTATTTAAGCCCATGAGATGCATCCAACATTCCCGATGTGGGCTCCTGTACATCGGTGAGACCAAACGTAGACCCGGCGACCGTTTGGCTGAACATTTACGCTCGTTCCGCCTAGTTCTATGAGATCTTCTGGTTGTCAGCCATTCCAACTCTCCTTCCCATTCCTATACTGACTTTTCTGTCCAGGGCCAACTCCACTGCTCGAATGAAGCCACACGCAAATTGGAGGAATAGCTCATATTTCGCTCATGTACCTTACAACCCGGTGGTATGAACATCAAAGTCTTTAATTTTAAGTTCATTTCCTACTCCCACCCACTTCCCCTCCCTCCTTTCCTCTTTTCTCCTCCCGAGTTATTTTACCAGTTCCACAGTTCTCCACATTGTTTCTCTTGAGATCACACCTTCCCTTGCCAACAACGGACCTACCAGGCACTTAATGGCTGGTCCTGTTTGGTCCTGATCTTTTCTTGCCCCAGCTCTTCACCCCATCACCCCCCTACCCTCTACTTTCAGTCTCAAGAAGTGTCCTTCACACATCCTTTTTATTCACAGATGCTGCCTGACCCGTTGAATTACTCCAGCATTTTGTGTCTATCTTTGGTAGAAAACAGCATCTGTAGTTCTTTGTATCTTCAAGATATACACAAATTGCTGGAGTAACTCAGCAGGACAGGCAGCATCTCTGGAGAGAAGGTTTGAGTGACGTTTTGGGTCAAGACCCTTCTTCACCAGCATCTGCACTTCCTTCCTACACATTTTATCTTTGTGTCTACAGTTTTGTTTTGCTTTTCTATTAGTATGTCACAATCACAGTTTATTATTTTTCTGCAATCAGGTCCTATACGAAAAGTCTTCGTTCTTTTATCTTTTTCATACTTATCTGCATTCTGAAATTCACATACTTCCTTGTTTTTCATCCAGGTAGGTTCCCCAGAAGATGAGTTCAAACTTGTTGATTACTCCATTTCTTAATTCTTTCTCATCTCTGCCACAATCCAGAGTGAAATTGAAATTATCGGTAATCTGAAAAAATAGTTATTATTTCAGACAAGGTGATATCAAACTTTATCTTTTCAGCCCGAAACATGGATTTAAATCATGATACCATTGGAGATACCAAGTTCGCCATGACCCCAACAACTCTCACTAACTTCTATAGATGCGCTGTAAAAAGTATTTTATCGGAATTGTGGACATAGACCAGACCATGACAGAAACCACCTGCCTTCCATTGACTCCATCTACACTTCACACTCCATCAGCAAGGCCACCAGCATAATCAAGGATGAATCACACCCCAGATACTCCCTTTTCTCCACTCTCCCATTGGGCAAAAGGTATAGAAGTATGAAAACGCACATCTCCAGATTCACAGTTTCTTCCCAGCTGTTATCAGGCAACTGAACCATCCTAGCAACAAGTAGAGAGTGACCCTGAGCTACTGCCTCAGACTATCTTCAATTGGACTTTACAGGACTTTATCTTGCACTGAACATTATTTCATTCAACATGCACCTGTAACTGTGGATGACTCGATTGTGATAATGTATAATCTTTTCGGTGACTGGTTAGCATGCAACACATGCTTTTCACTCTATCTTGGTACTCGTGATAATGAACTAAACTAAACTAAACTTAGTAGGCAATGGTTTGCAGTCTGACATGGGCCTTCTATGTCTGAACATCTTGAAATCCATTTCCATTAGTGTTAGTTCATAGTGGAGGGATTTCGACAATGGCTATTTGAGAACAAATATTCATGGAAATATGGATGGAGAGTGGCGGCAATGGACAAGAGCATCATCAGAAATTCAACAAAGAAAACTTAATAAATCGAAGGTATATAGAAATGTTGGAGAAACTCAGCGGGTGAGGCAGCATCTATGGAGCGAAGGAATAGGTGACATTTCGGGTCGAGACCCTTCTTCAGACTGGAGAAGAGTCTCAACCCGAAACGTCACCTATTCCTTCGCTCCTTCGATGCTGCCTTACCGCTGAGTTTCTCCAGCATCTTTTTCTACCTTCGATTTTTCCAGCATCTGCAGTTCCTTCTTGAACATTATTAAATAGAAGAGTGAGTTTTGAATTTCACTGACTTGGGCTTAAAAACTGGGCTGGATGGGAAGGCAAGGCTGGAGTAAAAGTCAAAAGTCAAAAAAAGTCAAAATAGTTTATTGTCATGTGTGCCTGACAGGACAATGAAATTCTTTCTTTGCATAGCACAACAGAACATAGTAGGCATTGACTACAGTTAAATCGAAGAGTGAGTTTTGGATTTCACTGACTTGGGCCACTGTACCACTGTACTGAGATACCAGGTGAGGAAAGATGTAAGGAGACAAATATTGAGGGGAATTGATTGAATTCAGCTGAAGTGCTGATGCAATGATGGATAAAATGTGTAGGGCAGTATGATTGGTGCATGGGAGAAATAAGCTCTGAAGAAAACTCATGGAAGCAGAAATGGATGAGGAAAATTCCAATGGAGAAACGACACAAATACTGGAGTAACCCAGTGGGTCAGGCTGCACCTCTGGAGAAAATGGACAGGTGATGTTTCAGGTCGAGACCCTTCGTCAGTCTGGAACATCACCTATCCACTGAGTTGCTGAATCATCTACTTGCTGAGTTACTCCAGCATTTTGTGTCTTTCCTTGGTAAATTAGCATCTGCAGTTCCTCGTTTCTGCAATGGTGAAAGGCTGCTTTGTATCCAAATTTACAAGGGACACAGTAATTTCATTTTGCTAGTATGCAATAATCTGTTTTAGAAGTATTCAAAGAACAGGAAGGACAATCTGAATTTTAGAAGGAGTTAGGATTTACTGAGTAGCGAAGAAATGTTCAGTCGTAAATTGGTGACCATGCTGCATAGAAGTCATTGTAGAAATAGGGTGGCATGGTGGCGCAGTGGTAGAGTTACTGCCTTACAGCGGTAAAGATCCCCTTTGATCCTGACTATGGGCGCTGTCTGTACAGAGTTTATATGTTCTCCCATGACCTGCGTGGGTTTTCTCTGGGAGCTCCGGTTTCCCCCCACACTCTAAAGACGTACAGGTTTGTAGGTTAATTAGCACGGTAAATTTGTAAATTGTCCCCAGTGTATGTTGGATGATTTTAGTGTGCGGGGATCATTGGTCGGCTCAGACTCGGTGGGCCGAAGGGCCTGTTTCTGTGCTGTATCTCTAAACTAAGCTAAACTAAAATAGGCAAGAACTAAACAATGAAAGTCCATTCAGAGTGAAGACTGACAATAAGGTGAAAAGTAGCTATATATTGATCTAACAAAAACATACAACCATTGTGAGGCTTGGAAATATTTTCCGCAAACACACACAAAATAAAATTTTACACCCACACTTCAAACAGCATAGAGGAAATCAAGATGTAATGGCTAAATTGGACAGAGCCAGCAATAGGCAGGGGTGTTACTAAGTAGGATTGAGTCATGTCTGCTTCTTCCAGTGCAAACGGCACCTCAGTAATTAACATGATTGTCACTTGCAGCCAGCAATAATCATGCCTTTGAGTGGCTGTACATCACAACAGGCGGTTAGGTCTAGTTAATAGTTTTCAAAGACATGCTGCACCTCTTAATGAACAGCTTCATTTGTGATTACAAGAAGAAGATTTTGGTCAGGCCATTCATACTGAAATGCGGTTGATTAGAACATGGAAATATTTAGGAAGGAACCGCAGATGCTGGATTAAACCGAAGATGGACACAAAAAGCTGGAGTAGCTCAGTGGGACAGGCAGCATCTCTGGAGAGAAGGAATGGGTGACGTTCGGGTCTGAAAAAGGGTCTCGACCTGAAATGACACCCATTCCTTCTCTCCAGAGATGCTGCCTGGCCCACTGAGTTACTCCAGCTTTTTGTGTCTAACTATGGAAAATATTTAGTTTAGTTTAGAGATCCTGGACACCATCCTGGCCACACACTCATCTCCCTGCTACCTTCAGGTAGAAGTTTCAGGAGCCTGAAGACTGCAACAACCAGGTTCAGAAATAGCTACATCCCCACAGCCATCAGGCTATTAAACCTGGCTCGGACAAAACTCTGATTATTAATAACGCATTATTTGTTATTTGCACTTTATCAGTTTATTTATTCATGTGTGTATATATTCATATTATGGTATATGGATACACTGATCTGTTTTGTAGTAATGCCTACTATGTTCTGTGTGCTGAAGCAAAGCAAGAATTTCATTGTCCTATCAGGGACACATGACAATAAACTCACTTGAACTTGAGATACAGCGTGGAAATTTCCCCTAGTGTGTAGGGAGTGGATGAGAAAGTGGGATAGCATAGATCTAATGTGAGTGGATATTGATGGTCTGTGTGGAATCAGTGGAGCGAAGGTCTGCTTCCATGCTGTAATTCTAAACGAAACTATTTCATACCTAATTTATATTTTCGATATTGCTACTTTACAGCCCCATTGGGCATGTTGGGAATGTTAGCCCAGAATCTTTACGTGCCCTGGTTGTGGTTTTGCTTTCAGAATAGGGTCTGTGCATGTGAATGCATTTGATTGAAGAGGCAGATTTTAAGGAACATCTTAGTGGAGAGAAGAGCAATAAAGTGGTGAACAGTTTTGGATGGGGCATTCAAGATCACCGGACTTTGTTAGATTAAAGGACAACTGGCAATGATGGCGCGATGAATGCAGGGAATGCATAGAAGGTTGGAATTGGAAGATATCTTGGATGGTTGTGGAATGCAGACAGTTGCAGACATGTGGGACAGCGAGGCTTCATACGGCACTGGTCAGACCGCATTTGGAGCATTGTGAGCAATTTTGGGCCCCATATCTGAGAAAGGATGTGCTGGCGTGGAGGGGGTCTAGAGGAGGTTCACGAGAATGATTGGGTTAACATATGATGAGCGTTTGAAGGGCATGTACTCGCTGGAGTTTAGAAGAATGAGAGGGGACCTCATTCAAACTTACCGAATAGTGAAAGGCCTGGATAGAGTGGATGTGGAGAGGATGTTTCCATTAGTTGGAGAGTCTAGGATCAGATGTCATATGCTCAGAATAAAAATACATTCCTTTAGAAAGGAGGAGGAATTTACTTAGTCAGAGTGCAGTGAATCTGTAGAATCCATTGCCACAGACGGCTGTGGAGGCCAAGTCAATGGATATTTCTAAGACGGAGAATGACAAATACTTGCCAGAAGAGTGGGCAGGAGAATGGGATTGAGAGGGAAAGATCACCCATGATCAAAAGGCAGAATAGACTAGATGGGGCTGAACGGCCTAATTCTGTTCCTATCATTTATGAACCTGTGACCATGAATTACAGAGATTATAGAAAATGAAGAGACAATGAAATGATTTCAAAGGTTCAATAGTATTTTGTTGTCACATGTACCGATGTACTAATTTGGTGAAATTCATTTTTATATACAGTTCAGTACAAGTATCACTGTATAGGCACTTAGATACCTTGGATAAGCATCACAAATACAGTACAAGAGTGTAATAGTAGTACACTGAGACAGTATACAGTGATTTGAAAAGATGGATGAGAATTTTAATTTGAGGCATTATTTAAATGGTTGCTTGTATGAGTCAGCCAGTATAGGAGTGATCATGAATGGAAGATGGCATGGGCCAAGGGACAGGGATCAAAGTCTTGGATAGTCTCAACTTTTCTCTGCAGTTTGTAAAGAGATAAGATAAAGAGAGATGAAAAATTAAACCTATTGGGCTCCCTTAATTACAACTATCCTGCAATGCCTCACTGACTAATCTACTTTCAACGAGGCTTTAGAATTACAACCAGGCAAAATGCAAAAAAAAAATTAAAATGCTTTCTAAATTGGAGTTGCTACTTTATGAAATGGAACTGGTAATAGGTATCCTAGAGAGATTATAAATGTTTAGAGAATAAGAACTGTAGTATTTCAAAATGTAATTGAAAGTAAATGAGACGACTGTAGGAAATAGAGCATTTTGGAGTGACCAAGAAGCATTTCAGACATAATCTTTCAAATAACATAGTACGTAATTGGCCCATTTATTGATAGAAAACTGCTTGAAACAAAGTGAAGGACATTCTGAGCCAGCAAAGATTCTGCATTCTGCAGTTGTACAGTAATGGATGCTACAAAATGTGTAAGAAGGGTAAACCAGATGCTGGTTTACAATGAAGATAGACACAAATTGCTGCAGTCACTCAGCTGGTCATGCAGCATCTCTGGAGAAAAGGAATAGGTAACATTTTGGGTCAGACCCAACGAAGGGTCTCGATCCAAAATGCTCAGTTACTTTAGTATTTTGTGTCTATTAATGGATGCTACAAAATGGCCTTGTAGGGATAGGCTTGAATTGAGACTATTCCCAAATCGCTTGATTAGTAACGTGTACTACCATTCTTTACTCTTCAATCTTGGCTGATTGTTGTTGAACTTGATTGATCTTGATGATTTTCAGGTAGACAAAAGTGCTGGAGAAACTCAGCGGGTGCAGCAGCATCTATGGAGTGAAGGAAATAGGCAACGATTCGGGCCGAAACCCTTCTTCAGATGATTGATGATCTTCAAGGTCTTCCTTTGAGAATTCCAGCTGCCGCAGAGCAATAAGTTCATAAGTTCACATGATAGGAACAGAATTAAGCCCATTCGGCCCATCAAGTGTACTGCGCCATTCAATCAGGGTTGATCTATCATTTCCTCTCAACTTCATTCACCTGCCTTCTCCCCATTACCTTTGACACCCTTACTACTCACGAATCTGTCAATCTCTGCCTTAAAACTAACCAATGATGTGGCCTCCACGACCTTCTGTGGCAATGAATTCTGCATAAATTCCTCCTCATCCACTTTCTAAAGGTACGTCCTTTTATTATGAGGCTGTGCCCTCTGGTCCTACAAATGGAAACATCTCCATATCCACGTTATCCAGGCTTTCCTTATTTGGTAAGTTTCAATGAGGTCCCCCATCATCCTTCTAAACACCAGCGAGTACAGGCCCATGCCCGTCAAATACTATTCTATCACATATTATTCTGACTTGGAAATATACTGCCATTCCTTTATTGACCCAGGGATTAAATCATGAAACTCACCACCTAACAGCACTGAGAGAGTACCTTTACCAGAAAGATTGCTGCAGGTCACAACCTTCTCAAGGATTATTCAGCATGGAAAATAATTGCTGACTTTACAGCAATACTCAGAGCCCCAAAAATGGATATAGAAATATTAATAAATACTTGTTAATTTAGCACTATTTCATAGTAAAAAATGTTGCCTTTTTATGTACATACTCTGCAAATTTTACTGAAAAACACACCATATAATATGAAAAGAAAGGACATATCTGCCCTATAGTGATTTTCAGATGCAATTTCTGTGTAAAATTACATGGTTACATATTTTGGTAAAAGGTCTAAAGGGGTTCAACAAAGATGTTCAAAAACCTCCATGCCTTCATGTTGATGAATCTGAAATTTGTTATTTTCAATTATATAGCTAAATTTGAAGGATAATTTTTTCACTCTTACCTTCTGACTGTTCCCTAAAGCTTGCATATCAATAAGACTGAGTTTAATTCAAACAGAGTCTCTATATTTTAAAAGGAAATAACATCACATTTTCTTTTTTTATTCAGTCCTGTTCATGACAGAATGCAATGTTCCCTCAATCAAAGTCTGTGTTAATGTCCTGGAGATCTCTTGAAACATTAATGGTCAGCTTCCTACGAATAATAATAGATTGCAGTGTTAGAGGAAAGATAATGATGGCTTTAGTCTCTGTACTGTTAAGCACAGTCTGGGGAAGGAAGTAAGCATCCAGGTTATTATCTCTCTAGGTTTCCTATACTATTTTAGGCACTGTCATCCCAAGCATACAAATGCTTACCCTTTTAGACAAAAGTCCTAAAAAGTGGGATTAAATAGTAATTATCCGGTTATTTATAGTAATTTTGCATTATATTCCTCATTTGGTCATAAGGTGGAAAGATGAATATTAAACAGTTTACCTCCCATGCACATGCAATTGATGCATTGAACAAACAGCACTTGTCAGTAAAATAAACAGTCAATTAAAAACTCAGTAGAATTGGCCAGAAGTTGAATACGGAAAAAAATCTGAATAGAAACAGAGACAGCAGGGCAATACTAATGTCGTCTTTGATGTTGCTGGAAAATCAATTTTAAGGGAGGTTTCCTTTATGCTGATATTTATATTCAGTGGGAATGGGTTTGAAATAAAAGTTGCTTGATTGAATGAAAGCCACAAAACAATGGCTGGAGTAAATGATGCAGTCGGAACACTTATTTCCAGATATGTATTTGTGGATAGATGCACTTCTAAATCATGATGACAGAATGGACTGGATGGGGAAAGCTCTACAATCTCCACTGACTAGAGAGTGAAGAGACAATTTTGAGCTTAGCTCGAGTCACTGACGGACTTTCGACAGCTGCGGCAGGGCTTGCGTGCTGTCACCTCCTAAAGGGCAAATCCAGATAGCGTAAGGGGCAACAGTGCATCACGTCTGGATAAGCCCAATGCCTTCTGGGTACACTTTGAAATGGAGAACAACAACATGGCTACTCAACCTCCACTACCCCTGAGGATCTTGTGATCTCAGTCATTGAGGCCAACGTCAGAGATTCCACGCCAATCGTCCAGCCCAGACAGCATGCTTGGCCAAATATTAAAGACCTGTGCAGTTCACCTGACTGAAGTGGAGTGCTCATGAACTGAAATGCACAGTTTATAACAAATGGTCTATCAGGGGATTGCTAATTTTTTGTTGTCCTTTATGGTTCTCTTCAATGTCAAGGATAGACGCAAAATGCAGGAGTAACTCAATGGGTCAGGCAGCATCTCTGGAGAAGAATGAGGGGTGTCGTTTTGGGTCGGGGCCTTTCTTCAGACTTTAACAACTTTCGGTTTCCAGGCCCCCATTCACTCATCTTTATCATGAACGTTCAGTCAATCTACACCTCCATCCCTCACCAGGAGGGCCTTAAAGCCCTATGTTTCCTCCAAAAAAAAAACTACATGCTCCTGCCCACTAAGGTCAACTCCACATACCTCGATTTTATCCTATCTCTCCTTGTCCAATCTCTTTCCACCTAAGTCCAGGGCACCTCACATGCCATTCAAAACCTTAATAACTTTTGCTTTCCAGGCCCACGTTCAATGATCTTTACAATGGACGTTCAGTCATTCTACACCTTCGTCCCTCACCCGGAGGCCTTAGCCCTTTGTTTCTTTTTTTTTTTGTTTGTTTATTTTTGTTAGAAGTAAGTACAGTAGTCTGGTACTTAAGTACCTAATACATAAATACATATTTTCATTCTTGTACAACTTCATACTTTTGGTTCAATAATAAAAAAACAGTGAGCGAAAAAAGAAATAAAGAGTGTCGGAATAGATAGACAAGCGAGTAGAAACAGAAAACAAAAGAAATAAAGGACAGAGGTGAGAAGTTAAAAGATTGAAAGAAAAGGAAAGAGAAAAAAAAAAGAGAGATTAGGAGAGATCTACCTATCTCATATTTTTGCCCATCCGTCACCCAGTTCTAAACCATTTAATTTCTAAGGTTATGTTATGTTGCACCATATGCTTGTAAAAAGTTGATAAACGGAGACCAAATCTTTAAGAATTGGTCTACTTTGCCTAGTAAGAGGAATCTCATTTCTTCAAGATGTAGCGTTTCAGACATGTTTGTGATCCACATTTTGAATGTTGGCGTAGGTGCGTTTTTCCAAAATTTAAGTATATGTTCTTTCGCTGTTATTAGACCACAATTAAGAAAAGCTTCTTGGAATATAGTTAGTTTACTTCCCTCTTCCATTGATCCAAAGATAATCAATTCGGTATTGGGGTTCAATTTTGTGTTAAATAGTTTGGTAAAAATTCCAAAGATTTCATTCCAAAATGTATACAGTTTTGTACAAGAGACAAAGGAATATGCTATAGTGGCATTTTGAGTTAGACATTTGTCGCAGATGGGGGAAACATTTGAAAATATTTTATTCAGTCTGTTTTCGAATAATATAATCTATGTAAAATTTAAAATTGAATTAGGTTATGTCTTACATTCATTGAACATTTGTTTACATATACTAATTTTTGATCCCATCTATCGTTCGGAATTTTTATCAATAACTCTTGTTCCCAGTCTCTTCTAATTGCCTCTGTCGTTGGTGTTTCTATATTTAGAATTATATTATATAGGTAAGATATTACATGGCGGCTTCATTCCTTCCTCCAATAGATCTGGGGTTAAAGTTTGATATCCTTGTATATACTTTTTCAAATAATCTTGAATTTGAAGGTATTTGAAATATTGATTACTTTTCAAATTATATTTTAGTTGTAATTGGTGGAATGATAAAAGTTTTCCCATTTCATACATATCTCCCATCATTTTAATTCCTATTCTTTCCCAATGGATAAACGTTTTATCAATAATGGATTTTTGAATGAGGGATTATTAGCTATTGGAGAAAGAAGCGATAATTTTCTTAATTTTAAAGTTAATTTTATTTGTTTCCAAATTCGTATTATACTATGAATAATTGGATTCTTCTTGTATATTACATTGTTCAGTTTTATCGGGGAAAGAAGGATCGCTCCTATATTATAAGGGGAACAATCCTCTTTCTCCATTCTTATCCAATCTACCTGTTGGGCAGAACTGTCCAACCAGTAGATTATATTTGTTTCTTTCCCGAAGTAAAAGAGTCTGAAGAAGTGGCCAATCATCCATCCTTTTTCTCCAAAGATGCTGCATGACCCGCTGAGTTACACCGGCATTTTGTGTCTCTCTTTGTTGTAAATCAGCATTTGCAGTTCTTTGTTTCTACTTTTCAATGTTAACATTGTTTTAACAGTGCTTTGTCTTTCAGGCATCATAAGTGTTCTTGGAATTCCAAATAGATATTTGGAGGGATAAATCACTGCCAGGCTCCATAATATTGAGGGCATTCATGGTCATGTATTCTCAAATTGGTATGCCTATGAAGTATGCAAACAATGAACATAATGAGCATGCAGTGTTGATTTGCCAATACTTAAGAGTTTAACCCTACATTTGGTAGAAAGGAATTCCCCCACTATTAATTGAAAACGGGCAACCCCGACATTAAGGGTGTGTGTGTGTGTGTGTGTGTGTGTGTGTGTGTGTGTGTGTGTGTGTGTGTGTGTGTGTGTGTGTGTGTGTGTGTGTGTGTGTGTGTGTGTGTGTGGGGTGGGGGTTGGATGCTGGTTTACATTCCTAGAAATTGTCTACATCATGATATTCCAAAACATGAAGTCCTGTTTCCTTCCACACTCCAAAGATGTACAGGTCTGTAGGTTAATTGGCTTTGATAAAATTGTAAACTGCCCCTAGTGTGTAGGATAGTGTTAGTGTATGGGGTAATCACTGGTCGGCGCAGACACGATGGACTGAAGAGCCTGCTTTCATGCTGTATCTCTAAAGTCTAAAGCAGGAGAGCAAAGACCAAGTACAGCGTTCAACACCTCTCACTATCATATATATAGAAACTAGATGCCCCCCCCCCCCCGGTCCAAATGTAATATGTAAGATTTATTGGACCAGAAATTGTGTTTGCTGTGATACTGGTCACAATCACTGCTCACTGCCGTTACTAAGTAAAACTGACAGTGACTCAACCAACACACATACATTTAGACAGAAAAATTCAAAAATTTATTTCATGATACTTTGCTCCTTTTCAGGATACACTATTAGAATCAATCCAGAATCAGTGACTTGACATGGCTTCAATATTTTGCACATTACCTTCATTGTGAAAACTATTGTAAATGTCAAGTCTTGCTGCATGAGTTCTGGCAGACTACACCATAATTACTCCTAACCCTGACCCTGAGAGAGTAACTTCTATAACTGAAACACTACATTCCTTCCATTCCTTGCCAAAAATCCATATGTTTACAAATTAATAAATCTGCAATTTATTAAAAAAAAATTCAACTATTATTTTTAATCCATTGCCTTTTTCCAACCTTTATTTCTCATTCTGTAAAATGTTTGCAAAGTGAAAAATACCGTTGCATTTTAATTCCAGGTTTGCCAAATCATTGGTGCAGTTAGCTTGATTATGTCTTTTCTTGCTATGCATCGTAGATCTTTACTTAAGATTGTCAGTGAGGCCCAGTGCAAATTGGAGGAACAGCGCCTCATATTTCGCTTGGGTAGTTTACACCCCAGCGGTGTGAACATTGAATTCTCTAACTTCAGATAACCCTTGCTTTCTCTCTCCATCCCCTTCCCTTTCCCAGTTCTCCCACTAGTCTTACTGTCTCCGATTACATTCTATCTTTGTCCCGCCCCCTCCCCTGACATCAGTCTGAAGAAGGGTCTCGACCCGAAACGTTGCCCATTCCTTCTCTCCAGAGATGCTGCCTCACCCACTGAGTTACTCCAACATTTTGTGTCTACGATAGATCTTTGCTTACTGAGTGTCAATCCCATCAATAAAGGGGAAATCCACTTCAAAGACTTAATCTGCTTAATCTATTTATGATAAGTTTTACATAGAACATAGACACACGAACAGGCTTTTCAGCCCATTGTGTCTGTGCCGGATATGATACCAAATTGAACTAATCCTCTCTGCACAAATGGACTGCTTATCCCTCAAATACCTGCATATCCATGTGCCTATCTAAAAACATCTCAAACACGAAATGGATGGTGAATCTGTGGAATCTGTTGCACAGAAGGCTGTGGGGGCCGAGTCAATGGATATTTTTAAGGCGGAGATTGACAAATTCTTGATTAGTACGGGTGTTAGGGGTTATGGGGAGAAGGCAGGAGAATGAGGTTGAGAGGGAACGATAGATCAGCTGTGATTGAATAGTGGAGTAGACTTGATGGGCCGAATGGCCTAATCCGGCTCCTATCGCAACAACAAAAATAATTCAAACTATAAGTATATAAGATCATGAGAGAAATGGACAGGGTGAATCCACAGATTCGGGGAATCAAGAACTAGATGATGAAGGTTTAAGGTGAGAGGGGAAAGATTTAATAGGAACATGTGAGGCTACTTTTTTATACAGAGGATGGTGCGTATATGGAAGAGCTGCCAGAGAAGGCATTTAAAGCAGGTACTATAACCACGTATAAAAGACATTTGGACAGGTACATGGATGGCAAAAATGTAGAGGGATATGGGCCAAAAGTAGACACGTGGGACTAGCATAGATGGGGCATCTTGGTAGTCCTGGGAAAGTTGGGCCAAAGGGTCTGTTTCCAAACTGTATAATTCTACGACTCTCACTACAATTTAGAAGCTAACCACTTAGGTGGCTGATGAACATTTTAAATAGAGCTTGCCAGAGGTCATTCCTACTAAATGCCACTCATCTGTGACAGTTTAAGAGTCTGCTAGCTAAGGTGTTGAGGTCCAAATGAGCTGTGTTGAATGCTGATTGATGTCATATTCTGCCTTCACTGCAATCATCCAGTGGTATCACTCTAACATTCTCATGCCTTGACCGATATGCCACAGATATCATTTTGGAGTTGCAAGGGCTTGCATAGGGCCAAAGGAACTTGTGCTATTGAGCCAACTTCAATTCTCATCTGCTTTTCTTGTGAAACAATTTTAGTTTAGCGATACAGCACAGTAACAGTTCACTGAGTCTGCGCCGACCAGCGATCCCCGTATACCAGCACTATTCTACACACTGGGGACAATTTACCATTTTTACCGAAGCCAATTAACCTACAATCCTGTAAGTCTTTGGAGTGTGGGCAGAAACCGGAGCACCCGGAGAAAACCCACTTGGTCACGGGCAGAATGCACAAACTCTGTACAGCCAACACCAGTAGCCAGGATCTGACGCTGTAAGGCAGCAACTGTTTAGCTGCACCACCGTAAGGCTGAAACGATCCATACTGACTCAAGTGAGAAGAAGGGGAGAAATCTAACACCCAGGCAACAACCATAAGGATACACACACTGCAAACATTAATTCAGAAAAATAAAATCAGCACGCTCTCGAGCCATTATCTTCACTACGATGCCAGTAGATCTGAGGCACTTAAACAACTAAAGTAGGATTAATTACACAGGCTGATTACAAGGTTATATCTCACAGCGATTTTATGTAATGCAGTGGGTCAGTGTACTTCTTATGCTGGACAATCACTGGTGTACAATAATGGTGTAATGGCTTGGCTAAATTACTTTGTAACGTGGAACATTCTTCCAAGTAGAGCAATTTCACAGACTTTGAGGCATGATTATATTCCTGCTCCAATAGGGAGTGTTATTCAAAATGACCAGACATATTTGGATGTGGAAGCAATAGGGACCCGCTGCTCAAAGACTAAGAGCATATCACAGGAACTCCATTGTAATGTGCAAACTCTTATCTTTCAGCAGTTGCAGAGCCTGTAATTCACGGAGAATGGCATCTTTGCTTTTTTTTTCTTGATAAGATTTGCCGTAGATGGCCTTTCAAAGAAGGCTGAAATCGGCATTCTAATTCTGATTCTAATGCACGAGCACAGCTTGAATGCATTAAAATAATTTCTGCGGCTGCTCTTTTCATGAAATTACTTCTATTTGCTTCCCTTGCTACTCTTTAAAGATTTTTTTTTAATGTTGGCCCAGTTTTCTTTGTCCCCTGTTTTATGTTCCAGCAAACAGAATGGGCAGATGGCCTATTCTGAGGCCCTTGTCATTTGTAGTCTTGAGCTGTCCATAAATCAGTAAATGATAGCACCCTGATCTACTTGTTTGCCAGTTTCTATTCCCCATGCTCTGGAAATGAAATGTCAATGACAATCCTGAGATTTAGAATCATTACGTTAGGTCCTTTCTGTCTTCTGCTAAAAACAGACTGAATGATCCCCCATTTAAAAAAATTAGCAACCTCCTCGTAAAGAATACAAAGCATGGAAGGTACGATTTCTGAGCAAACTATTTAACTGATATCCAAAAATAGCAATTCATACAATACATCTCCACTGATGTTACATTAATATTGATGACACATGGGTGCAGCAGTGGAGCTGCTGCCTTACAGCGCCAGATGCTAACTATGGGTGCTACCTATATGTTCTCCCTGAGACTGCGTGGGTTTTCTCCGGGTGCTTCGGGTTCTTCCTACACTCCAAAGACTTACAGGTCTGTAGGTTAATTGTAACTTGTCCCTGGTGTATAGGATAGTGTTAGTGTACAGGATGATCAGTGGTCGGCTTCGACTCGGTGTGCCAAAGGGCCCGTTACTGCACTGTCTCTAATATACAAATTAAATTATGTAAAATTGGAAATATTGTCAATCGAAATGCAACTTTACAAAACACTGTTCAGAATAGAGTAGGAGTATTGTGTGCAGTTCTGGCTGCCACATTATAAGGAGCATGTTACTGTGCTGTACTGTGATGTGAGGACACTCATCAGGATGCTGCTTTGATTGGAGGATGAGTTAATAGGAAACATTGGATAGACTAGGCTTGTTTTTCCTGGAAGGTAGGAAGCTCAGAGGTGACCTGTCAGAAGTATATAAGAGTACACAGTGCCAGAGTAACTCAGCAGGTCAGGCAGCATCTCTGGAGAACATGGATAGGTGATGCTTTGATGACTCTACCGGAAATGTCACCTATCCATGTTCTCCTGAGAGGCTGCATGATCCACTGAATAACTCCAACATTTTGTGTCATTTTGTATATTATTTGCATCTGCAGTTCCTTGTTTCTGCACTGCTAGAGTTGTATCAGATTATGGGAGGCATAAATAGGGTATTTAAAATCTTTCTCCCATGGAAGGGTTATCATTAACAAAAAGACATAGATTTAGGAGAGAGAGGTTTTAAAGGGGATTTGAAGGGTCTTTTTTGTTTTCACGCACAGTGGTTGATATCTGGAATGAGCTGGCAGAGGGGTGATGGAATTAGATGGAGTTACCACATTTCAGAGACATTTACACAGACATTTAAACTGGTGAGACTTAGAAGGATATAGCCCTAATGTGGACAAAATAAATTAGGCAATAAGGTTGACATGAATGTGGGGGTCGTAAGGGCTGGTTTCTATAGTGCACAACCATACTGTAAATACTTTGCTGTAATTACAACAAACAAATTTTGCTTGAATAATAAAATAATAAAAAGAGAAAATCCCAGTTTACGGAAAAGGTCAATTTTTTCTCATAGCCATAGGGATCCCTTGAAACCAGAGACCTTGCTTAATGTATAAATACAGGAACTTTGGAGTAAAGTCTTGTTTTGCAGGTTCATTGGATGCACACTGACTGTTGGATTAGTTCATCCATTGCATTTCAGATTAAGTAAATTAAAAAAATAAGAAACTTGATACACTTGCTAAAATTGTATACGTGCTGATGAAGGGTAGGGTTAGGGTATTTTAATTTTTTTTTTAATTTGGTTTTTTAATTTTTTTAAATTTGCAGATAATTTTCATTGAAATTAGGCAAAATGGAAATGCCAATCCCAATGTGCCAATTTGAGGACAAACATATTGGATCATTTGAGCTCTCTGCTTCAATTTGTTTTGTTTCAATGTATATAGTATTAAATGCATGGAATGATACATCTTTTGAAGGTCTACATTTGGAACCAGCTCAATAACATTTCCTAATTTTGTCACGACTGTATTAAGATTATTCCTTTCTCTGATCACTAGCTCCACAGGAATTGACTTGGAGGTATTACTGAGTTTAATGACAAGTCGTAACTGTCTGATAACACAAGAGGCTCATGCTATTTCAGGTTTTGATGCCAACATAAACAGCTAAATTCTGAAAGCAATTAGGTCTGAAAACTACAAATATAATAAAAGAAGTGCAGAAGTGAACATTATCCAAGATCTTAACAATTAGGGAATAAGGGAAGTTGTAGAGTCATAGTCATAGGCTTGGAACCAGGCCCTTCGGCCCAACTTGCCCATGCCGATCAAGATGCCCCACCTACACTAGCCCCACCTACCCATGTTAAGACCATATGCCTCTAAACTTTTCCGATCCACGTACCTGTCTGAATGTCTTTTGAATGTTGTGACCGTACCCGGTAATTATTGATGAGTAAGTTGCACTTGGCCGCACACCTTCAATACCAGCCTGATGATTGGGAATAGACCAGTTTGGCGATAATTAGCCAGATTCGATTTACTTGACATTTTGCGCACTGGATGGACATGGGTATTTTTAAACATTGCAACTTCAGTGAAAATGCCTGGCTAGAGACACGGCTTGCTCCAAAGCATGTGCTTTTAGTATTATTGTGGTAAACAGGGCAAATGGAAACATAGAAAATAGGTGCAGGAGCAGGCCATTTGGCCCTTCGAGCCTGCACCGCCATTCAATATGATCATGCTGATCATCCAACTCAGTATCCTGTACCTGCCTTCTCTCCATACCCCCTGATCCCTTCAGCCACAAGGGCCACATCCAACTCCCTCTTAAATATGGCCAACGAACTGGCCTCGACTACCTTCTGTGGCAGAGAATTCCACAGATTCACCACTCTCTGTGTGAAAAACGATTTTCTCATCTCGGTCCTAAAAGACTTCCCCCTTATCCTTAAACTCTGACCCCTTGTCCTGGACTTCCCCAACATCGGGAACAATCTTCCTGCATCTAGCCTGTCCAACCCCTTAAGAATTTTGTTAGTCTCTATGAGATCACCCCTCAATCTTCTAAATTCCAGCGAGTACAAGCCAAGTCTATCCAGTCTTCCTTCAAATGGTATGCTTGCTTTTATATGTCAGGGCATTGAGTACAGAATTAGGAAGTCATGATGCAGCTTTATCGGACTTTGGTTAGGCTGCACTTGGAGTATGGCGTGCATTTCTGGTCAATCGTTACAGGAAGGATGTGGAGGCTTTGGAAAAGCTGCAGAGGGGGTTTACCAGAATGAGGCCTGGATCAGGGGTTATTGGTACAGGGAGAGGTTAGACAGATTTGGATTGTTTTCTCTGGAACGGCGGCGGTTTTGATCAAACCTGATAGAATTATATAAAATTATGAGAGGCATAGATCGGGTAGACAGGGTAGATTTTCCCAGGATGAAAATAATCAAATACTAGAGGGTATGGGCTTAAGGTGAAAGGGAGAAGGAAGGAACCAGATAGCAAAGGGGCAGTCATATAAACATAGAAAAATAGCAGGAGTAGGCCATTCGCCCCTTCGGGCCAGCACTGCTATTCAATATGATCATGGCTGATCAACTAAAATCAGTACCTCGTTCCTGCTTTTTCCCCGATATCCCTTAATTCAGTTAATTAGCTGTATCTCTCTCTTGAAAACATCGTGTTCATCGGGTACACATCACATTCCAGGTACCTACCATTCACGGAATAAAAACTTTACATCTCCATGCCCTGCACATCTCCTTTAAAATTTGCTCCTCTCACCTTAAAGCTATAAATCATTGGCTGTGGAGCCAGGCAGACTTTCTGAGATCATGAAAACTGCTCTGTAACTGTAAACAATAACTTTAACTGGAAAGTTAAAGTTATGGATGAATGGGAATTGGGAGAGCTTTGTTGATTTAGAGGATGTTTCCACTAGTGGGAGAGTCTAGGACAAGGGTTCCCAACCTGGGGTAAATTTACCCCCAAGGGGTACATTTGATGATTCTGGATTTGTACATATTTTTTCTCATTGACTGACTGTGTTTGGTTCTGGTATCTGTTCATCATTAGTTGTTCATAAATAAGTGAAATAATATTGTTATATGCTATTAAAGTTGCCAGGGGTAAACGGGACGAAAAAGATTGGGAGCCCCTGGTCTAGGACCTGAGGTCATAGCCTCAGAATTAAAGATTGTTCCTTTAGGAGATAAGGAGGAATTTATTTAGTCAGAGGGTGTTGAATCTGTGGAATTCATTGCCACAAAGGAGGCCAAGTCAATGGATATTTTTAAGGCAGAGATAGATAGATTCTTGATTAGTACTGGTGTAAGTGGTAATGGGGAGAAGACAGAAGAACAGGGTTAGAAGGGAGAGATAGATCAGCCCTGACTGAATGGCGTAGACTTGATTGGCCGAATGGCCCAATTCTGCTCACATCACTTGTGAACATGAACTTTTTGCTATGTTGGCTGAAAACACCACATGTGGCAGCTGGAATTCTCAAAGGAGGACCCTGAAGATCATCAAGTTCAACAAAACCAAAACAATAACCAAACCAAGCTAAAGAATACTCACTGTAAGATGCCACTCGCCTCTGGGGTTCTCTCCCCAAGAATGGACAGTCATGAATGTCCAGTTGTTTAGTCCCATCTTGGAGTTGTCAAGCATACGGACTTTAAGGAGTTCAGATACAGAACCAAATGGTGAGGTGAGAGAAATGCTGAGGTCACCGCGGCAGAAGGATGACATAGTAGCAGTCACCTGAAAAAGATAAAATACTTTAGCATTAACAAGATGGAACAAAGCTGCCTACCCACTGAGCTGATAACACCATAGAATCATACCGCATTGAAACAGGCCCTTTGGCCCAACTAGTCCAAGGCGACCAGGATGCCCCATCTAAGCCAGCCCCTTTTTCCCCACATTTGGCCCATCCCCTTCTAAGTTGCCTAAGCACGTACCTGTTCAACTGTCTTTCAAATGCTGTCATTATGCTGCCTCAGTTACTACTTCTGGCAGTGCTTTGTATATACTCACCACCCTCTGAGTGCAAATGTTGCCCTCAGGTCTGTATTAAATCTTGCCCTTCTCACCTTGCGCCCCTGGAAGATCACCTTGAGCCCCTGGAAGATCATCCCTCAGCATCCTGCGATCCAAGGAATAAAACCCAAGCCTGCCTGACCTCTCTGAAGGTCGGGCAGGCTTGTGGCAGCACAGTGGCGCAGCGGTAGAGTTGATGCCTTACAGCACCAGAGACCCGGGTTCGATCCTGACTATGGGTGCTGTCTGTACAGAGTATGTACGTTCTCCCTGTGACCGTGTGGATTTTCGTCGGGTGATCTGGTTGCCTCCCATACTCCTAAGACGTGCAGGTTTGTACGTAAATTGGTTTCGGTAAAATTGTAAATTGTCCCTTGTGTGTAGTATAGTGCTAGTGAATGGGGTGATCTCTGGTTGGTGCAGTCACGGTGGGCCGAAAGGCCTGTTTCCATGCCGTATCTCTAAAGTCTAAAGATGCTGCCTGACCCCTAAGTCCCTCCAACAATTTGTGTCTGAGACTAACCTCAGTGTTGTGTAGGAAAGAACTGCTGTTGCTGATGTAGTCACAAAAATCGAAGGTAGTCACAAAATACTGGAGTAACTCAGCGGGACAGGCAGCATCTCCGGAGAGAAGGACTAGGTGACATTTCGGGTCGAGACCCTTCTTCAGACTGATGTCAGGGGAGTGGGCGGGACGGAGATAGAATGTAGTCGGAGATGTTTAAACTGGTGGGAGAACTGGGAAGGGGAGGGGATGGAGAGAAAGGGAAAGCAAGGGCTATTTGAAGTTCGTGAAGTCAATGTTCATACCGCTGGGATGTAAGCTATCCAAGCGAAATATGAGGTGCTGTTTCTCAAATTTGTGTCGGGCCTCACTCTGACAATGGAGGAGGCCCACGACAGAAAGGTCAGATTGGGAATGGGAGGGGGAGTTAAGGTGCTGAGCAACGAGGAGATCAGATAGGTTAAGGCGAACTGAGTGGAGGTGTTCAGCGAAACGATCGCCGAGCCTGCCATTGGTATCGCCGATATACAGGCATTGACACCTGGAGCAGCGGATACAGTAGATGAGGTTGGAGGAAATGCAAGTGAATCTCTGCCTCACCTGGAAAGACTGTTGGGATCCTTGGATAGATTCGCGGGGGGAGGCAAAGGGACACGTGTTGCATCTCCTGAAGTTGCAGGGGAAAGTACCTGGGGAGGGGTTGGTTTGGGTGGGAAGGGACGAGTTGACCAGGAAATTATGGAGGGAATGGTCTCTGTGGAAAACAGAAAGGGGTGGAGATGGGAAGATGTGGCCAGTAGTGGGATCCAGTTGGAGGTGGCAAAAATGTTGGAGGATTATATGCTGTATGTGACAGCTGATGGGGTAGAAGGTGAGGACAAGGGGGACTCTGCCCTTGTTACGAATGGGGGGAGGGGGAGCAAGAGCAGAGCAGCAGGATATCAAGGAGACCCTAGTGAGAGCCTCATCTATATTGGAAGGAGGGAACCCCTGTTCCCTAAAGAATGAGGACATCTCTGATGACCTGGTATGGAAAACCTATCGAGGAGACCTTCAGTGTTGTTTTGTGGGATCTTGGTACACATAAACTGGCTTCCACATTTATTCACATAACAACAGTGACCTGAACTTCAAAGAAGAACCCATTGTTTGGGACATCCTGCTGGCATGTTAAGTGCAAGTTATTTCTTAAATTTAATTTCTGTTGCTTTTTCTGGAAATTGCTATCCTGCCGGCAATAATCCCAGCATCGAGCACACTGTGCAGCATCTGTTTACCAGCTTGCTGTCCTGTTATTAAAGGTGGCACATTAGAAAACCTTAAAGTTTCCTGAGACCAAACTAAAAAATGATTTGTGGTCTGAACAACTTCCCTTCAAATCTGAGTGCCATATAAACGTAGGTGGCACAATGCCACATCCAAAGATCTAAAAGGGAGACACAGTGACACAGTGGTAGAGCTGCTGCCTAATGCCCCTGTCCCACTTAGGAAACCTGAACGGAAACCTCTGGAGACTTTGCGCCCCACCCAAGGTTTCTGTGCGGTTCCTGGAGGTTTTTGCCAGTCTCCCTAATGGTCAAAAGTGGTTTCCGCTTCTATGTTCCGGCGATTATTTAAAAAAATTTAAAAGCGGCTGCGACTAAAAATAGGTTGCCGTTTTAAAAATCGGTAATTCTTTAGTCAAAGCCGATTTGAAGCTAGTTGAAGGTGGCTGCCGGAGGTTGCAGGTAAGACCTCCCTGGTGGAATAAAACTGGGTGAAAAAAAGGTCTTACCTTCCACTACCTGCAACCTCTGGCAAAAACCTCCGGAACCGCACGGAAACCTTGGGTGGGGCGCAAAGTCTCCAGAGGTTTCCATTCAGGTTTCCTAAGTGGGACAGGGGCATTATAGCGCCAGAGACCCGTATTCGATCCTGACTACGGGTGCTGTCTGGACGGAATTTGTACGTTCTCCCTGTGAACCAATTGGGTTTTCTTCGGGTGCTCCGGCTTCCTCCCACACTCCAAAGATATACAGGTTTGTAGGTTAATTGGCTTCAGTAAAATTGTAACCTCGTGTGTAGGTTAGTGCTAGTCTATGGGGTGATTGCAGGTTGGCGCAGACGGTGGGCCGAAGGGCCTGTTTCCATGTCTCATAGCACAATAGAATGTTTTGGTGCAACTCTGCCATTTCCCAGGGCAATTTATAAAGTCATTAAAGCACAGTCATTGGTGAGTATAACAACCATTTTTTAATACGACAATATGTGCCAAACTGCAATATATGTCCAATTAATTTGTTTTTTGCTGGTATTGGTTGAACATTAAGCATTTGAGCAAACTTTAAGCATTATCTACATCATTGGAGACGCTCGGACATCTACGTTCAGACTTTATCTTGCACGGAATTTTTTTTTTTTTTTGTTAAATATTTTTATTAGACGCAAATACATGTTAAAAGAATATACTTATACATTTGTAATATTATTAATATTAACAATGTCTTATTTGTATTTCTATACATTTTCTTGTTTTTATTGCAGATAGGAAAAAATAAAGTAAAAATAGAAAATCAAAAAAAAGACTGGAGTGTTAAACAGGTTATCCATCATTGGAGATATATCCATGATTTGTTATATATGATTCTTCATCCATTCCTTTATTCAGGCTTCAGTCAGGCTCGCGCACCGAGCAATTTTGACCCTTTAAATATTCAATAAATGGAGACCATATCCCTCTGAAAAGATCCAACTTGTCCAGTAGGACAAGCCTTAATCTTTCCAGATGAAGTGTCTCAGACATTCCTGTAATCCACATTTTGGTCGTGGGGGATGTAGGACCTTTCCAGAATTTCAATATTAATTTTTTCCAAATTATTAAACTGTAATCAATAAAAATTCTTTGATTCATTGTTATTAATTGATCTGTTTCTAATATTCCCAATATTATAAATTTTGAGTCAGGGATCAGATTCATATTAACAACATTCAAAATTATCTTAAATATTTCTGTCCAAAATTTAGTAATTTTTATACAATTTGTAAATGAATGCGTTAAGTTAGCTTCTTAGTGCTGACATTTATCACATATGGCAAAAACATTTGAAAAAATACTATGTAATTTGGATTTTGAATAATGTAATCTATGTAATATTTTAAATTGTATAAGAGAGTGTCTAGCATTTAATGAACAATGGTGTATATGTTGTAAGCTTTCATCCCATACTTCTAGTCTGATTAATTGACCTAATTCGTTTTCCCATAATTGCCTATATATTTCTGTCATTGGGACATCGTTTTCCAATAAAATGTTATAAATATATGATATCAATTTTTCTGTGTTTGGGTGTTTATTTAGACATTCATCTAAAATTTCTGTCTTTCTATTTCTGATTTCTTGTGTGTTTGCTTTTACATAGTCTCTAATTTGTAAATATTTAAAGTAATCTTTTGAATGTAATCCATGAATTTGTTGTAATTCTTGAAATGACATGAAGGAGTTTTCCCTATGGAGATCGCCCATCTTATTATCTTATTTTGACATGAGAATTAAGGGACAGAGGTTTTGGGGTAACGTGAGGGGGAACTTCTTTACTCAGAGGGTGGTGGCTGTGTGGAATGAGCTTCCAGCAGAAGTGGTGGAGGCAGGATCGATTTTAACATTTAAGAGTAAAGTGGATAGGTATATGGACATGAAGGGAATGGAGGGGTATGGTCTGAGTGCAGGTAGAGGGGACTAGGGGAAAACAAATGGTCGGCACGGACTGGAAGGGCCGAGAGGGCCTGTTTCCGTGCTGTAATTGTTATATGGTTATATGGTTATATGTTATTAATTCCAGTTTTTCCATTGTAAATGCCTTTGTCCATGATTAAAGGTTTAAATGTAACGTTATTTACAATGGTAAGGGCTAGTGGTATACATTTCAATTTTAATGTTTTCTTTATTTGTTTCCAGATACGTATCCCACTTTTTATTATAGGATTTTCACTATAGATTTTCTTACCTAGTTTAATATTAGCGAATAAAATTGAGCTAATTTCAAAAGACGAACAATCTTCTTTTTCCATTTTTAACCAGATTGGTTGTTATTCTGTCTCTACTAACCAAAAATTTATATTTTTAATATTAACTGCCCAGTAATAAAACATAAAGTTTGGCAGTGCTAGACCTCCATTGATTTTTGATTTACATAAATGTTTTTTATTTATTCTATGGCTCTTATAATCCCTGATAAAGTTGGTGACTATAGAATCAACCTTCTTAAAGAAATTTTAGGAAGATATATCAGAATCAATTGGAAGAGATATAGTAATTGCGGGAGAAAAATCATTTTTATTGCATTAATTCTACCTAGCATTGAAATAGGTAATGTTTTCCAATATAAAATATTCTTATTTAATTTATTCAATAAAAGTGGAAAATTGGATTTAAATAAAGAATCAAATCTTTTTGTTACATAAATTCCAAGATATTTGATTTTTTCGTTTGCTATCTTAAAAGGAAATTGTTGTAATATATGTATTTACCATTATTGACATGTTCACTTTTATTCCAATTAATACTATATCCTGAAAATAATCCAAATTCAGTTATTAATTTTAGTAAATTTGGAATACTAATTTCCGGCTTTGTAATATAAAGTAATACATCATTCGCATATAAGGAGATTTTATTTTCAGTATCTCTGGTGTCATACCCATATATTTCAGGATGTAATCTCACATGTTGAGCTAATGGTTCTATTGCAAGTGCAAACAATAGCGGGGATAAAGGACAACCTTGTCTGCAGCCTTGGAATAAATTAAATTTAGTTGATAGCATTTGATTTGTTAGTATTCTGGCTGTTGGATTAGTGTATAATAATTTAACCCAAGTAATAAACTTCTCTCCCAACTTAAAAGTTTCCATAACCGAAAACAAGTAAGATCATTACACCTGGTCAAAGGCTTTCTCCGCATCTAACGATATAATTACTAGGTCTTTATTAATACCTCTTTTCGAATATATAATATTGAATAATCGTCTCAGGTTAAATGAGGAATATTGTTTGGTATAAATCCTGTTTGATCCGGGTGAATTAATTTATTAATAACTGTGCTTAGTCTTTGTGCTAATATTTTGGTTAGTATCCTTGCACGAAAATTTATTCATGTTTTTCCCTTTATCATGCATCTCTACACTGTGGACGGCTCAATTGTAATCATGTATTGTCTTTCCGCTGAGCAGTTAGCACCAACAAAAGCTTTTCACTATACGTCAGTACACGTGACAATAAATTAAACTCAATCTCATTTGATATTCCCAACTCCACTTTAAATAATTTAATTTAGAAGGAGGGCCCCAACCCAAAATATCATCTATCCCATGTTCTCCAGGGATGCTGCCTGACCCGCTGATTTACTCCAGCACTTTGTGTCTTAGTTTAGTTTAGTTTAGAGATAGAGCATGGAAACAGGCCTTTCGGCCCAGAGTCCACGCCAACCATTGATCACCTGCTCACAGTAGTTCTATGTTATCTCACTTACCCACTTCCCGCCCATTGGGGACAATTTACAGAGGCCGTTTAACCGAAAAAGCTGCAAGTCTTTGGGATGTGGGTGGAAACTGGAGCACCTGGAGAAAACCCATGGGGTCACAAGGAGAAAGTGCAAATTCCACACAGCCAGCACCCGAATTGAACCCAGGTCTCTGGCGCGGTGAGTGAGCAGCTCTACCTACAAACTTTAATGTTTAATAAACTACATGTCGGTTTAATACCACAAATAAAGGATGGCATCTCCAATAATGCAGCAGCCCCTCAGCACTGCCGCGGATAATCTGCTTAAATTAAATTATGTGCATAAATCCTTGAAAGGGGCTTGATCGTACAACCTTGAATCTGTGACTAACACGCTGAATCATGAGACACTGCATAATCTATTACAGTGAAACAAAGTACAAGATTTGGAGTACTTGTACAGTAATTGATAAGAAGGACCCTAAAATAAATAGATCTGACCTCTATTGTGGCAATTTTTAATTGCGGAGAAGAAACATTTAATTATCTTGAACTAGTCAATTGATCAACCAATGAAATTAGAAAAGATCAGTAGAACGAAAGTCATGCCAAAACAGTTACTGTATGTATCAATGTTGGCAAGCAGTGGCTTCCAAATAAATCTTCAATCTTTTATTGGATTACACCATAAACAATCCTATTATTAGCTTCTGTTATCAGCAGGTTGAAAGTGCTGAATTGCTCTGAATTCTGGTTAATCTGATAAAATTACAGGCAGACGGATATAACAGGCAAAATTATTTTTTTCAAACTTAAATGTCAGTGAAAATATTTATTAGTGTTTACACAAAAAATTCTGACTGCATAATTTTATTTATGTCAGCCATTGCTTGCTTTATTTGTTGACGTTTTATAAAATATGGTTAGACTGGTAAAAGCTGTCTCTCTCACCTGCACATGCTCGAGTGTGTCAATCGAGTTCTCTGTTCCCAGGCACGCATTTGTTTTCAGACTCAGCGTCAGAGAACCATTTCTGGGAATAACTCTGGAGGATTGGGAAGAGAGAAGAGAAAAATAGTCATTTTGCCGAAACAGGAGCGTTTAAAGAAAACCGCACATTCCACTCATTTAGATGGTACAGATCCAGCATTGTTAGGTAGTGCCCCCTGCTTTTTTTTTCCGCTATATCTTTCAAATGTTCTGTCTATTTAACAAAAATTCTCTTTCTGGGAAAGAGGCTTGAAAGTGAGTTGCAGGTCAAGGCAATAATTACCTGCTGCTCGGGATGCTCTCTGATGGCTCGTTCTACCTTTGCAGCCATGCATCCCCCAGTCACCCGGGACTGCCTGTTACCTATTCTAGTCACATCACTTTTTGCTGATGACAGCATCGTGCCCTCATCCATCACATTTACATTTCAAAATGCCACACTGCTGGTATTGATTAATTATTAACAACTCTGGTCACTTGCGGGGATTATCAAGGCTTGAGTCTGGGTTATTGTCCTCTCTCATTTCCATACTCTTCTTTATACATATATTCTTTACAATGTTGATTAAATCTGCCGTTTAGATCTAATTATTTGGCTGCAATAGCGACAGTCGCCAAATGACATCAACTGGTAAAATACATGATGAAGAAATAATGGATGTTGCAGAATGGTGATCCCTATTCTGGTGTAAATAACAACAGGGAGTGTTGGAAATACTCAGTAGATCAGTCAGCATAAGTGGAGAAATAAATGGTTTTTATGTTGAACTGGAAAATATAGGAAATGAGGCATGTTTTAAGTTACGTAAAAGGAGTCGGGGAGGGAGAATAAAAAGGGCAACAGACCCAAAACGCTGACCCTAAGCCCACTCCACAGATACCACCTAACCTAATGAGTTCCCCCAGTCATATTCTCTTGCACCAGAACTCATGATTCACTTTGGAGTTAGACACAAAATGCTGGAGTAACTCAGCGAGTCAAGCAGCATTCCTGGAGGAAATGAATAGGTGATGTTTCGGGTCGAGACTGAGAGGGAAACTAGAGATATGAAGAGGTACAAAGAACAAATGAATGAAAGGTATGCAAAAGGACAAGGCAAAGCCAGCAACAATGATCAAGGAACGTTGGAGCCCACGTAGGCCAACGCAGTATCTGCCACTATTTCAGATTCCTGGCATCTGAAAATGTACTGATTTACATTTACAGTTTGCTTTAGATTAGCTGATCGCAACCCCGAGGCATTGTGACGAGCAATCTCTGGAAGAGACCAGGGGGACAATGTTCAGAGATCCCTTCCTGCCGTTTCCAGTAGAGGAGAGAGCTACAAGTGGGCATGCCTGATGAGACCAGGGTTCAGATCAATGATAGTTTACCCCTCAATCAAGCCACCCTGATTGTGTGTGACAGTTGTGTGTAGGTATAGGTTGAAAGTTGAAACTGTGAGATATGAACCACAACAGTTGCTGAAAATCTGCGGCGTTGAAGAATACTGGAAAAGCCCAGAAAACCAAACAGGATACATGGCCACATAGAAGCTCTGTCACATCAAATCTAGCCAGGAACTGAATAACTAAATATTGTAGAGATAGACAGAATAAGTTAGAGTAACACAGTGGGTCAGGCAGCATCTCTGGAAAAAATGAATAGGTGATGTTTCAGGTTGGGACCAGTCTTCAGAATAAATATTGCAAATGACGGAAACAAACAATGTGAAGCAAAGTACCTTCCTACACATTTTGTCTTCCCCACTGCCAACAATGTTTGTACATTTTCCCGTGACTTGTGTGGGATTTCTCTGGGAGCACCAGTTTCCTTCTACACTCCAAAGATTGTAGGTTAATTGGCCTTGGTAAAATTGTAATTTGTCCCTGGTGTGTAGGATAGTGAGTGTGCAAGGATTACTGGTCGGAGTGGACTCGGTGGATCGAAGGGCTTGTTTCTGTGTTGTATCTCTAAACTAAACTAAATCAGTGAGGAGGGGCGACAAAAATGCTCACTTATCTCGGTACATTCTGTATGAGATAAATATGCCATTACCAATACCAATTTCTGACAATGGATCCTAGATCTTTTAGGGGTGATCTTATAGAGGTGTATATGATGATGAGAGGATTAGATAGAGTAAATGTACAGAGTAAGGGAATCGAGAGCCAGAGGGACATTAGTTTAAGGTGAGAGGAAAGATTTAATAGGATCTCGAGGGGAAATCTTTTTACACTGCCAGAGTAGTTGGGTGAGGCAGGTACTAGCACAACATTTAAGAAACATTTGGAAAGGTATATGGATGGGAAAGGTTTGAAGAGATATGGGTTAAACGCAGGCAGGTGGGACTAGTGTACAGTGGCTTGCAAAGGTTTTCATACCCCTTGAACTTTTCCACATTTTGTCACGTTACAACCACAAACGTAAATGTATTTTATTGGGATTTTATGTGATATACCAACACAAAGTGGTGCATAATTGTGAAGTGGAAGAAAAATGATACATGGTTTCCAAATGTTATTACAAAAAAAAACTGAAAAGTGTGGCGTGCCCCCCCGAGTCAATACTTTGTAGAACCACCTTTCGCTGCGATTACAGCTGCAAGTCTTTTGGAGTATGTCTCTACCAGCTTTGCACATCTAGAGACTGATATTTTTGCCCATTCCTCTTTGCAAAATAGCTCAAGCTCAGTCAGATTGGATGGAGAGCGTCTGTGAACAGCAATTTTCAAGTCTTGCCAGAGATTCTCAATTGGATTGAGGTCTGGACTTTGACTGGGCCATTCTAACATATGATTATACTTTGATCTAAACCATTCCATTGTAGCTCTGGCTGTATGTTTAGGGTCGTTGTCCTGCTGGAAGGTGAACCTCCGCCCCAGTCTCAAGTCTTTCGCAGACTCTAACAGGTTGTCTTCCAAGATTGCCCTGTATTTGGCTCCATCCATCTTCCCACCAACTCTGACTAGCTTCCCAGTCCCTGCTGCAGAAAAGCATCCCCACAGCATGATGCTGCCACCACCATGTTTCACAGTGGGGATGGTGTGTTCAGGGTGATGTGCAGTGTTAGTTTTCCACCACACATAGCGTTTTGCATTTAGGCCAAAAACTTCAATTTTGGTCTCATCAGACCAGAGCACCTTCCTCCACATGTTTGCTGTGTCCCCCACGTGGCTTGTGGCAAGCTGCAAACGGGACTTCTTATGGTTTTGTTTCAACAATGGCTTTCTTCTTGCCACTGATCCATAAAGGCCCAATTTATGGAGTACACGACTAATAGTTGTCCTGTGGACAGATTCTCCCACCTGAGCTGTGGATCTCTACACCTCCTCCAGAGTTACCATAGGCCTCTTGGCTGCTTCTCTGATAAATGCTCTCCTTGCCCGGCCTGTCAGTTTAGGTGGACAGCCATGTCTCGGTAGGTTTGCATTTGTGCCATACTCTTTCCATTTTCGGATGATGGATTGAACAGTGCTCCGTGAGATGTTCAAAGCTTGGGATATTTTTTTATAACCTAACCCTGCTTTAAACTTCTCCTCAACTTTATTCCTTACCTGTCTGGTGCGTTCCTTGGGCTTCATGATGCTGTTTGTTCACTAATGTTCTCTAACAAACCTCTGAGGCCTTCACAGAACAGCTGTATTTATACTGAGATTAGATTACACACAAGTGGACTCTATTTACTAATTAGGTGACTTCTGAAGGCAATTGGTTGCACTGGATTTTATTTAGGGGTATCAGAGTAAAGGGGGCTGAATACTTTTGCACGCCACACTTTTCAGTTTTTTATTTGTAAAAAAATTTGAAAACCATGTATCATTTTCCTTCCGCTTCACAATTATGCGCCACTTTGTGTTGGTCTATCACAAAAAATTCCAATAAAATACATTTACATTTGTGGTTGTAACGTGACAAAATGTGGAATAGTTCAAGGGGCATGAAAACTTTTGCAAGCTACTGTAGATGGGGCAAGATGGCCAGCATGGGCTAGTTGGGCTGAATGGCCTCTTTCCAAGTGTACGACTCTATGATATGTTAAATGTTTCTCGTTCTGCAGATACTGCCTGACGTTCAGAGTTTCCAAGGTTTTCTATTTTTATTTCTAACATCATCAGTCATTCTCTTAATTCTCATGTTTCAACTATCTGTTTGTTAACCAGCCAAATCATCCAACATTTTTGTTAATAAATCCTGCGATGTGGGGGTGTAACACCAAATTTCTGGCCATGCTTAGCATAATATCACTGGCTTCAGTTACCTTGGTAACTATAATGCTTTGAAAACTACAGGACCATTTTTAAAAAAGTTAAAAATACAGGTGCATGGGAACTGCTAGTAATTAGAGTAATTTCCCCCTCAGGAAAAAATCTAAATATAAAAAGATGCAGGGGCTGTAAATCTGAAATAAAACCCAGAAAAACACCTCATGTTTTCAGCATCCGTGGAGAGAAAAGTAAAGATCACGTTTTAGATCAATGACCTTTCATCACAAGATAGACACAACTTGCTGGAGTAACTCAACGGGTCAGGCAGCATCTCTGGAGAAAAAGAATAGGTGATGTTTTGGGTCAGAGCCCTTCTTCAGACTTAAAGTAGAGGTAGGGGGGAAATAAACTGGAGGCAAGAAAAGGCCGGAACAAATCAGGGCCAGCAACACGTGACCTCAGGAAAGATGGAGCCAATACTGGCCCATGTTGGCTGGGACGGTGTGATAACAAGAGGAACCCAAGGATGCGACCAGTGGAACTAGTAAGACAACTAGGGAAGGGGAGGGGAAAGGGAAAGAGGGGAGGACAGGGAATGCAGGATTTCCTTGAAATAGAGCCATTATAGGCTTTACCCTTCCTGCCATCAGTTGCTGACCCTGATCTGGCCTTTTCCCCCCTCCAGTTTATTCCCACCCCCCACCCCATCTCTACTTTCAGTCTGAAGAAGGGTTGAGACCCGAAACGTTACCTATTCGTTATCTCCAAAGCTTATTCTTGACTCGCTGAGTTACTCCAGCATTTTGTATCTACATTTGGTACAAACTAGCATCTGCAGTTACCCCCTGCATGACCTTTCATCACAAGCCTATTATGTGCTAAGATTTAATTCTTGATTTCTTCATGCTCTACTATATATATTCATAATCTGTAATGATCTTATATATTTATCGAAATGGAGTCAGTCCAATATAGTTATTTTTGGAAATCAAGCAACTTACTTTTCTGATCGAAAATCATAATTATTTGAACACTGCTGTTGAGATCCCAATGGTTTCAACTTAAGAGCTTCCTTCAGCATTCGCCCAGCATCAATCATACCAAATCCATACCTGTGGACAAAAAGAATTATACATATTGAATGTAAACTGTTAGAATGGCAAAATTGTAAGCACTGCCCCAGCCTAGAGAAATAAATATGCATATTATGATACAACCATACTGAAATGGCAGTCACCAAAAAATCTGGGGATATTAGAACATAAAACAGTACAGCACAGGATCAGGCCCTTCAGCCCACAATGTCTGTGCCGAACATGATGTCAAGATAAATTAATCTCATCCATCTGCATGTAATCCATGTCCCTCCATTCCCTGCATAGCCATGTGACCATCTAAAAGCCTCTTAAACTCTATCCTTATTCTGCTTAATATCAATACTCTGCTTGGATACAACCCAACAATATGACCACTGAATCCTCCAATTTTCAGTAACTAAATAACCCTGCATTACTACATACCTTCTCTCCCCTCCCCCCCCCCCCCCCCCCCCCACCTCCCCGTGACCGACCTGGACTCATACACATTTCTCCCTTCCACGTCGTCTTCTACCTACATTCCTTCTTGTGTGGGAGAAACGTTCGTCTTGGTGGGAGAAACGTTCTTAGTCTCTTCCTTTTGGGGGGACGTGATTTTTCTTGTTGAAACCCCCGTCTCCGTCTGCGCTGAGGTCTATCACGGAGCTGGCGGCCTCCAACTCTAGCTGCGACCGACCCGGAGACAGAGCCAGCCAGGACTTACCAGCGCGGGGCTGGCTGACTTCGGGGCTGTGGCAGGTTCAGGCATTCCGGCGGTCCGACTCGGAGCCGTGGCGGCTTTCCGGTGGTGGTGGCGGCGGCAGCGACTTCGGAGGTTCGGCCGTGGGCCCAATGGACGACATCGTCGGGAGCTCGCAGGTCACAGGTTGGTGACCTGTTTTTCCGGAGCTCCCGCGGCAACAGGTGCGTCCGCTGGACTGGAGAGCGGCAGCTTCGGCAGCTTCCACCGCCCCGGACCAGTTGAACTGGCCCGCTCGCGGAGCGCAGTTCACCCGCGGGACTTATTTACATCACCCGGTGCGGTCACAGCATCGGAGGCCCGGGTCGCCTCAGCGCAGAGGAAGAGGAAGAGGAAGAAGGGAAGAGACAAAGACAAGATTTTTGCTTTCCACCACAGTGAGGAGGTGTCTGGTGAACTCACTGTGGTGGATGTTAAATATGTGTTTATTGTGTGTTTTTGTTATTTACTATATGTATGACTGCAGGCAACGAAATTTCGTTCAGACCGCAACGTCTGAATGACAATAAAGTTTTCCAAGTTCCAAGTTCTTCCAGCTTCACAATTTGCTATTCCTCAACCCTTCCTTCTCACAACCTCTGTGTTTTCATCTCTGGGCTTTGTCCAACCGTCTGCCTTTCAAAAAACTCTCCTCACCTCTATCAACCTATTACCTGCCAGGCTTTGGCCTGCCCCTCCTCTCTTCCAGCTTTCTGTCCCTCCCCCCTACAATCAGTCTAAAGAAGGGTCCTGACCCAAAACGTCACCTGTCCATGTTCTCCAGAGATGCTGCCTGACACGCTGAGTTATGTCAGCACTTCATGTCTTTTGTTGTAAACCGTAATCTGTTGTTCCATGTTTCTACTTAAAAGCTATTGTTAATCATTTGACTCATGTGGCAGCACTTAAATAATCTTAGGAAACTATTCCTAACTCATGTTCCACGATTCTTTTAAACACAAACTATTATTCTGATAAAGTGTCCCAGACATTATATTAATGATAATTTAAGAGACTATTTGGAACTAGTTGCTAACATCGAGGATTATCGTCCTGTTTTTCAGCTGTTTCCATCCCAATCTCTAAACTCCCTTCATGAACCAGCAATACACTTCAGGAAGAAAAAAGGTTACACACTGCTGAGAAGAAAGTGCGGCATGGTGGCGCAGCGGTAGAATTGCAACTTACAGCGCCAGAGACCCAGGTTCGATTCTGACTATGGGTGCTGTTTGTACGGAGTTTGTACGTTCTCCCTGTAACTGTGTAGGTTTCCTCTGAATGCTCCGGGTTCCTCCGGTTTCCTCCCACATTCCAAAGATGTGCAGGCTTGTAGGTTAATTGGCTTCTGTAAATTGACCCTAGTGTGTAGGATGTAAAACTGGGATAACATAGAACTAGTGTACGGGTGATCATTGGTCAGTGTGGACTAGGTGGGCTGAAGGGCCTGTTTCGAGGCTTCATCTCTAAATTAAACTAAACCAAGAGAACCAGCGATAGAGTCATAGAGTGATACAGTGTGGAAACAGGCCCTTCGGCCCAACTTGCCCACACCGGCCAACATATCCCAGCTGCACTAGTCCCATCTGCCAGCATTTGGTCCATATCCCTCCAAACCTGTCCTATCCATGTGCCTATCTTAATGCTTCTTAAATGTTTGGATAGTCCCTGCCTCAACTACCTCCTCTGGCAGCTTGTTCCATACATCCACCACCCTTGAAAAAGTTACCCCTCAGATTCCTATTAAATCTTTTCCCCTTCACCTTAAACCTATGTCCTCTGGTCCTCGATTTACCTACACTGGGCAAGAGACACTGTGCATCTACCTGGTCTATTCCTCTCATAATCTTATACACCTCTATAAGATCACTCCTCATCCTCCTGCGCTCCAAGGAATAGAGTCTCAGCCTACTCAACCTCTGCCTATAGCTCAGACCCTCTAATCCTGGCAACTTCATTAATCTTTTCTGTACACTTTCCAGCTTGACAACATCTTTCCTATAACATGGTGCCCAGATCTGAACACAATACTCTAAATGTGGCCTCACTATGGTCTTAAACAACTGCAACATGACCTCCCGCCTTCTATACTCAATACTCTGGCTGATGAAGGCCAATGTGCCTAAAGCCTTTTTGACCACCCTATCTACCTGCAACTCCACCCTCAGGAAACGATGCACCTGCACTCCTAAATCCCTCCGCTCTGCAACACTCCCCAGAGCCCTGCAATTCACTGTGTAGGTCCTGCCCACATTATAGCAATGTTACAACATTTTGAGATTTAAAAAATCAAGTCTGCAATTTATCCCATCAGATAAAGCATAAAAAGGAGTTTAAATTGACACCTAATTCACTTTCATATCTTCAGTATTAAAAAAGTTATGGCCATTTTCATACTCAGAAATTAGCATCTTGTTCCCTATTGCTTTTCCATTGACTTAACACAAAAGCTGTGATCAAGGACAGTCAAAAGCCCAAAAACTCTTAAAAATTAAGAGAACTGAATGAAATGTTCAGTTATTATAGATTGAAGCATTCTGAAACAAATATGAAACAATCTTACTTGGATGACCTGGAATTAAAGCATATAATTAGTTAGTTACCTAATTGTAGCTAATTACAAAATTCAATTACTAGATCTAAACATCTATTCATTTCTTAAGAAAAGGTTAACATTTAAAAAAAACCTAAGTGTCCAAATAACATTCACACAATAATTCACAATATAACAAGATTTTTAAATCTCATTGTCATGAATTTATAGGCCAAATGGAAGGAATTTAGTGTTTAATTCCCGTAAATTTATGGCCATTTAAATCAACTTGCGAGTGGGATTTTGTGGAACGCGATGGATTGGAACGTTACGGTTTGTGGTGAATTTAACCCCCATAACGGCAGGAAAAATACTGCCGGTTCATATATTTTTTAAGTCACCTTTTCGCAACATTAAATTTTGATTAAAGGTTTCCTAAGAAGCACGTTTTTATGTAAAAATAAACGGTGTACCTTCTTTTGTCCCCTACGTAAGATCCGTCCCGTTGTCGGTGTTCACGGCTTTAGAAGATGATTTTTAAATCACTCATGCTAATACATTATTCAGCATAGTTTAAAAATAACTTCATAAAACAAATGTCGGAGCAATTTCTCTTTAGCAACTAAATCCCCTGAGATTAATCGATTTGAATGGTCTGGAGAAAAACATTTTAAACCCACCCCCCTCTTAAAGGCGCACACGGTCAGTGGCAGAACTGCAGTGCCGCTAAAGGTAAGTTTTGTAACATACCTACACATTAAACTTCCCAAAATATAACACCTCACATTTTTCTGCATTAAATTTCATCATCCATACCTCGGCCCACTTGGCCAATTGATCATGATCCTGCTGAAATGTTTGTATCATTTGCAAACTTTCTAATCTTGCCGTGTATATTCTCATCCAAATCATTGATATAGATGACAAATATACTGTTGAGAAGCATGTGTGGCACAGTGGCGCAGCGGTAGAATTGCTACTTACAGCAATTCTTTGATCTATGATGATCTATGAAGTGTTGGAGGTTACAAGCCAATGTTATTTATCAGCTGTTTATCCCTTGGTTTAAATGGCATTGTTAAATAGACTAAAATCAACAAGGACATTTTAACTCCTCTTACCATTCCCATGCTGACCTTTCTGTCCTGGGCCTCCTCCACTATCAGAGTGAGGCCACATGCAAATTGGAGGAACAGCACCTCATATTTTGCTTGGTTTGTTCACAATCTGCGGTATGAATATTGATTTCTCTAACCCCGACATTTCCTCCCTCCCTCTCCCCCTCCAAGCTCGCATCGCTATATCCCTCTTGTTATTACTCCTTCCCCAGCCAACAATGGGCCATTAAAGGCTCCACCCTTCCTGAGGACATCTGTTTCCGGCCCTGATTTGTTCTGGCCTTTTCGCACATCCAGTTTATTCCCCACCCCCTCCTCTACTTGTAGCCCGAAGAAGGGTTCCGACCTGAAACATCACCTACTCGTTTTCTCCTGAGATGCTGCCTGACCCGCTGAGTTACTCCAGCAATTTATGTCTACCAAAGGACTGAACCTATCTGTCTATAATGTATCTCATATTTGTTTAAACATAAATAAATGTGCAAAATTAATGGAGTTTTAAACAAAAAGATTGATTCCTGCTGGTTGCAGTCTGGTCATCTTTACATCACTAGTCACAGCTTATAGGAAAGAAATGACTACTGGACAGTGGGGGCAGAAGGAGAAAAATGAACCAAAGAAGACAGGAAGAAAAATCATTGAAAATAAAGATGGAATTGCAGCAGTAAGAAAGATTTGAGCACAGGATTAATACTGCTCATTGTTATTTCATGATATTTGTACCCCTAGGATGAGTACAGATACTGCTCCAATGCCTTCCAGAATAGAATTGATAACATATTTGATGTAGAATATAAAATATAACTCTTGCACTGCAGGTAAGTTCCTATGAAAAGTAGTACTGAATTTCATCAGCAGCAGTAACAAATCAGCTAAACAATTTGAAATCTCCAGAAAAGAGGTAAATAATTGGTTTTAATTATTTGTAACCATGTTAAAACAGAGGTTATAATCAATGCTGGTTTGCATTACCTCCCTCCTTGACTCCATTCAAGGACTCAAGCAGTCTTTCCAGGTGCGGCAGTGGTTCACCTGCATCTCCTCCAACCTCATCTATTGCATCCGCTGCTCTAGGTGTCAGCTGCTCTACATTGGTGAGACCAAGCGTAGGAGATCAATTGGCCATCATTTCGCCAACCTGATCTCCCGGTGGCTCAGCACTTCAACTCCCCCTCCCATTCCGAATCCGACCTTTCTGTTCTGGGCCTTCTCCATGGCCAAAGGCCCACCACAAATTGGAGGAGCAGCACCCCATGTTTCGCTTGGGCAGTTTACACCCCAGCGGTATGAACATTGACCTCCAATTTCTGGTAGAGCCTGCTTTCTCATCCCTTTCCCAGCAATCCCTCAGCCCACCGTCTCCACCTCTTCCTTTCTTCTTCCTGCCCCCCCCCCACCCTCACATCACTGAGGAAGGGTCTCGACCCGAAATATTGCCTATTTCCTTTGCTCCATAGATGCTGCCTCACCCGCTGGGTTTCTCCAGCATTTCTCGCTACCTTCGATTTTCCAGCATCTGCGGGTCCTTTTTAAACTTATAATCAATGCAAATGACTGTCTGTTTTCCAAAATCACCTGTCTTCCTCCGAATAGTGAAAGGCCTGGATAGAGTGGATGTAGTGAGTATAAACGGACACTAGACTCAGAACGTGATTCAAATACATCTTTAATCAGCACTGAAACTTAACAGCATAAAGGATGGTTAGTTGTCAGTACATCCTGGCTGCTCAGACTGCCTGCGCTGGAAACAAGTGTTAGTATAAGTGTTACAGTGGGGTGGAGTTAGAGATGCTGGCTGGTGTGTGATTGGTTAACATGCAACATCAATCTACATCCTTCCCCCTAAAGATTAAGTGTGTAAGAGCACCCATACCATGTTGTTAAACATACTCGCCATATCTGTCTGGTGGTCTACTAACACGGCCCGAACGCGTGCGGACCAAACTCTCCCCCCCCTCACCTGAAAGATGAGATGGAGAATCTGGAGATGAGAATGACGCATTGGAGGGGAGGTGCTGGTGCCTCTGGGCAAAACCAACTTGAAATGTGTACCGAGGAATTTGACCTTCTATGTCTTGAACTTTAATTCAGTTACTCTAGTTTTCTCTCGCACTCCAAAGACGTAGATTAATTGGCTGGTAAAAAATTGTAAATGTCCCTATTGTATAGGATAGTTCTAGTGTGCGGGGAGTTTGCGGGCCGAAGGACCTGCTTCCGTGCTGCATCTCTGCACTAAACTAAACAGCCTGTGAACAATTCACTGCATTTCATTCATAAAACATTTAGGCTGTTGGTAATCTGTAAAAGGGTATATTTCTTTTCTGTTTAGTATCATGTTGTTCATTGATATTTCTGGGCCCTTCCAAAGATTTTTTTTTTGGCCTTTATCTTTGGCAAAAATCAAGCATTCTCAGTTATAAGAAAGTCTTTAGGCAAATGTATCAACTTTGGTTTGTGTGATGAATTGCAACCAAATTGAAAATGACAATAAATAAAACCTGCACATTCAAAGTCGTCTATTAGTGTCCACCGTTTCACTAATCCTGGCTTTCCTCCCCATGAGATAACCAGTCATCACTGACTAATGTATTCTATTAGATGTCCACAAAGAAATTTGACTGGTCAGCAGTCTGCACAGTATCTGCTTTTAAAAGTCATATTCTTAAAGAAAACTACATGGTAGGCACGGCAAAATACACTGCCAACATGGAATTATTTTATTGCAAATATATAAAATCCAGATTTTTAAAGTGAGCATTCCCTTGATTATTTTCAACAAGAAAATGTGGAACCACAAGAAAATGGGGGTAGCACAGTGGCGTGGTGGTAGAGCTGCTGTCTCACAGCGCCAGACACCCGGGTTCGATCCTGACCACAAGTGCTGTCCGTATCGCATTTGTATGTTTGCCCTGTGACTGTGTGGATTTTCTCTGGGTGCTAAGGTTTCCAAAATGTGCAGGTTTGTAGGTTATTTGGCTTCAGTAAAATTGTAAGTTGCCCCTCGTGTGTAGGACAGTGTTAATGTGCAATGATCGCTGGTCAGCACGGTGTCAGTCGGCTGAAGGACCTGTCTCTGCAAGGTATCTCTAAAGTCTTAACGTCTAAAGAAAAATAGATTTAAACTCGCCATGATGAACAACTCATGAATTGTTCAAGAATAGCAACTGCAATGGTAACACTAGTGTAGATAGTTGGTTTTAATCATGTCTATAATATTACAATCCAAACAATAAAACTAGTATCAACCACACTAGTGAAGCATATAGTCGTGAAATAAGCCCTGGAATGTTAAAGTATATTTTAGTTTAATTCAGTTTAGAGAAAGAGGCTCTTCGCCCACCGAGTCCGCGCCGACCAGCAATCCGTGTACGCTAGCACTATCCTACACACACTTAGGGACAATTTACAATTATACTGAGCCAATTAGCCTACAAACCTGTATGTCTCTGTATTGTGGGAGGAAGCCGGCGAAAACCCAGAGAAAACCCACGCAGGTCACTGGGAGATCGTACAAACTCCATTAAGATCAAATCCGGGCCTCTGGTGCTGTAAGGCAGCAACTCTACTGCTGAGCCATTTCTATAGCTGGAGTATTTTGGATAGATCTACCAACATTTTATCAGGCAAGGTGAATAAACATTAGAAAGTAATTTATCCGTGTTATATGTGATGTATGGTTTCACGAAAGGATGTGGTGCACAGCAGAAATGTAATTTAAGGATCAGTGATAACCGTCCTCAAATGGTTCCATGACTCCATTGTTCAGAGATTGATTGAATCAAGTAATTGAAAACAATTTATTTGTATTCTTTGTAGAAAGCTTATTTTTGCTTATGTTTGCATTGGGAACTCTATAGGAGCAGAATTAAGCCATTCAGCCCATCGAGTCCACTCTTCCATTCGATCATAGCTGATCTATTTTCCCCTCTCCACCCCACACTCCTGCCTTCTACCCGTAACCTTTGACATCCTTTCCAATCAATGCATCAATATGTCAATGCGTTTATTCCATGACTAATAACGAAGACCCTCTATTTCTCTCCTCACACTAATTTAATCAGGAGCATTGGAGTGAGGGGAGAACTGATAGAATTATGTAAAGTTAGGAAAGGCATAGATAGGGTAGACAGTCAGAGCCTTTGAATCTCTGCTTTAAAAATACCCAATGACTTGGTGTCCACCAGCGTCTGTGGCAATGAATTCCACAAATTCACCACCCTCTTGCTGAAGAATCTCCTCCTCATCTCCATTCTAAAGATACATCCTTTTTATTATGAGGCTGTGCCCTCTGGTCCTGGACTTACCACTACTGGATACATCCTTTCCACATCCACTCTATCCAGGTCTTTCATTATTCGGTACGTTTCAAAGTGATCCTCCTGTACTCCAGCAAGTACAGGCCCAGAGCCATCAAACACTCCTAATACGTAAAATCAGTACCCCTTTCTTCCGCATATCCCTTGATTCCGTTAGCTCGAAGAGCTATTTACCATGGCTATCAACTAAAGAAATTCTGCTCCTATAACTTATGAACATGGTGGCTGCTTCATAACTTCAAGGGACCTGGGTTCAATTGTAGACTCAGAGTGCACGTGTGTAGAGCTTGCACATTAAAGAAAAAAAAGTAAGCAGCGCATTTAGAGAGCTATTCACAACCCTCACATACCCTTCCAAAGGAGTTTACATCAATGGAGTATTATTGAAGGGAGTCACATTTGGGATGCAGGAATTGTTTCTGTGAATCAGTTTCCATGCTGGCAGCTGCATTAAACACCACTGACGTTATAACCACTAATTTGTTTTGGATGAGTAATTACTGCCGCGGCCACCCCAGATACCTTACCTGAACAGGTGAGTGCATCAAACAATTTCCATTTTTATTTTAACCATTTGCTCATGTTTACATTGAACTTCAAATGTCAGATAGTTTTCTTACTATGTTGTTCCACGGGGAAGAAATAAAAATAATGGACCGGATTTTGAGGGTTTATTTCTGGTTTTAACTGTCAGATGCATGGGAAATTCTGTGTGATTGTGAAGTCACTGAAGTCCTGTTAGTGATAGACACAAAACTGCTGGAATAACGCAGCGGATCAGGCAGCATTTCTGAAGAAAAAGGATGGAACCCTTCTTCAGTTCTGCTGGTGGCTTCTTACTGAATGTTTAGACTGTAAACTTTAGAGGTACAACACGGAAAAAGGCCCTTTGGCCCACCGAGTCCGCGCCGACCAGCGATCACTCTGTACACTAGCACTATCCTACACACTAGGGATATTTTACAATTTACAGATGTCAATTAATCTGCAAACCTGTACATCTTTGGAGTGTGGGAGGAAACTAGAGCACCTGGAGAAAATCCACGCGGTCACAGGGAGAACGTACAAACTCCATACAGACAATGCCCATAGTCAGGATCGAACCCAGGTCTCTAGCACTGTAGGGCTGCAATTTGACTACTGCACCTCTGTGCTGCTCCTTAATGTTATGACTCTACTCTCTCCATGAACCCAGTGCAGAAGTATTGAGTTGTGGTAATTCCTCAGCACTTTCAGTGGGACATTTGCTTGAATAACCTGCACCAGAGCTTTCAGTACAAAGCAATAATTAAACAGGGCACCACTAATTTAATTTTAACATTTAACATTGGTTGAATTCACTTAAATAAATGCAGCACAAAGGCACAGCAGTGAGATCCTATTGCAGGTGCATGGCAGAAGGGGAATAGATTTTTGGCCCCTGCAGTTATTCGCTTTATTTTTATACCTAGTGATGTATGGCACGTGAAACAGGAGATATCACCGTTGGAGAGGGTCCAGAGGAGTTTTACAAGAATGATTGGGTTAATGTATGTGTATTTGACGGCATTGGGCCTGTATTCGCTGGAGTTTAGAAGGAATTTAAACTTACCGAATAGTGAAAGGCCTGGATAGAGTGGATGTGGAGAGGATGTTTCCATTAGTGGGAAAATCTATGGCCAGAGGCCATAACCTCAGAATAAAAGGACATACCTTTAGAAATTTTTAAGGTGCAGATTGACAGATTCTTGATTAGTATGGGTGTCAGGGGTTATGGGGAGAAGGCAGGAGAATGACGTTGAGCGAAAAAGATAGATCTGATGATTGAGTGGCAGAGTAGACTTGATGGGTCAAATGGCCTAATTCTGCTCCTATAAATTATGAACACGGTGGCTGCTTCATAACTCCAAGGGACCTAGGTTCAATTGTGGACTCAGAGTGCTGTCTATGTGGAGTTTGCATACTCCCTCTGTGACCATCTGGGTTTCCTGTGGGCACTGCAGTTCCCTCCCACACCCCAAAGAGCAGTTGAAGGCTTCTGAAAATTACCCTTTGGTGCAGATTAATGACAAAAGAGAATCAGTTGATGGGTATGTGAGAAATAGAATAAGTTATGGGGATCAGTGAAAAAAGGTGAGTGAAAATGACAAGTCCAGGATAGCCCCTTTTGGTCTAATTGCAATACAATGGCGCAGCGGTAGAGCTGCTGTCTTACAGAGCTACAGACCCAGGTTTGATCCTGACTATGGGTGCTGTCTGCACGTAGTTTTCTACGTTCTCCCTGTGACTGTGTAGGTTTTCTCTCGATGGTCCGGTTTCCTCCTACACTCCAAAGACGTGCAGGTTTGTAGTTTAATTGTCTTCGGTAAACTGCCGCTAGTATGTAGGATAGTGTTACTGTGAGGGGTGAATGTTGGTTGGCGTGGACTCGGTGGGCCGAAGGGCCTGTTTCCACTCTGTCTCTTTAAAACTAAAACTAAAATCTACTCTTCTATCCTGTTATCAAATAAATACATTTAATCAGTTTAAGGAGACGTTTTGGTATGGTCCAGTGAGTTCTCGATTGTCTAAGTTTTGTGAACCTTTTGCTGTGTTCAAGATGTAGGAGCGAAATATTTTATTTAAATGGATCTCTTTGCACCTACAATTTCCTTAGTATCATAATTTTATGTAGAAAATAAGTAGCCCCAGAAGTTTGTTTGAAAACCAATCATCGAGGTCCTGCAGAGTGAATAGAGGGAGATATGGAAAAGATTAAAAAGGAGGATCTCAAAGGTAGTAATCATTGAATTGCCCTGAGAGGCAATTTTTTGCTAAGAAGGTGTTGGGTATATGGAATGAGCTGCCAGAGGAGGTAGTTGAGGCAGGGACAATAACAACATTTAAAAGACATTTGGATAGGTGCATGGATGTTAAAGTTTTAGATATATGAGCCAAATACGGGTAAGTGGACTAGCTTAGATGGGGCACCTTGGTTGGTATGGATGAGTTGACCTGAAGGTCCTGTTTCTGTGCTGTATTCCTCTGTGACTTCCAAAAGGAAAATGGAACAAAATCATGGAATTAGAAAAATGCTAAAAATCTTTGCCAAAAGATACAAAAACATTTCGCAAAATGGAATATGACAACAAAATGTTCCACATGGTTTATTAAAAGAAAGATCTTGTTACCCAACATTGAATTATTTAAATTTGAAGTTTAGAGGGTTTAGTTTAGAGATAGAGCACGGAAACAGGCCCTTCGACCAGTGAGTCCGCGCCGACCAGTGGATCACGCACACCAAAACTATTCTACACACTAGAGACAATTTACAATTTTACCAAGCTAATTATCCTATAAACTTGTACAAACTCCATACAGACAGCACCCATAGTCAGAATCAAACTCTGGTCTCTGGCATTGTAACGCAGCAACACTACCGCTACATCACTGTGCCGCCCTTATAGGCGGGTCAAGTTACTGTAGTGGTGTTTAAGAGGCACATGAAAGTGCAGAGAAGAGCAGGATATGGATCATGGTACGGGTAGATGTGGTCAGTTGAACTGGGCATCATGATCGGCACAAATATTGTGGGCTGTGGTGTAGAGTCATAGAGTGATACAGTGTGGAAACAGGCCCTTCGACCCAACTTGTCCACACTGGCCACCAATTACACTAGTCCAACCTGCCCATGTTTAGTCCATATCCCTCCAAACCTGTCCTATCCATGGATCTGTCTAACTGTTTCTTAAATGTTGCGATAGTCCTGCCTCAACGACCTCCTCTGGCAGCTTGTTCTATACACCCACCACCATTTGTGTGTACTCCTCTATGTTCAAGAAATAGCAGGAGGGGGCAAGGATAATATAGTGGATGTGATGTATATGAGCTTTCAACGGACAAAATGTATGGTGTAACCAGTATAAAGCAGTTGAACTGACTGCCCCTATCCTTTCTCCAAAGTACTATAGGGCGATAAGGGTTTGGGGGTCATTCAGTTACCTCCTGAATATTGCTGGCAAGTTGTAGATCATGATTAATACGGTGAGGGGAGTTAAAGGAACTGGGAGATGTGGTATTGCTGTCTCTTGTCACCTTGCTGGATGCATTACTCACAGTTAAGGTCATTTCTCTCTGAATTAGTGCCCTAGGATGAAAACCACAGGGTTATAATGGGCTTACTTGGAGCAGGATAAGTGCAGCTCCTGTGGATTTTGGCAGTAGGCCCACTGTGGAGGGAATTTTTAGCTCACCAAATATAAACATTTCGATAAACAAAAGATTTTAAGCAGCTGCTATAAAGCAAGTAAATGAATGATAATTAAAATGTCACATCAAATTTCTGAGTCGACAAGTCAGCTTGAAGGGCAGCAAAAGTAAGAACTGCATTTGTTTAAGCTATGAACAGGCTTTGCAAATCGTCAGACGCAATGTCAAGAGCTCAGTTATTAAAAAAACTGCAATGAAATAGGGACTTATTTTCTGACGTTCAATAATTAGGCGGCCTAGTGGCATAGCTGGTAGAGTTGCTGCCTTACAGCGCCAGAGACCTGGGTTCGATCCTGACTATGGGTGCTGTCAGTGTGGAGTTTGCACTCTTTTCTTGTGACTGCATGAGTTTCCTCCAGGTCATTTTTAGTTTAGTTTAGAGATACAGCGCAGAAACAGGTCCTTCGACCCATTGAATCAGCCCAAACCAGCGATCATCCTGTATACTAGCACAATCCTATACACTGGGGCCAATTACAATTTTTGCCGAAGCCAATTAACTTACAAACCTGTACATCTTTGGAGTGTGGGAGGAAACCAGAGCACCTGGGGAAAACCCACATGGTCATGGGGGAATGTACAAATTCCATACAGATAGGATTGAACCCGGGTCCCTGACGCTGTAAGGCAGCAACTCTACTGCTGCCCCACAGGTGCATCCCAAGGATGTGCAGTGTTGTAGGTCAATTGGCCTCTGTAAAATTGTTCTTAGTATGTTGGAAGTCGATGCAAAAGTGGGATAACATGGAAATATGTTAATGGGTGACTGATTGTCAGCATGGTCGAAAGGCCTATTTCCATGCTGTATCTTTCAATCAATTTAATCAATCAATTTCTTTTTTGCCAAATTTTGATTCCCATGCAGAACCATTTGTTCTGTGGTCAATGAGAACTTTATACTGTAATTTTGACAGGCAATCCTGACATTTATTAACCAAGTAACTAAAACCTTTTGTTAATTATTGCAAATCTAACAGTCTTTCACGATGTCCTGTCCCCAGTCCACTCTTGGTATAAAACTCCTGGAATGAAACGAAAACCTCACGATATTGTATCCCCTTACGCCTTAACACCCATTGCACAAAGAAGGAAAGGATGCTGCAGTTTTAACTTCAAGGTGCAATAAACTTTTAATCTGTGGAATGCTCGGTCAACATACAATGTTTTACGGTTTTTCATTAGGGATATAGAGTTACGCTGATTATAAATCAGAGGTTATTCAAGTAGAATTAGCATCAGGTTGGAATAGAAGCCTAATTTAACTCGGGAATGGATTCACGGCGGAGAGGCTTCCCACCGGATCCTGGTCAGGAATCAATGGGTGGCTGGTGTGCAGGTGTGGAAATCTGAGCCGGCTGAAGCTGGAGTGTGGGATCCATGAGAATAGTCTCCAGCACTGAGGTTAAGTTATAAATTAACTTCTCGAATGGTGATTAACTTGGCGTCCTTCAATGATCTTGTCACTTACGGTGGGCATGTTAACAGGACGTTTCTGGGAAACACAGAGAGGCATGCGACTAATGTCTTCATCGTCATTTGCCACCTTAAAAAAAATGATTTTTTAAATAACAAATGTATTTTGTTTCCAAATGCAGGCAGTATCTGTGTAACGACAGGTCTCTATTCCTGGGAACTGTTCATAATCATAAGTAGAAAATGACAAAAAATGTGTGTGGGAGAGGTTCACAGATGGGAGGGTGAGCAGACACAGAAATGACAGCCAGCCTGGTGGCAGAGTGGGGCAGCATAGTGACACAGCGGGCCGTGTCGCTGCCTCACAGCACCAGAGACTTGGATTCGATCCTGACTATGGGTGTTGTATGTACGGAGTTTGTACGTTCTCCCTGTGACCGCGTGGGTTTTCTTCGGATGCTCCGGTTTCCCCCCCACATTCCAAAGACGTGCAGGTTTGTAGGTTAATTGGCTTTGGTAAAATTATAAATTGCCCCTAGTGTGCAGGATCAAGCTAGTGTACAGGGATCGCTGGTTGGTGCAGACTCGGTGGATCAAGGGGCCTGTTTTCACTCTCTATCTGCAAAGTCTCAAGTAAAGCCGAGACTTCTCAGTGAGTAAATCAGTTCAACTCTTCCAGCTCTGTACAGCTAACTCTCCCAGCCTATAATCATTGCTGTGTGAAGGTGGGTGTGGGGTAGGGGGTGGGGAGGGGTGGGGAGGGGCGGAGAGGGTGGGGGGGTGAAGGGAGGGGGGGTCACTGTAACTCTAAATTAACCTAAACTAGTGTAAACAGGCGATCAATTGTCGGCGTGGATTTGTTGTGTTGAAGGGCCTCTTTCCATGCTGTATCTTTCAATCAATTGAATGAAGGCAAATAAACTTCAAATGGAACGGAGAGGAGGAAACACTTTTTCTCACAGAGAGTGGTGAGTCTGTGGAATTCTCTGCCTCAGAGGGCGGTGGAGGCAGGTTCTCTGGATGCTTTCAAGAGAGAGCTAGATAGGGCTCTTAAAAAAAGCAGTCAGGGGATATGGGGAGAAGGCAGGAACGGGGTACTGATTTGGGATGATCAGCCATGATCACATTGAATGGCAGTGCTGGCTCGAAGGGCCAAATGGCCTACACCTGCACCTATTGTCTATTGTCTATTGGAACTTTCTCCATGTAAGTGACTCCTTACATCATCCACAAAAGATAATTTTGCTGTTAGCTTTTATGCTCAATAGCAATGAGATCATTAAGGTGTTATTACTGCCCGCCTATATTATCACAAGTTTAAGGTACTATCGCACAACTTAAGAAACATTTAGACAGTTACATGGATAGGATAGGTCTAGAAACATAGAAACATAGAAATTAGGTGCAGGAGCAGGCCATTCGGCCCTTCGAGCCTGCATCGCCATTCAATATGATCATGGCTGATCATCCAACTCAGTATCCTGTACCTGCCTTCTCTCCATACCCCTGATCCCTTCAGCCACAAGGGCCACATCCAACTCCCTCTTAAATATGGCCAACGAACTGGCCTCATCTACCTTCTGTGGCAGAGAATTCCACAGATTCACCACTCTCTGTGTGAAAAACGATTGTCTCATTTCAGTCCTAAAGGACTTCCCCCTTATCCTTAAACTGTGACCCCTGGTCCTGGACTTCCCCAGCATCGGGAACAATCTTCCTGCATCTAGCCTGTCCAACCCCTTAAGAATTTTGGAAGTCTCTATGAGATCACCCTTCAATCTTCTAAATTCCAGCAAGTACAAGCCGAGTCTATCCAGTCTTTCTTCATATGGAAGTCGTGCCATCCCAGGAATCAGTCTGGTGAACCTTCTCTGTACTCCCTCTATGGCAAGAATGTCTTTCCTCAGATTAGGAGACCAAAACTGTACGCAATACTCCAGGTGTGGCCTCACCAAGACCCTGTACAACTGCAGTAGAAACTCCCTGCTCTTGTACTCAAATCCTTTTGCCATGAATGCCAACATACCATTCGATTTCTTCACTGCCTGCTGCACCTGCATGCCTACTTTCAATGACTAGTGTACCATGACACCGAGGTCTCGTTGCATCTCCCCTTTTCCTAATCGATCACCATTCAAATAATAGTCTACCTTCCTGTTTTTGCAACCAAAGTGGATAACCTCATATTTATCCACATTATACTGCATGTGCCATGCATTTGCCCACTCACCCAGTCTATCCAAGTCATCCTGCAGCCTCCTAGCATCCTCCTCACAGCTAACACTGCCCCCAGCTTCGTGTCATCCACAAACTTCGAGATGTTGCATTTAATTCCCTCGTCCAAATCATTAATGTATATTGTAAATAGCTGGGGTACCAGCACTGAGCCTTGCGGCACCCCACTAGTCACTGCCTGCCATCCTGAAAAGGACCCGTTCACTCCTACTCTTTGCTTCCTGTCTGCCAGCCAGTTCTCTATCCACATCAATACTGAACCACCAATACCAAGTGCTTTAAGTTTGTATACCAATCTCTTGTGTGGGACCTTGTCGAAAGCCTTCTGAAAGTCCAGATATAACACATTCACTGTTTCTCCCTTATCCACTCTACTAGTTACATCCTCAAAAAATTCAATAAGATTCATCAGACATGATTTACCTTTCATAAATCCATGCTGACTTTGTCCAATGATTTCACCACTTTCCAAATGCGCTGCTATCCCATCTGTAATAACTGACTCTAGCAGTTTCCCCACTACCAATGTAAGACTAACTAGTCTGTAATTCCCCGTTTTCTCTCTCCCTCCCTTTTTAAAAAGTGGGGTTACATTAGCTACCCTCCAATCCTCAGGAACTACTCCAGAATCTAAAGAGTTTAAAAAAATTATGACTAAGGCATCTGCTATTTCTTGGGCTACTTCCTTAAGTACCCTGGGATGCAGCCTATCTGGCCCTGGGGATTTATCGGCCTTTAATCCATTCAATTTACCTAACACCACTTTCCGGCTAACCGGATTTCACTCAGTTCCTCCATCTCATTTGACCCGCGATCCCCGGCAAATTATTTATGTCTTCCTTAGTGAAGACAGAACCAAAGTAGTTATTCAATTGGTCTGCCATGTCCTTGTTCCCCACGATCAATTCACCCGTTTCTGACTGCAAGGGACCTACATTTGTTTTAACTAATTTTTTGCGCTTCACATATCGATAAAAACTTTTGCAGTCAGTTTTTATGTTTCCTGCCAGTTTTCTTTCATACTCCATTTTCCCTTTCCTAATTAAGCCCTTTGTCCTCCTCTGTTGGTCTCTGAATTTCTCCCAGTCCCCTGGTAGGCTGCTTTTTCTGCCTAATTTGTACGCTTAATCTTTTGCTTTGATACTATCCCTGATTTCCCTGGTTATCCACGGATGCGCTACCTTCCCTGATTTAATCTTTTGCCATACTGGGATGAACAATTGTTGTAGTTCATCCATGCAATCTTTAAATGCCTTCCATTGCATATCCATCGTCAACGCTTCAAGAATCAATTGCCAGTCCATCTTGGCCAATTCACATCTCATACCCTCAAAGTTACCTTTCTTTAAGTTCAGGACCCGTGTTTCTGAATTAACAATGTCACTCTCCATCCTAATGAAGAACTCAACCATATTACGGTCACTCTTGCTCAAGGGGCCACGTACAACAAGGCTGCTAACTAACCCTTCCTCATTACTCAATACCCAGTCTAGAATAGCCTGCTCTCTCGTTGGTTCCTCTACATGTTGATTTAGAAAACTATCCCGCATACATTCCAAGAAATCCTCTTGCTCAGCACCCCTGCCAATTTGATTCACCCAATTTATATGTAAATTGAAGTCACCCATTATAACGGTTTTACCTTCGTTGCACGCATTTCTAATTTCCTGTTTGATGCCATCCCCAACTCCACTACTACTGTTAGGTGGCCTGTACACAACACCCACTAGCGTTTCCTTAGTGTTTCGCAGCTCCACTCATATCGATTCCACATCCTCCAAGCTAATGTCATTCCTTTCTATTGCGTTAATCTCCTCTCTAACCAGCAACGCTACCCCACCTCCTTTTCCTCTCTGTCTATCCATCCTGAATATTGAATATCCCTGGATGTTCAGCTCCCAGCCTTGGTCACCCTGGAGCCATGTCTCTGTGATCCCAACTATATCATAATTATTAATAGCTATCTGCACATTCAACTCATCCACCTTATTACGAATGCTCCTCACATTGAGACACAAAGCCTTCAGGCTTGTTTTTACAACGCTCTTGGCCCTTTTACAATTATGTTGAAAAGTGGCCCTTTTAGATTTTTGCCCTGGATTTGTCTGCCTGCCACTTTTCACCTTGCTACCTATTGCTCCTATCCTCATTTTACACCCCTCTGTCTCTCTGCTCACACATTTAAGAAACCCTCCACTTCTTATTCTCTGTTTGTTATTTTTTTCTTCTTTCCCCCCTATGTGTTGCGTCTGACTGCTTCTCTTCTCTGCCTCCTGCCTCACAAACGGACTTCTTGCTTTCTCTATTTGAGTCCCTCCCCCCAACCGATCTAGTTTAAAGTCTCCCCAGTAGCCTTTGCAAATCTCCCCGCCAGGATATTGGTTCCCCTCGGGTTCAAGTGCAACCCGTCCTTTTTGTACAGGTCACACCTTCCGCAAAAGAGGTCCCAATGATCCAGAAACTTGAATCTCTGTGCTCTGCACCAGTCCTTTAACCACGCATTTATCCTCCACCTTGCTCCATTCCTACTCTCACTGTCGCGTGGACAGGCAGTAATCCTGAGATTGTTACCTTTGCGGTCCTTCTCCTTCTCCTTATAGGAAGGATGTCAACAAAATAGAGAGAGTACAGAGGAGATTTACTAGAATGTTGCCAGGGTTCCAGCAGTGCAGAAGGTTAAGGGGGGACTTGATTGACATGATGAAAGGACAGAACGTGGATACGTTTTTCCCTTTGAGGTAGGGAAGATTCAAACAAGAGGGCATGACATGAGAATTAAGGGACAGAAGTTTAGGGGTAACGTGAGGGGGAACTTCTTTACTCAGAGGGTGGTGGCTGTGTGGAATGAGCTTCCAGCAGAAGTGGTGGAGGCAGGATCGATTTTAACATTTAAAACTAAAGTGGATAGGTATATGGACGTGAAGGGAATGGAGGGGTATGGAGGGAATGGAGCAGGTAGATGGGACTAGGGGAAAACAAATGGTCGGCACGGACTGGAAGGGCCGAGAGGGCCTGTTTCCGTGCTGTAATTGTTATATGGTTATATGGTTAACACTCCTCCTAACTCCCTAAATTCTCCTTTCAGGACCTCCTCTCTTTTTCTACCGATGTCATTGGTACCTATATGTACCACAACCTCTGGCTCCTCTCCTTCCCATTTCAAGATATCTTGGACAGGTTCAGTCATATCCCAGACCCTGGCACCAGGGAGGCAAACTACCATCCGTCTAGAGGGATATGGGCCTCTAGAGGGGCATGTTAGTCAGTGTGGACAAGTTGGGCTGAAGGGCCTGATTCCATGCTGGATGACACTATGCCTCTATATCTCTTGTTCATTCCATTTATTTTCTTCCTTTTGCCAACATGATGAAGATACAGTTCCGAGTATTCACATCTTAATTCGTCTAAGGTCACTGGGAAATTTAAACTAAATTTCTGCCTCAACATAATTTGTAACAAGAGGATCTTTCAAGAGGATCTTGTCACAATAGAGAGTGCAATAATGTTTACATCATCACAGTTAACTTCACAAGAGACTTTGATAAAATGAAAGTTCATTTCAATTTAGCGTTCAATTGCTCGACAGTTCCAAGTCAAATTGATTGATGCATTTAGCGGTTCTGAAGACAAAACTTCCAAAAAGTGCCAAGATAAATGGCCAGAAAAAAGAGAAGTGATGTATGAAAGGGATGCCAATGATATAATGGCAGTTTGAAGATGTTTCATGGAAACTTGTCAAGTTTCTTTAAGCTTACATTCCACACTGGCTTCCTCCCAAGCAAAATCCAATGCTTATTTAAATGTCCATGAGATTCCACAAACTCTGGCAGTCATCTGGTACCGATTATTTAGGGTTTATAGAGTTTAGTGGGACACACCGAGGAAATAGGCTCTTTCTGCCCATCGAGTCCGACCAGCGATCCCCGTGCACACGAGCACTATCCTGCACACTAAGGACATTGTGCAATTTTTTACCAAAGCCAGTTAACCTACAAACCTGTACGTCTTTGGAGAGTGGGAGAAAACCGGAGCACCCAGAGAAAATCCCTGCAGTCATGGGAGAATGTACAAACTCCATACAGACAGTACAAGTGGCTTGCAAAAGTTTTCATACCCCTTGAACTTTTCCACATTTTGTCACGTTACAACCACAAACGTAAATGGATTTTATTGGGATTTTATGTGATAGACCAACACAAAGTGGCACATAATTGTGAAGTGGAAGGAAAATGATACATGGTTTTCAATTTTTTTTACAAATAAAAAACTGAAAAGTGTGGCGTGCAAATGTATTCAGCCCCTTTTACTCTGATACCCCTAAATAAAAACCAATTGCCTTCAGAAGTCACCTAATAAGTAAATAGAGTCCACTTGTGTGTAATCTAATCTCAATATACAGCTGTTCTGTGAAGGCTTTAGAGGTTTGTTAGAGAACTTTAATGAACAAACAGCATCATGAAGCCCAAGGAACACACCAGACAGGTCAGGGATAAAGCTGTGGAGAAGTTTAAAGCAGGGGTAGGTTATAAAAAAATATCCCAAGCTTTGAACATCTCACGGAGCACTGTTCAATCCATCATCCGAAAATGGAAAGAGTTTGGCACAACTTCAAACCTACCAAGACATGGCCGTCCACCCAAACTGACATGCCGTGCAAGGAGAACATTAATCAGAGAAGCAGCCAAGAGGGCCATGGTAACTCTGGAGGAGCTGCAGAGATCCACAGCTCAGGTGGGAGAATTTGTCCACAGGACAACTATTAGTCGTGCACTCCACAAATCGGGCCTTTATGGAAGAGTGGCAAGAAGAAAGCCATTGTTGAAGCAAAGCCATAAGAAGTCCCAGTTGCAGTTTGCCACAAGCCATGTGGGGGACACAGCAAACATGTGGAGGAAGGTGCTCTGGTCTGATGAGACCAAAATTGAAGTTTTTGGCCTAAATGCAAAATGCCATGTGTGGCGGAAAACTAACACTGCACATCACCCTGAACACACCATCCCCAGTGTGAAACATGGTGGTGGCAGCATCATGCTGTGGGGATGCTTTTCTTCAGCAGGGACAGGGAAGCTGGTCAGAGTTGATGGGAAGATGGATGGAGCTAAATACAGGGCAATCTTGGGAGAAAACCTGTTAGAAAACCTGCAAAAGACTTGAGACTGGGGTGGAGGTTCACCTTCCAGCAGGACAACTACCCTAAACATACAGCCAGAGCTACAATTGAATGGTTTAGATCAAAGCATATTCATGTGTTAGAATGGTCCAGTCAAAGTCCAGACCTAAATCCAATTGAGAATTCCTGGCAAGACTTGAAAATTGCTGTTCACAGACACTCTCCATCCAATCTGACTGAGCTTGAGCTATTTTGCAAAGAAGAATGGGCAGAAATTTCAGTCTCTAGATGTGCAAAGCTGGTAGAGACATACCCCAAAATACTTGCAGCTGTAATTGCAGCGAAAGGTGGTTCTACAAAGTATTGACTCAGGGGGGCTGAATACTTTTGCACGCCACACTTTTCAGTTTTTTATTTGTAATAAAATTTGGAAACCATGTATCATTTTCCTTCCACTTCACAATTATGCACCACTTTGTGTTGGTCTATCACATAAAATCCCAATAAAATACATTTACGATTGTGGTTGTAACGTGACAAAATGTGGAAAAGTTCAAGGGGTATGAATACTTTTGCAAGCCACTGTAGTTAGGATCAAACCTGGGTCTCTGGCGCTGTAAGGCAGCAATACTATCGCTGCACCACCGTGCCACATTTTTCTTTACATTCATAGACCCGAACATAGTGTGCTGTTTGACTTCTCCAACAAAGCCTGTGTAGGAAATGATAGTTACCCATAATGATGGGCCAGAATTATCCCCATTATCATGCTGGTACAATTGATCCATTTAAATCATAACAATTCATTCCGCTGAAATGTAAGCAGAATGAGGCCTATAAAAATATATTTGAAGATTAAGAGATACAGTATGGAAACAGGCCCTTCATTCCACCATGTCCGCACTAAACATCTGTCTCTCTAGTTCTATGTTTCCCACTTTCTCAATCACTCCCTACACACTGGGAGTAATTTACAAAATCAAATTAACCTACAAACCACATGTTTTGTTTAGTTTAGTTGAGATTGGCTTACTTTAGTATAGTTTGGTTTAGTTTTGATTGGTTTAGAGATACAGCGTGGAATAGGCCCTTGGGTAGATGGAGTCAATGCCGCCCAGCGATCACCCATACACTAGTTCTGTCCTAAACACTGCAGACAATTTACAGAGGCCAATTAACCTACAAACCTGCATGTCTTTGGAATGTAGAGGGAATGTAGAGAAAACCCCTTAGACTTAGGACCACATGATTCAATCTTTTAAACAGGCAGTTGAGTGGCGCAGCAGTAGAGTTGTGCATGTGTCCGACAGCCCCAGACACCCGGGTTCGATCCTGACTACAGGTGCTGTCTGTACCGAGTCTCCCTGTGACCACATGGGTTTACTCAGTATGCTGCCACATTCCAAGGACATGCAGGTTTGTAGGTTAATTGGCTTCTGTAAATTGTCCCTTGTGTGTGTTTGGTTAATTGGCTTTGGTACAATTGTAATTTGTCCCTGGTGTTGTAGGACAGTTTTGGCGTGGATGGATCGCTGGTCGGCGCGGATGCGGTGGGCCGAAGGGCATGTTTCCGCGCTGTATCCTAGAACTAAACTGAAACTTACCTAGCGTGTGGGTGATTGTTGGTCAGTGCGGACTCGGTGGGCCGAAAGGCCTGTTTCCATGCTGTATCTCAAAACTAAACTAAATCGATCTCACCCCTTAATATGTACATCTATTAAACCATAACAACTAACTCTGATGAAATATAGGCAGATTGAGGTCTATAAAATATACATTAAACAAATCACTTGAACCAATCTTTTCATAATTCACCTACTATTCCAGGGACATCAATCACGTATACAATTGTGATTTCAAAGACAAGTGGGGCAAATGTCACAAACATCGAACTATAATTCATTGCCAAAGTAAACGGGAATGTATCCTCCACCAAACTCAGTCCCAGGATGACGTTGTTTGTCCAAAGACCTCCACTAACTGAAGAATCTGTCACATGACCAGGCAGTGGTTTTATGATGTTTAGAAGACCACCAAGGAAAATTATCTTGAAATACCAGGCCATCATCACCTGTGGTGTAAAGTCAAAAGACACAGGCAGCGCTGTGCTGAAACGTTTTGGCTTTTGAAAGCCTGGAAGAAATTTGACTGAAACCCAAAATGTTCCCATACATATCATGAATAAAGCATTGATTTAAAGTACAGTCTATAATGGCTGGATGTATACCATTACCAATAATCTGCCTTTCTCTTATTGTATACTTTTAATGCAAACATGTAACATCACAGCCACTGCTCCTTTGGTTTGCACACACCCCACCTCTGTATGATCTAACAAACCCCTGAGTCTGTTTGCTCTTCTTCAGTGTCAGTCCTAAAGGTATAAAGGAGAGAAAATGGCAATTCTACCTTTAGGGTCAGATTATCTGTGAATTGCTTTACTTTTCAGCATATGTGGTAAAACCTTGCTGCAACATGCAATGTTAGATACATAATCAATAGGTACAGGAGTAGGCCATGCGACCTACACACAATACTCCGGGTGTGGGCTCACCAGGGGTACAACTGCAGAAGGACCTTTTTGCTCCCATACTCAACTCCTCTCATTATGAAGGCCAACATACCATTAGCTTTCTTCACTGCCTGTTGTACCTGCATGCTTACTTTCAGTGACTGACGTACAAGGACACCCAGGTCTTGTTGTACTTCCCCTTTTCCTAAACTGACAACATTCAGATAATAATCTGCCTTCCCGTTCTTGCCACCAAAGTGGATACCCTCACAATTATCCACATTGTACTGCATCTGCCATGCATCTGCCCACTCACCTAACCTGTCCAAATCATCCTGCATCCTCATAGCTTCCTCTTCACAGTTCACACTGCCACCCAGCCTTGTGTCATCTGCAAATTTGCCAAAGTTACTTTTAATTCCTTCATCTAAATCATTAATGTATATTGTAAATTGCTGCTGTTCCAGCAACGAGCTAGCCACTCCACGTATTACCTGAAAGGGATCCGTTAATCCCTATTCTTTGTTTCCTCTCTGCCAACCAATTTTCTATCCATGTCAATACCCTACCCACAATACCATGTATTCTAATTTCGCCCTCTAATCTCTTGTGTGGGGCCTTATCAAAGGCTTTTTGAAAGTCCAGTTACACTATATCCACTGGCTTCCCCGGTCCATTTTACTTGTTACATCCGCAAAAAATTGCAGAAGATTTGTGAAGCATGATTTCCCCTTCGTAAAGCTATGCTGACTCAGACCAATCCTGTTACTGCTATTCAAATGCGTCGTTATTACATCTTTGATAATCGACTCCAGCATCTTCCCCACCGCTGATGTCAGACTAACTGGTCTATAATTCCCTGCTTTCTCTCTCCCTCCTTTCTTGAAAAGTGGGATACCATTAGCTACCCTCCAATCCACAGGAACTGATCCAGAATCTATAGTACATTGGAAAATGATCACCAATGCGTCCACGATTTCTAGAGCTACCTCCTTGAGTACCCTGAGATGCAAACCATCAGGCCCTGGGGATTTATCAGCCTTCAGTCCCATCAGTCTACCCAACACGCTTTCCTGACTAATGTGAATTTCCTTCAGGTCCTCCATCCCCTAGTATATCTGGGAGATTGTTTGTGTCTTCCTTAATGAAGACAGAACCAAAGTACCTGTTCAACTTGTCTGCCATTTCCTTGCTCCCCACAATAAATTCACCTGTTTCTGTCTTCAAGGGACCCACATTTGTCTTAACTAATATTTTCCTTTTCACATACCTAAAAAAGCTTTTATTATCCTCCTTTATATTCTTGGCTAGCTTACCTTCGTACTTCATCTTTTCTCCACGTATTACCTTCTTAGTATCTTCTGTTGTTCTTTAAAGGTTTCCCAATCCTCTGGCTTCTGGCTCATCTTTGCTATGTTATACGTCTTCTCTTTTAATTTTATACTTTCCTTCACTTCCCTTGTCAGCCACGGTTGCCTCATACGCCCCTTAGAATCTTTCATCCTCTTTGATGTTAGAGAGAGGGTGCAAAGCCAAGCCTGTACAATTTTTTGTATTTAACTCTAACTCTTCTTTGATCTGATGTTCAAACAAGAGGGCTGATGACTTGAGAATTGACTCAGATGTTCATGGTCGGCACAAGGCCGAACTGTAATTGTTATATGGTTAAGATGAATTTAGGCAATTGAAATGTACCAAGAACATGGATCATGGCCCGCTCCGAAAATGTATTTGCGGAACGTAATGCCAAAACCAAATCTTATTTGCCTGCACGTAATCCATATCCCTCCATCCCTGCGTATCCATGTGCCTATCCAAAAGTCTCTTAAAGCCCCTGTTCCACTTGGGGGACCTCCACCGCCACCTCTGGCGAGTTTGCCCGCGACCCATAGTCGCGTCATGGTCACCACAAAGTCGTAGGAGATCTTCATCACTCTCCTTCATGGTCGAGAGTGGTCTCCGCGTAGTCGAGGCTTCAGCTAGGTTGCGGCGTATTTTTCAAGATGTTAAAAATTGACTGCGATTAAAAATAGGTCGCCATGAGAAAAATCTATCTTTTTTAGTCGTAGGTCTAGTCGAAGCCGGTCGTAGTACGTCGTGATGTAGGTAGTTGCAGGTGGTCGAAGGTATTCGAAGGTAATAGCTCCGGGGTGAAAAAAAGGTCAGTGGAAAAAGAACAGCAGAACGTCACCTCTTTCACTCTAAGGCATGTTCATTCATAGCTGGAGAGTTTTTTGGAGAGGAGACTTGTGTTTTCGAGATGGCACCAAAAATGCAGCAGTGCAGGGGGAGGGCACAACCCTAAAAAAAAACCTGGAGGAGGAGTGGCAGGAGGTGATTGTGCAGGAGGAGGTAGCCCTGCATGAGAGACCCCTGGAGGAGGAGACCAGGGTGGTAGTATATGTCCCCACCACCACCCCATCCTTCACTGCCTCATTTGAAGGCAGCAAAGCAGCCCTTTCTCCTGTGTCGGACACAGCATCAGAGGCAGATGCCCCATTGGTGGTGAGGGAAGGCTTTAGGAAGGTTATGCGTACACCTTCACCAGGCAGCAGGAGGGGGACCTTGAAGAATGGTTCCAGCAGAATGCTATCCTGTACGAAAAGGAAAATAAGGGGTACAGGGACAAGAATGGCATGCTTGCCATCCACTGCCCCACATGTGTGCTTAAAGTTCCATCTTTTGTCAAAGATCAGCACCACTCTCTTCCAGTCATCTGGTGTACCGGGACAGTCCATCACATCATCTCCATTCACCCATTGAGACCTCTTCTTGTGCTTCCTCTTCACCCTTGCTCTTCCCCTTCTGCCTTTCTTAAAAGGCTGCTGAAGCAAAAGGGCTACTGCAAACAGCAGTAGTTGTATTTTTACTAACATTCTCCAAACTAGTTCCTTCCTTGCTTGCATGGTTCAGAATGATTAAAAAAAAAATCTGGAAGGCATTTTTTAGTGAGAAAAAAATGGAGACATGACATCATTTTATCAGGTGATCATTTGAGCTGTAGACACACGTCACTGGTCGTTGTTGGTTTTCGGTGTGGTCCTCTGAGGTGGAAGGGGGTTGTGCTCATTCACGGACCAATTTGCTAGATACCATCCTCGAGTAAAACGTACATGGTCGAAGCTAGTCTTCAACATAGTCAAAGGAGGTCTTCTTCATAGTTGAGGGAGTTCTTCATCATATTCAGAGGAGGCCGTACACAGTCAAGGAAGGTCGTAGGAGGTTGTAGGTCCCGCGATCTTGATTTTTTTTAGTCGCTTAAGGTCGCCAGAGGTCGCGGTGGAGGTCTCCCAGTGAGTCAGTCCCTTTTGGGGCTGTCCCACTGCGGCAACCTAATCTGTGAGTTAAGAAGAGTGTCTTCGAACTTCAAGCTCGAGGGCACTCGCCTGGAAAGCCTCGATCTGGATGGACCGTTCATGTTGAAACCATGAGCTGGATCGACCGACCGCACACACACAAAGACATCACAAAGACGGGGCCAGGGAAAGCGAGGTAGCGCTGTCTGTAATTCACACCCGCGATGAAGAGGAAGGAAAGGCGGCTGCACAGTGTACGGTAAGTCCTTTAGAGAGCGCGGAGAGGGGGGAGGGGCATCTCCTTTAAACTTTGCGTCTCCTTTAAACTTTGCCCCTCTCACTTTAAAGCTATGCTCTCAAGTAGTTGATATTTCCATCCTGGGAAAAAGTTTCTGACTATCTACCCTATCTTTGCCTCTCATAATTTTAAATATTTCTTTCAGGTCTCTCCTCAAACTCCAGCGTATTAGGCGTACATTTTATGAACATCAACAGATCTATTAAACTTGTGTGTTTCCTCTTACAGGCAAATGCTGGGTGTCAGAATTTTTTTGTACAAGAGTACAGAATGTGGCACAGTGGTAGTGTTGCGGCCTCACAGCGCCAGAGACCAGCGTTTGATCGACTACGGGTGCTGTCTGCATGGAGTTTGTATGTTCTCCCCGTAACCACATGTGTTTTCCCCGGGTGCTCTGATTTCCTCCCACACTCCAAAGACTTGCAGGTTTGTAGGTTAGTTGGCTTCGGTAAAAATTGTAAATTGTCCCTAATGTGTAGGATAGTGCTAGGGAACAGGGATCACTGGTCGGCACAGACTTGGTGGGCCGTAGGGCCTGTTTGCTAAACTAAACCAAACTAAAAAAAGATACAACAATTATATAAGGTAGACAAAAATGCTGGAGAAACTCAGCATGTGAGGCAGCATCTATGGAGAGAAGGAATGGGCAACGTTTCGGGTCGAGACCCTTCTTCAATTATATAAGTTACTTTGAAGTGATTTTAGACTTTCAGGTTTAAAGAACTAAAATAACTTCCTCATTCTGGTAGTTTATTTAACCATTCTACAGTAGCAATGATCCCAGATGTGTCACAGGTAACCAATTCTGGTTATTACATCTGTCAGCAGAAGTATATGAACCTTGGAAGCAAATTGCAGGGCAGTAGTAACTCATTATCAGGGACCCAACATAGTCAAGCCATCTTATAGTAGCTGAGAAGTGCATGTAAAGTGTACGAGAAGTGTATATAAAGGTAGTTGTATGTAAAAAAATGGTACTTAAGTAGCACAGACAAATCAACTACTCCTCCAGTTTCTCTTAACATCACTCCCCAACCTCTTCGAAAACTGAGTTAATAAAGGTAGCAAGGGTGAATCGAGTGATTAAAATCAATGGAGAAATTGATCAGAAATATGTTGAATCCAACTCTATAAATAAGTAATACCAAGGAACTGCATATGCTGGTTTATATAGATAGACACAAAATGCTGGAGTAACTCAGGGTGTCAGGCAGCATCTCTGGAAAACACGGTAAGGCACCGTTTTCGGACAGAACTCTTCTTCAGACATCAATAAGTAGGGAATTGTCTTTTAAAAGCAGATAAACCAATCTTCCCAATCTGAGATTATTCATCAAATTCATAGATACATCTCCATTGTCGATTTAAGGGTACAGGTAATCTTACTGCTTTCCTCCACCGGCCTTACATTGCCACATGACACCAATAAACTTTAATACATCACCTCCTAGAGTCCTGACTATTTGGATGTGGAGAACAGGCAGCTTTCAGCAGTGTGGTGAACATACATATTAAAATCAATATTCTTCAAGCAATCTGCAAAGTTATAGCACACGTTGCCAGAAGCATTATTTTCTCTTGTCCTCGATTTTTACTAATATATTACAAAACTGATACAAATTAATATTAGGTGATGTCTCCATTCTTATTCAAAGACTGCAAAAAATCTACCGCAGATTTTGCTGGACTTTCCCTTTGTAATTGGGATTTGCATTATTTGAAATGAAGAGGAAATATTATTGCATTATCAACTGAAATATTGAAATCAGACAACATTAACATAATTCATGTTATATTTAATAGCACCATGGTTATAACCTTCAAGTTTCATTTATATAGGACAAACATTTTTGGCTTATTGGGGAAACAGTACTTTGTAATTAATTTAATTTGCATATATAAAGTGTGTCTAACGAGCAACATGCACTGATATGCTGCATCTTAACATAATGAATATATTCTGTAACTTTCAAGCAGATAGGCCTTACTGTTTTTGAGTTATAGAGGAAAATCTATTTTGTAATTAACCTAATTAGAATATGTAAATTGCACTAATTAGCACATTGTTAATATGTTCTCCCATGTAGCATACAAATGTGCCCTCTAAGTTTCACAAAGATAGTGCTCAAATTGTGCAGTTCCTGATTAAAATGTGGAAAACTTTATTTTGACAATTATTCTGTTGAACAGAAAACGTAAAGTCATAGCTTAGTTATTGTCCATATTTTATAAAAAAAATATATCTTTTAGTTTAGTTTATTTTCACGTGTATCGAGGTACAGTGAAAAGCCTTTGTTGCGTGCTAACCAGTCAGCAGATAGACTAGACGTGACCTAGAAAGTTATTCAGCGAATGCTGTCTGGATTAGAGGGTTTCAGCTGCAGGGAGAGATTGAATGGACTTGGAAGCAAAAAAGGCAACAATTGAAACATAACAATTATACAGTAGCAGGTTTTGGTCCGACGTTGCAATGAAAGAATGGATAGACTGTGCTTGGATTCACTGGAATTTAGAATAATGAGAGGGGATCTTATAGAAACATATAACATTCTTAAGGAATTGGACAGGCTCGATTCAAGACAAATATTTCTGATGTTGGGGGAGTCCAGAACCAGGGTCACCGTTTAAGAATAAGGGGTAGGCCATTTAGGACTGAGATGAGGAAAAACCTTTTTACCCAGAGAGTTGTGAATCTATGGAATCTGTGCCGCAGAAGGCAGTGGAGGACATTTCACTGGATGTTTTCAAGAGAGAGTTAGATTTAGCTCTTAGGGCTAATGGAATCAAGAGATATGGGGAAAAAAGCAGGAACGGGGTACTGTATTTTGGATGATCAGCCATGATCATATTGAATGGTGGTGCTGGCTCGAAGGGCCAAATGGTCTACTCCTGCACTTATATTCTATGTCTATGTCTATGACATTGCATTCTTACTGTGGAGTTGAAGTGTCCAGATTGGAAGGAGAAAGATCAGGCATTGTTAAGGCCATCGCAAGCTATTGGGAGGGTGGAAGTGAAGAGGAATTATCTTGTGTCATGTGGGTAGGCATAAAATGTTCCCTTTCCATCCTCTCGAGAGACATTGACCTGCTGAGTTACCCCAGCACTGTTTTCGACACGAGGAAGTTAAAATTCCTCATAATGTTAAACATGTTAGAAAGGTGTTAAGGTGTTAGAAAGGTTTTAAATATGTTACTGAATAAATGTTACCGTATGATTTCATTGTTTGAATCATTCTGTGCCTTTGGAAAGACCTAAACACATTCATTACATTTACTGTGGTTCTTTGAAAAGAGGTGGAGTTTATAAAGATCAATATAATTTCTACTGAGAAATGTAAAACACACAGTAAATCTTTAAACAACAACCATCAATAGAAATGCAGATTGACACAAAATGCTGGTAACTCAATGGAATGGGCAGCATCTCTGGAGAGAAGGAATGGGTGACGTTTCGGGTCAACATCCTTCTTCAAACTTCAGAGAAATCAATAAAACTGGTTGGGTTGAATGGCCTGTTTCTCTGCCATCTATCCAATATTTTCCTATGTGAATCATATGTTTCCTATGTGAAACAAATAACATTATTTGACAATTGGATTGGACAAGCTAGATACAGGAAACATGTTCCCGATGTTGGGGGAGTCCAGAACCAGGGGCACAGTTTAAGAATAAGGGGTAGGCCATTTAGAAATGAGATGAGAGTGATGAATGTGGAATTCTGTGCCTCAGAAGGCAGTGCAGGCCGATTCACTAGATGCATTCAAAAGAGAGTTAGATAGACCTCTTAGGGCTAGCAGAATCAAGGGGTATGGGGAGAAGGCAGGCACGGGGTACTGATTGTGGATGATCAGCCATGATCACATTGAATGGCGGTGCTGGCTTGAAGGGCTGAAAGGCCTACTCCTGCACTTATTTTCTATGTATCTATGTATCTGACTACTGTCACTGTGGTTTGAGGGGGATTACAGTGTTCAATTTGACGTAATGCATTTGGTTTAACATATTATACCAGTGAAAACATTTCAAAAGTCTTTAATTGGTAGTAAAGTGCCTTGGGAGGAAGAGAGATCATGAATGGTGCTACTTTAATGCCACTTATTTTCCTTCATAAGGACGTAAAGTAAAGGGGTAATGGACTTCTCCAGTTCCTTTTCAAGTTTTATTCATTAAAATGTATGTTGGCGTTTTGATCATAGCAATCTCTTCAGGTATGTGCCCCATGCACATGTCAAACAATACATACCTGATACCCCCAATGTTAATAGATTACATCCCCCAATTGTGATCTCAGTTGAAAATTCAAAATTCTCACTTTCCTATGTATATGGATTACCAGCTGATACCTTTTGTCATCTTTAGGTTTGGCTATTGCAGTTTTCTTTACGGTGTGTTTCACATTTCATCCTCTAAACTAGTTCATCTAAAGTTCTTAGAGAAAGTCCTGGCGAGATACAAGAAAATAAGCTCTTCTGGCCACCAAGTCCACTTCAACCATCACCAATCCATTGACATTAATCCTACATTAATTACATCTTAAAAATTCTCCACACACTCTCACCAACTCCCTCCAGATCCAACTGCTTACCTACACTCGAGTCCATGTACAGTGGCCAATTTACTTACCAACCTGTACACCTTTGGAATGTGTGAGGAAACTTTCTGTGGTCACAGGGAGAACTTGCAAACTCCACACAGACAGAACTTAAAGTTAGAGTTAAAGTTAGAACTTAGAGTTGAACCTGGGTCTCTGGAGTTGTGAGGTAGTGGCTCTACCAGCTGCACCACACCATCTATACCCTAACTTTCACCCTTCCAGTCATCTAGAAACCTGGCACTCACTGACGTACATTGTTCCGAAGCCAGAAATATATTGTTTTTAAAATTCCCTGTTGTTTTCATTGGATTATCTCTTCCTCAGCAATCTCCTCCAGCCCACCAACCCGCTTTAGCTCCAAAGCTCTAGGCTCTTGCATATTCAACATTTTACAATTTGTCCCTCAGCTCCGTAATTATTTACCCACCATTTTCTACCTTTAATCTTTTCTCTCCTACTTTGTTGCTTGAGAAAACTAGCTTTTTGAATGATGCATCTATTAAGATCACCTTTCCTTAATGCCCTTTCTGTCATTTGGTGTCTGATTTTGCTTAAAATATATACTGCAAACTGGGATGATATAGATTTTAGAGGTGCTAAACAAAATTAAGGTGTTTTTACATTTTCTACTAAAATTAAATATTAATTCGGAACGTTCTAACTCAAATATAGCCTGTTACTTCATGATTAGTACAGGTGTCATGGGTTATGAGGAGAAGGCAGGTGAATGGAATTGAGAGGGAAAGGTAGATCATCCATGACTCAATGGCAGAGTAGACCTGATAGAAATATAGAAACATAGAAAACAGGTGCAGAAGTAGGCCATCTGGCCCTTCGAGCCTGCACCGCCATTCAATATGATCATGGCTGATCATCCAACTCAGTATTCCGTACCTTCCTTCTCTCCATATCCCCTGATCCCTTTAGCCACAAGGGCCACATCTAATTCCCTCTTAAATATAGACAATGAACTGGCCTCAACTACTTTCTGTGGCAGAGAATTCCACAGATTCACCACTCTCTGTGTAAATATTTTTTTTCTCATCTCGGTCCTAAAAGACTTCCCCCTTATCCTTAACCCTTATCCTTAAACTGTGACCCCTTGTTCTGGACTTCCCCAACATCGGAAACAATCTTCTTGCATCTAGCCTGTCCAACCCCTTAAGAATTTTGTACGTTTCTATAAGATCCCCCTTTAATATTCTAAATTCCAGCGAGTACAAGCCGAGTCTATCCAGTCTTTCTTCATATGAAAGACCTGCCATCCCAGGAATCAGTCTGGTGAACCTTCTCTGTACTCCCTCTATGGCAAGAATGTCTTTCCTCATATTAGGAGACCAAAACTGTATGCAATACTCCAGGTGTGGTCTCCTCAAGGCCCTATACAACTGCAGTAGAACCTCCCTGCTCCTATACTCAAATCCTTTTGCTATGAATGCTAACATACCATTCGCTTTCTTCACTGCCTTCTGCACCTGCATGCCTACTTTCAACGACTGGTGTTCCATGACACCCAGGTCTTGATGCATCTCCCCTTTTCCTAATCGGCCGCCATTCAGATAATAGTCTACTTTCCTGTTCTTGCCACCAAAGTGGATAACCTCACATTTATCCACATTATACTGCATCTGCCATGCATTTTCCCACTCATCCAACCTATCCAAGTCACCTTGCAGCCTCCTAGCATCTTCCTCACAGCTTCGTGTCATCCTGCAAACTTGGAGATGTTGTATTCAATTCCCTCATTCAAATCATTAATATATATTGTAAATAGCTGGGGTCCTAGCACTGAGCCTTGCGGTACCCCACTAGCCACTGCCTGCCATTCTGAAAAGGACTGGTTTACTCCTACTCTTTGCTTTCTGTCTGCCAGCCAGTTCTCTATCCACATTAATACTGAACCCCCAATACCGTGTGCTTTAAATTTGCATATTAATCTCATATGTGGGACCTTGTGAAAGCCTTCTGAGAGTCCAGATATAACACATCCACAGGTTCTCCCTTATCCACTCTACTAGTTACATCCTCAAAAAATTCTATAAGATTCGTCAGACATGATTTAGCTTTCATAAATCCATTCTGACTTTGTCCAATGATTTCACCACTTTCCAAATGTGCTGCTATCCCATCTTTAATAACTGACTCTAGCATTTCCCCCATTACCAATGTTAGACTAACTGGTCTGTAATTCCCCGTTTTCTCTCTCCCTCCCTTTTTAAAAAGTGGGGTTACATTAGCTACCCTCCAATCCTCAGGAACTACTCCAGAATCTAAAGAGTTTTGAAAAATGTCCACTAATGCATCCACTATTTCTGGGGCCACTTCCTTAAGCAATCTGGGATGCAGCCTATCTGGCCCTGGGGATTTATCGGCCTTTAATCCATTCAATTTACCTAACACCACTTCCCGACTAACCTCGATTTCACTCAGTTCCTCCATTTGACCCCCGGTCCCCTGCTATTTCTGACAAATTATTTATGTCTTCCTTAGTGAAGACAGAACCAAAGTAGTTATTCAATTGGTCTGCTATGTTCCCCATGATCAATTCACCTGTTTCTGACTGTCAGTGACCTACATTTGTTTTAACTAATCTTTTTCTCTTCACATATCCATAAAAGATTTTGCAGTCAGTTTTTATGTTGCCTGCCAATTTTTTTTCATAATCTATTTTCCTTTTCCTAATTAAGCACTTTGTCCTCCTCTGCTGGACTCTGAATTTCTCCCAGTCCTCTGGTAGGCTGCTTTCTCTGGCTAATTTGTATGCTTCATCTTTTGTTTTGATACTATTTCTGATTTCCCTTGTTATCCACGGATGCACGACCTTCCCTGATTTATTATTTTGCCAAACTGGGATGAACAATTGTTGTAGTTCATCCATGCACTCTTTAAATGCCTTCCATTGCATATCCACCGTCAACCCTTTAAGAATCAATTGGCAATCTATCTTGGCCAATTCACGTCTCATACCCTCAAAGTTACCTTTCTTTAAGTTCAGAACCCTTGTTTCTGAATTATCTATGTCACTCTTCATCCTAATGAAGAACTCAACCATATTATGGTCACTCTTGCCCAAGCGGCCATGCACAACAAGACTGCTAGCTAACCCTTCCTCATTAATCAATATCCAGTCCAAAATAGCCTGCTCTCTCGTTGGTTCCTCCATGTTGGTTTAGAAAACTATCCCGCATACATTCCAAAAAATCCTTCCATATCGATTCCACATCCTCCAAGCTAATGTCCTTCCTTTCTATTGCGTTAATATCCTCTCTGACCAGCAACGCTACCCCACCTCCTTTTCCTTTCTGTCTATCCCTCCTGAATATTGAATTTCCCTGAATATCCCTGGATGTTCAGCTCCCAGCCTTGGTTACGCTGGAGCCCTGTCTGCATGATCCCAACTATATCATATTCATTAATAACTATCTGCACATTCAACCCATCCACCTTATTACAAATGCTCCTTGCATTGAGACACAAAGCCTTCAGGTTTGTTTTTACAACACTCTTACCCCTTATACAATTATGTTGAAAAGTGGCCCTTTTTGATTTTTGCCCTGGATTTGTCTGCCTGCCACTTTTACTTTTCACCTTGCTACCTATTGCTTCTACTCTCATTTTACACCCCTCTGTCTCTCTGCTCATGCTCCCATGATGGGCCAAATGGCCTAATTCTGCTCCTATAACTTATGAACATGAACTGAGCTAAACCTATATGAAATCTGTTAACATTTTAATCAAAGAGAGCCGTTTAAAAAGATGCAGGGCTTTTAAAATGAATATAAATAAAAGCACTGGGATGAAAGGTGATTAACATTCTAAGGAATGAAATTGAAGGTTTTACCCGAAAGTCTTTAAAAACAAAGCAATTCAATAGCCTGCCTCAGTAAGACCTCCACTAGACTTGGAGGTCCCCATTCTCAGGCAATTGGGAGGACCTGTATGATATAGCCCACCAAGTGTAGAAACAGAGAACTGCTGATGATGGTTTATACCAAAGAATGAAGAAGGGTCCTGATCTGAAACGTCACCCTTCCTTTTTCTCCAGAGATGCTGCCTGACCCGCCGAGTTACTCCAGCACTTTGTGTCTATCTTTCATATAGCCCACCCTTGATTATGGGAATACACTGGGAATATGCACTAATTAGTCACATATTTAATCTGAACACTGTATGGTCCAGCTCTCATCCAACTGCGGAGTCGGAACATAGGCCGATTCAAAACAATTTTGTTTACGAGAAGTATTTTGTTACAATGTTGCAAGAAATTTATTTAAGACTTTGCTTTATTATGTGAAGCCATGTTATACCAAGTGAATTTGATCATGATTGTTCCTATATTTCTAAACAGCGTGGCTAAAATGATTTTGATTTGGCTTCACACTCATAAAATGCTTTCCACCTGGTTACTGAATGTTTGCAAAGCTATAAGGGGGACATGTTATAAAGACGTGAATATCCATTTCTGAGCACCAAGAAATTTGACTGCTATATCTTTAGGTAATAGTATTGTATGGTCAGGTATTGGGTGCATCCACAACATACGTATAACAAAGTTCTAATAGGAATAATCAGCATTGAACTGGATTAATAGAGAGATACAGCACAGGAAAAGGCCATCAGACCATCAAGTCTGTGTTCACCATCAACAGCCATTTACATCAATCCTTCATTAATCCCTTTTTTTTTAAAGAAACATTATCCATCCAAAAAAAATTAAGATAAGAATTAATTTTGCTGTCCAGTGTCCTTCCTGTGCCAACACACTATTATTTTTAACTTTCCAAAGTATTGATGCAATACGTGAAATACTTTCCATGTAGGTTGTGTTTACCTTGAATTGCAGACATAAGATTCATAATTGAGGACATTGGAAGGCACTTATTTTTGCCAGCAGCATTTTAGTAATTAGTAGCCATTGTTTATTTCTTAAAGTAAGTGGATCATATCACAACTGGAGAACAAACCTATTCTCTGGAATAGTACTGATTACGCCTTCAATAGCTAATCTAATATAACTGACATCATTAGTATTTTCAAGCCAGTCCCTGTGCACGGATAATGCATATATAAGGTACAATAATGAATTCAGAACAAGGGAAAATCGTTCTATAGTAGTACAGTTCTTCTGAAGTATATCTATTGTTTAATTAGGTCAATGTGGTAGTATTTATTTTTTCTAATAAAATTAAAAAATAAAATTTGTGTCTAATACAATTTTACAAATATTGAAAAGTAAACATAAAATAGCATTTTTCAAAAACATGTATTAGTTAAGAGATAAATATTGTCTGGAACATAGGGAGACATTACGTACAAACATAAGAATTAGGAGCAGGAGGAGGACACTCTCAGGCCTGTTTTTCTGTGTAATAGGTTGGTGGCCATTAGGTATTGTTACCCTAACTTCACATTCCCAGCTACCCATGGTAATTATTCACCCTCTTGCTTCACAAAGAATGAATCTACCTATCTCTGCCTTAATATTAACTCAAAGATTCTGCTTCCACTGCCCTTTCAAGAAGCGAGCTTGAAAGACTCACCCCCGCCCTCACCCCAGAGACGATCCTCATCTCACCCTTCCTATAAATTAGATAATTTCACATTTTCACACATTGTATCCTACTTGGCATCTCTTATTAGTTTAGTACATTGTCATGTGTACCGAGCTTTTTGGTGCGTGCTATCCAGTCTGCGGAATAACTACATAATTACAATCAAGCTATCCACAGTGTACAGATACAGGATGAAGGGAATACCATCTTGAGCTGGTATTGGCTCATTGGGTCAAATGACATGTCATTTGCTGTTAAAATTCTACAGTTCTAAACAGACTACATCTCCAAGTACAACACTACCTCAGTCCTACACTGAAACACAACACTAAAGTGTGGACAGGACATGTGTCTGAAGAAGGGTTTTGGCCCGAAACGTTGCCTATTTCCTTAGTCCGAAGAAGGGTTTCGGCCCGAAACGTTGCCTATTTCCTTCGCTCCATAGATGCTGCTGCACCTGCTGAGTTTCTCCAGCACTTTTGTTGACTAAAGTGTGGATATATGGCTCTGAATTTGTCCTTCCCCATATTCTTCTGATCAGGCAACTGCTACTACTTACTGTGGCTTGCACTAAAACATTGTGTTGTCGACAAGAAAGGTTAACTCTATACAAAATAGTTAGCATCAGGAACTCATGTGACATTGCAACGGGTTTAGTTTAGTTTAGAGATACAGTGTGGAAACAGGCCCTTCGGCCCACCAAGTCCGTGCCGACCAATGATTACCCGTACACTAGTTCTATGTTATCCCAGTTTCACATCCTACACATTAGGGGTAATTTACAGAAGCCAATTAACTTACAAACGGCATGTCTTTGGAATGTGGAAGGAAGCCTGCACACCCCAAGAAAACCCACACGGTCACAGGGAGAACGTATAAACTCCATACAGACGGCACCCGATATCAGGATCGAACCTGGGTCTCTTGGCACTGTAAGGCAGTAACTCTACCTCTGCGTCATTGAACCGCCATTGTATTCCAGTACAGTGTTTTTTTAACAGAACCAACAAAGAATCTTCTTTGAGATTCCTGAATGGCATAAAGAACATCTATTATATAACCTTTAAAGTATATAGGATTTCCAAACAGTTCACATGGATCAATCTATAAACAAAAGTGAAACAATATTTGGCTAATTTTAGTCTCTTATTAAAGGTTTGTGGTGTCCAATAAATGTGCTGGAGATTATGATTGTCTCACCTTTTAACAAGCTTGTTGATTTTATAAAGCTATAAAATGGCTTAACAGAATTTTAAATTGTTGCAATTAGAATTGCCCATCATATTACAACAAATTCAGGTAAATTTATTTTAGCAATGTTAAAGGAGACACGTCTCAGACTGTTGTGAATTTTTTAAATATATTCTCCTATCTCCAATGGAATATTGAACAATTTAATGGCAAATATAATGCGAGTTAGGATGGCATGGGTGACACAGTGGCAGTTGCTGCCTTACAGAGCCAGAGACAGGATTGATCGTGACTACAGGTGCTGTCTGTACGGAGTTTGTGCATTCTCTCTATAACTGCGTGGGTTTTCTCCGCGTGCTCTGGTTTTCGTCCGCACTTCAAAGACGTGCAGGTTTATAGGTTAATTGGCTTCTGTAAATTGTAAATTGTCGCAAGTGTATTTTTTAATTTTATTTTTTTAATTTCAAAATAGGCTTTATTCGAGAAATAAATATATACAATACATGATCCTTACAAAACTCCGCCCGACATTCTCAGAGGCTATACATACGTACAATACAGTTTCCCCAAATCACAATTTTACCCCACTCCCTTGCCACTCATGTGGGCCACTGGCGTGGAATCCCTTCCCATATTTTGAGGGGCGTCTCCACCACACCCTGCCCCCCATGTCCAGCAGCGGAAGGAACCTAGACCTAGTTCGTCCGAATAGAATCCGAGCGTGCGGCGCTGCAAGGCAGCAACTCTACCGCAACACCAGTGATCTTCCAGCTTAAATGGTGTTTGTGCGCATTTATTTTTTATTTTTAAATCGGGGAGAGCACGTACGCAATCCCCCACTACCACAAATTTTGCAGTCGAGTATCTTGCATTTGGGGACATCGCAGGCGTCAGCACACCACGTGCAATGGGATAGCCTCATCCTGGGAGAAACTTTATTTATCTACGAAACTTTATTTATCTATTTATATATATATATATATATATATTTTATATACTTTGTTTGAGAGATAAATGTATACAATACATGATCCATACAAAACTCCATCCGACATTCTCGGAGGCTATACATACATTCAATACAGTTTCCCCAAATCACAATTTTTCCACAAACCCTTGCCACTCATGTGGCCCACTGGCATGGAATCCCTTCCCTTATTTTGAGGGAAGGGATTCCCTCAAAATCTCCACCACACCCTGCCCCCCATGTCCAGCAGCGGAAGGACCCTAGACTGTGGTCCTCCCCCACCGAGCCTTGGCGTTGGCTGCACCGAGCTTCAGTGCGTCCCTCAGCACGTACTCCTGCAGTCTGCAGCGGGCCACTCGGCAACATTCCCTGACAGACATCTCGCTCTGCTGGGTGGTCAACAACACTCGGGCAGACCAAAGAGCATGTTTCACTGAGTTGCTGACCTTCCAGCAGCATTCGATGTCCGTCTCTGAATGCGTTCCTGGGAACAGTCCGTAAATCACAGAGTTCTCTGTGACGGAGCTGTATGGAATAAACCATGACAGGGACCTTTGTGGACCTCTCCAGACACTCTTTGCGAATCCACACTCTGCAAAGAGGTGAGCAACCGTCTCCTCTCCATAGCAGCCATCCCGAGGGCAGTGTGCGCTGGTAGTGAGGTTCCGACGGTGCAGGATGGATCTGACTGGGAGGGCTCCCCTCACCGCCAGCCAAGCCAGGTCTTGGTGCTTGTTGGTGAGTTCTGGCAATGAGGCATTGGATCCATGGAGTCATTTCCCTGCAGTGCCTGCAGGTCCTTCATGCTGACCACTGCCTGATGGACTTGTGGTCAAAGGTATTGGTCCGGAAGAATCTTTCCACGAATGACAAATGATGCGGAAATGTCCAGCTGACTGGCACATTGCGTGGCTTCTGCTCCAGGCCCATCCTTCACAACAGGTAGAACGTCAGCAGGTAGTGACACTTGGTGCCCACGTGCCTTGGCTCTCTGCTCCGCCTGATGCAGCCACACATGAAGGTGGCCATCAGAGTGAGGGCGACGTTGGGTACGCTTTTACCCCCGGTGTCTGCCGACTTGTACATTGTGGCCCATCGCACCAGGTCCATCCTCGACCCCCAGATGAACTGGAAGATGGCCCGGGTGATCCATGTGGCGTAGGAGGGAGGGACAGGCCACACTTGCCCCAAGTACTGCAGCCCCGAGAGGACCTCACACCTGGTGACCAAATTGCTCCCTCTTCATAACACAAGCGTATAGGATAGTGTTACTGTACGGGGCGATTGCTGGTCGGCGCATATTTGGTGGGCTGTAAGGCCTGTTTCCACGCTGTAACTGGAAAGTCATACAATGTATGGGTCATATAGTATGGTTACATATTGCAAGGATTTTGTGGAAATCTTGAACTGTTTTTGCAGCAATTATAAAAGGAGCTGCTTAACCTTTTCAAAGATTTGGCGTCCTTCCCACATTGACCTCTGAAGGCTGCCTTTAATGGCTATTATGCAAAATCAGGTCTGCATAAGATTCTTAAATAGTTACCATTAACATTTCCAGATGATCCCATTTCAGATAAATATGCCCATTGTATTGAACCTGTTTAATATGGTGACAATGTTCCGTTAATACGTGCAATTGACCTATTTATAAAACCTCTTCAATGTAAAATACAAAATACAGCCAGTTGCCACCAATTTATCTGCAAACATTCTGTTTGGCCATAATTTAGTAACGCATACCAGGTAACAGCTATGTTATATGTAATCCACAGATAACATACGGGGTGGCACGGTGGCGCAATGGCGGTGCAGGCTGGCACCTAATTTCTATGTTTCTATGTTTCTATGCAATGGTAGAGTTGCTGCCTTACAGTGCCAGAGACCCAGGTTCAATCCTGACTAGAGGTGCTGTATGTATGGGGTCTGTATGTTCTCCCTGTGACCGCTTGGGTTTTCTTTGGGTGCTACAGTTTCCTCCCACACTCCAAAGTTGTACAGGTTTGTAGCTTAATTGCCTTTGCTAAAAATTATTGTAAATTGTCCCTAGTGCATAGAATAGTGCTACTGTATGGGGTAATCGCTGGTCAGTGCAGACTCGATGTGCTGAAGTGCCTGTTTCTGCGGTGAATCTTTAAAGTCTAAAGTAAATCCTTCGTTGTTGCCCCTGTCACTTACACAGACGCCCACACAACTTAGAGTAAGACAAGCCATATTCTCGTGGAATATCAAACATATTTAATAATGCATCACATCATGTTTTGGAAAATCATCTACTGTTCTGCTCGTAAGTAAATTTGAACATTAAATGGTTGGGAATAATTTATTTAAAATTGAACAAACTACAAAAAAGAAATCTGAGACTGAAAAATAAACAGAAATATTTGAACTATGTGGATAAGGAACTACTCTGCATTTCATGATCATTCACAACTGACCAATGTGGCAATATTTTTTTGTGCTACAGTATCTGATGTTAAAAAACAATTCCAAAGGATTTTTTTTCACCCCCCCTCCCTTCCCTGCTTTATAAAATTAGGCAATTTAAAAGAATTGTGGAAATAAGGAGATTCTATTTGATGATTCACTTTTTTTTTTAAACGATGAAAAACTCTGACCAAACATCTGTATAGAGTACACTTTTTCGCACTGAGCTGTTTCAAAGCTCAATTGTGCATTTTGCAGATAAAGTGAAAAACTACTGGAGGCTGTATTGTAAGCAGTGGTTGCCATGGCAACCCCAGTTTCGAGAGCTGGTTCTCCATTACCACTTAATTTAGGTTTCCTAATTGCATTCCACTGAATCAGTAGCGACAATATCTGCAGAGCTAAACTGCATGCCCAGTCTAGCACAAACCTCTTTGAAACAGGCTTTTTGAAAGGAGCTATAAAAACCCAGCATGAGGCACAGTGTATGAGAAACCTGTAGCTTGGATGTGCTACAGACTGCTTTCCCATCCTCAGGAAGTTCAGCTGCACCACTTCAATCTGCGAGTTCATCTTACATAAAGATCATAAAGAACGGCCATGTGGAAACTTGCCTCTGGACTGACATTTCTGTGTAAAATACATCTAATTGTATGCAACGCACAGTGTCATAGCCATCCTATTTCACCACACATCAGCAGGTAGTCAGGAGAAGGCTATGGCTTCCCTTGAACTGTCCTTGTCCCACAATACAAGAAAGAACAATACGCTCACAGCTTAAATTATTTGCGACTGTTCAGCTGTGCGTTGAGCGACCGTCCGTACGTGACCCAAAGAGAGTCTCGTCAGAACCACTAGACATAAAAGCATTCCAATTATCGACCACGTTGCTTTAATAGAGGAGGCAACTAATATGATAGCGAAAGTGATTCTGCCAGCAAGGAGCTCTTTGTAGCTGTCAGATTAACACTTGAGCCAAATTCTTGTAATTCAGTCACATTATATTACTGGTTGCAAATAAACAATGAGGCCATTCTGAACGTAATATACAATGTTCATTTCCCATGCATTTCATGTCCTAAGCTATTCTAATTGTAGGAATGTTGATTATTTTTCAATTAAAAAAATTAGACTGGGTGGGAGAGATTCTTGTTTATGAACATTATATAATAATTCCAGATAATCATTTGAGGTTAGGCTGGTCTAATATAAATATAAATATTTGTTTTATCATTTAAATTATTCAAAAATGCAGTGCCATCAGGTTTTTAGCTATTACCTTCCAGTAACAGTCAATTCCCTTTAAACAGGTAGATTATTTAAATATAACGCATTTGACAGAAACCAACTCAGTGCTGGTTCTTTGGACGCTACACTGAACAGTTGGCATTGAATTAACTCAATTTTAGAACCAATAAAGATAATTCTGAAGAAGGTTCTCGACCTGAAACGTGACCTATTCCTTTTCTCCAGAGATGCTAACCGTTGAGTTACTCCAGCCTTTTGTGTCTATCTTCGGTGTCAACCAGCATCTGCAGTTGCTTCCTACACAAAGATAATTCCATATTAATTATAGACTGTGTTTGTTTTACTTATCCTGCTGATTAAGAGGCCACACAGTAGTCACATATCACAACTAATTGGCATATCTGATAGAGGGAAAGTATAATTTGTCTACTTTATCAAAGGAAGTGATAGAGTGGGTGATGTTCTGCGATTATATTTAGTGAGAAACAACCTCAAATGCGTTCAAATATTTTACACACCGACATAGCAGGAAATGTGACCAACCGCACAGCTCAATTTTAATCCAGTTACCGTGCAATGTGAAGGAAATAACTCTCAAGAGTAATTTGAAGTTTAAAGTGTACAGTTGTTACCAATGAATACAGATAAGAATATGAGTTTTAAATGTGCTTCAAGATAAAATGCACTGTGGTGAAACCATTTAAAAATTACTGAACAAATAATCGTAGTTTAAATTTTTTTTTCTGAACATAAAATCAATTTTTATTTCCTGCACTGCGTGTTTGACACTTTTACTGCTTCTGGGTTTCAAATGCATTGAACTACTACCAAGGTCTAATTATAGAAAATTGTGACTGAAGACTGGCTTCTTAATAAGATGTAAATAATAGAGCGTTGTTTCTATGTGCTGAAAATGTCTTTAGGGTAAAATGGTACTAAGCTTTCAATAACATTATTTGTGAGCTTTTTTAAGTCTTTGGCAATGCAAATGATTTATTTCATGATCTGGACCTGGATAAAAAAGTAGTCTATTTCATGTTGGATGTTAGCAATCCTTGAACAGAACTCTTTACCTATAATGTGGGGATTGGATGAGAAAATTAGATACATTGAACTAGTGTGAACGGGTGATCGATGGACTCGGTGGGCCGATAGGCCTGTTTCCATCGAAGATAGACACAAAATACTAGAGTAACTCAGCGGGTCAGGCAGCATCTCTGGAGAAAAGGAATTGGTGATATTTCTGGTCAGAACCTTTCTTCTCATCCAGCATCTGCAAGAGATGCTGCCTGACCAGCGGAGTTACTCCACTATTTTGTGTTTATCTTCAGTACAAAACAAGCATCTGCAGGGAAGAAATGTTCCAACCTGAAATGTCACCTATTCCTTTTCTCCAGAGATGCTGTCTGACCCGCTGTGTTACTCCAGCATTTTGTGAATGTCTTCAGTATAAATCAGCATCTGCAGTTCCTTCCCACCTATTTTGTCTGCTCCACTGCAAAATCTCATGGTATGCCTACTTGAAAAAGTTATCCTCTTCTCTCCAATGGGAGTTCTACACACCCTCTCTCATGGCCGTCCGAAGGGGGGGGTGCGTTGGGTGCCCCCTTTTTTTTCCCAGAGTAAGAAGAAAATCCCGAGAAAAAAAAAAATCTTCAAGCGCAATCAGTGTTCACCCGAAATTCTGGTTCCGGCCCGCGGGATGATTTGAGGGGAAAACATGCGACGGTCCGCACCTGCGCAGTTGGGGGAAGCCGGTGATGCAGTAGCGACGCAGAATGATGCTGTCTCACCCCACAGTGACGAGGTCCTGAAGGGAGAATTTAGGGAGTTGGGGGGAAAGTTAAGGAGAAGGACCAAAAGGGTAACGATTTCAGGATTACTGCCTGTGCCGCGTGACAGTGATAGCAGGAATGAAATGAGGTGGAGGATAAATGCGTGGCTGAGGGACTGGTGCAGTGGGCAGGGATTCAAGTTTCTTGATCACTGGGACCTCTTTTGGGGAAGGCATGATCTGTACACAAAGGACGGGTTGCACTTGAACCCGAGGGGGACCAATATCCTGGCAGGGAGATTTGCAAAGGCTACTGGGGAGACTTTAAACTAGAAAGGCTGGGGGGAGGGACTTGGGTAGAGGGGGGGCTAGGGGTCAGGGTGTGGGGCAAGAGGCAGAGAAGGAAAGCACTCGGACCCAAAATGTAGGCGAGAAAGATGAAAAAGATAATAGACAGAGAATAAGGGATGGTTGGTTTCTAAAATGTGTATATTTTAATGCTAGGAGCATTGTAAGTAAGGTGGACGAACTTAGAGCCTGGATTGACACCTGGAAAATATGATGTTGTGGCAATCAGTGAAACATGGTTGCAGGAGGGCTGTGATTGGAAACTAAATATTCCAGGATTTCGTTGCTTCAGGTGTGATAGAATTGGAGGGACCAGAGGGGGAGGTGTTGCATTGCTTGTCAGAGAAGATATTACAGCAGTGCTTTGGCAGGATAGATTAGAGGGCTCGTCTAGGGAGGCTATTTGGGTGGAACTGAGAAGTGGGAACGGTGTAGCAACACTTTTAGGGTGTATTATAGACTGCCAAATGGGGAGCGTGAATTGGAAGAGCAAATATGTAAGGAGATAGCAGGTATTAGTAGTAAGCACAAGGTAGTGATTGTGGGAGATTTCAATTTTCCAAAAATAGACTGGGAAACACATTCTGTAAATGGGCTGGATGGTTTGGAGTTTGTAAAATGTGTGCAGGATAGTTTTTTGCAGCAGTACATAGAGGTATCGACCAGAGAAGGGGCAGTGCTGGACCTCCTGTTAGGAAATGAAGCAGCTCAGGTGACGGAGGTATGCGTTGGTGAGCACTTCAGGACCAGTGATCACAATACCATTAGTTTCAATATAATTATGGAGAGAGTCAGAACTGGACCTAGGGTGGAGATTTTTGATTGGAGAAAGGCTAACTTTGAGGGAATGCGTAAGGATTTTAAAGGAGTGAATTGGGACACTTTGGTTCATGGGAAGGATGTAGAAGAGAAATGGAGGACATTTAAAGGGGAAATTGTAAGAGTACAGAATCTTTATGTCCCTGTTAGGTTGAAAGGAAATAGTAAAAATTGGAAAGAGCCATGGTTTTCAAGGGAAATTGGACACTTGTTTCGAAAAAAGAGAGATATCTACAATAATTATAGGAGGCATGGAGTAAATGAGGTGCTAGAGGGGTATAAAGAATGTAAAAAGAATCTTAAGAAAGGAATTAGGAAGGCTAAAAGAAAATATGAGGTTGCTTTGGCAAGAAAGGTGAAAGTAAACCCAAAGGGTTTCTACAGCTATATTAATAGCAAAAGGATAACGAGGGATAAAATTGGACCATTAGAGAACCAGAATGGACAGCTATCTGCAGAGCCAAAAGAGATGGGGGAGATATTGAACAATTTATTTTCTTCGGTATTCACCAAGGAGAAGGATATTGAACTCTGTGAGTTAAGGGGAAAAAGTAGAGTAGCTATGGAAACTATGAGATTCAAAGAGGAGGAAGTACTGACAATTTTGAAAAATATAAAAGTGGATAAGTCTCCAGGTCCTGACAGGATATTCCCCAGGACATTGAGGGAAGTTAGTGTAGAAATAGCAGGAGCTATGACAGAAATATTTCAAATGTCATTAGAAACGGGAATAGTGCCGGAGGATTGGCGTACTGCGCATGTTGTTCCATTGTTTAAAAAGGGTTCAAAGAATAAACCTAGCAATTATAGACCTATTAGTTTGACGTCAGTGGTGGGCAAATTAATGGAAAGGATACTTAGAGATAATATATATAAGGATCTGGATAAACAGGGTCTGATCAGGAACAGTCAACATGGATTTGTGCCTGGAAGGTCATGTTTGACAAACCTTCTTGAATTTTTTGAAGCGGTAACTAGGGAAATTGATGAGGGTAAAGCAGTGGATGTTGTCTATATGGATTTCAGTAAGGCCTTTGACAAGGTTCCCATGGAAGGTTGGTTAAGAAGGTTCAATCTTTGGGTGTTAATGGCGAAGTAGCAAGATGGATTCAACAGTGGCTGAATGGGAGATGTCAGAGAGTAATGGTGGATGGCTGTTTGTCAGGTTGGAAGTCGGTGACCATTGGGGTGCCTCAGGGATCTGTGTTGGGTCCACTGTTGTTTGTCATGTACATCAATGATCTGGATGATGGGGTGGAAAATTGGATAAGTAAGTATGCAGATGATACTAAGATAGGTGGTGTTGTGGATAATGAAGTAGATTTTCAAAGTCTACAGAGAGATTTGGGTCATTTGGAAAAGTGGGCTGAAAGATGGCAGATGGAGTTTAATGCTGTTAAGTGTGAAATGCTACATCTTGGCAGGACAAATTAAAATAGGAAGTACATGGTAAATGGTAGGGAATTGAGGAATGCTGTGGAACAGAGGGATCTAGGAATATCTGTGCATAGTTCCCTGAAGGTGGAATCGCATGTAGATAGGGTGGTAAAGATAGCCTTTGGTGTGCTGGCCTTTATAAATCAGAGCATTGAATATAGGAGTAGGGATGTAATGTTAAAATTGTACAAGGCATTGGTAAGACCAATTCTGGAGTATGGTGTACAATTTTGGTCCGCTAGTTATAGGAAGGATGTCAACAAAATAGAGAGAGTACAGAGGAGATTTACTAGAATGTTGCCAGGGTTCCAGCAACTGTTACAGAGAAAGGTTGAACAAGTTAGGTCTTTATTCTTTGGAGCGCAGAAGGTTAAGGGGGGGACTTGATTGAGGTCTTTAAAATGATGAAAGGGATAGACAGAGTTGACGTGGATACGTTTTTCCCATTGAGGGTAGGGAAGATTCAAACAAGAGGGCATGACATGAGAATTAAGGGACAGAGGTTTCGGGGTAACGTGAGGGGGAACTTCTTTACTCAGAGGGTGGTGGCTGTGTGGAATGAGCTTCCAGTAGACGTGGTGGAGGCAGGATCGATTTTAACATTTAAGAGTAAAGTGGATAGGTATATGGACGTGAAGGGAATGGAGGGGTATGGTCTGAGTGCAGGTAGATGGGACTAGGGGAAAACAAATGGTCGGCACGGACTGGAAGAGCCGAGAGGGCCTGTTTCCGTGCTGTAATTGTTATATGGTTATATGGTTTATATGGTGTGCAGTGGGCCCAGGCGGGATCAGATCGCCATTTGAACTCCACACCAAAGATCTTCACACAATCGGAGATTGCTTCGATGTCTATTCTGGGTAAGTAGTGGAATATTGCATTGCGGGAGGGGGAGTCTGTTTTTTTATCCTGGGTGCAAGCTACCCGCGAGTTGTCTAATCTGGCTTGTGGGATGATTTAGAAAAAAAAAGGAGTGCCCATTTCTCCGGGCCCGTGGGGGCAGCGGTGTCTGCCCACCCGCTCCAGCGTCTCCATCCGCAGCATCGGAGCCTCGCCAATGGCTAGCCTGGCATTCAGGAGACCGTTCTCCCATCATCTGAATCTGAACCCAGCAGCCATAAACCCGACACCAGACGCCGCTCCGGCAGGACCCACTCCCCTAGCCTCCACCGCCGGGGCCCAGGCCACCACATACCCCCCCGCTGAGCCCACTCCACCTTCCGCCCAGGCCACCCCCCCCTCCGCTGGGCCCTCGCTTCGTCCCCCCCCCCGCCATGGGTCCTCGCCTCTCCCCGCCGTGAGCCCTCGCCTCTTCTTTCCCCTCCCCCCCCCGCCGAGGGCTCTCGCCTCTTCTTTCCCTCCCCCCGGCTCTGACCCTCGCCTCTTCTTACCCCCGCCCCACTGTGGGCCCCCACCTCTCCTCCACCCACCCGGCGCGGGCCCTCCAATGCTGCATGGGAGGGAGAAAGAGGGGGGAATGTGAGGGGGAGGGAGGGGAGGGGGAGAGATGGGGGAGGGAGAGAGAGGCGGAGGGGAGAGGGAAAGGGAGATTATCTTTAGTGAGATTGCAAAATTAAGGTAGGTTTTAGAGCTATTATATTTTCTCCTCCATAGGAATAATATCAATCAAGTGGAACTGCTTTCTTCATAACAACACTGAAAAATATGAATTCCATAGTTTGTGACTTTCTTCTTGCATCATATTTTTAATATAATTTGAATGTTACAAAAATCTGCATGTTTTCAGGGTCATCATGGATCTGTTCACAGTAATGCAGCAGTTCATTGATGATGTTGCTGCTGAGGAAGCTAGGAAGAAGATGGAGTTGGAAGATCTCCTTGGTGCAGTGAAAACCGAAGGTTAGGAGATGGAAAACATTATCACCTATTTTATTCGGAGATAATTGTGATCATTTATGGTTAAAAACGAAAATATTTGGACACCAGGATTTTCTGACTACATTTTCTGACCTTTTTCGTGTAATTGAATTGCGTGCATTTTGGTACCAAAATCAGCACTGTACGGTATCCCCCCTTAAAACTAAGTTACAGAGGTGTGAATTAAGTTGATAATGATTTTAATTCCCATCTTCAAACTACAACATATTTGCGGATCTACCCCTTCCATCTTATAACAAAAGTATTTAGCCAATTTTAATAAACTTAGTATAAAATATTGGAATTTATAAAATATACATTTTAATGGGATCATTATATGCAGATGTAACACTTCCATTTCGAGATCGGTGGGAGGGGGGGGGAAATATCGTTAAAGGGTTAAAAGATAGCCTAATCGATAAAGAGCTGAGAAGAGGAATCAGAGTGTCAAAGGAAAGGTACTCTGAGAAGTTGAGGAGCAAGTTCTCAGCTAGTGACACTTCTTCAGTTTGGAAGGGCATGCAAGAAATTACCAGCTATAAGAGGAAAGCCCCCCGCTCTTTGGCCGATCGTCAGCTGACCAACGACCCGAATGAGTTTAACTGCAGATTTTAAAAATCAGAAACGTACCCCCTCCACCCCTCCCCAACAAACACAGCCAAATCCCAGTCTGCAAAGAATGGACTCTGCACCCATTCCTCCCCATTCACCACTTCACACCTACTTAAGGCAAGACTCCAGTATGAAAAGACTGGACCCTTTCCCACCTCAACCAACACTTCACACCCACTCACAGCCTGATCTCAGTCTGCAAAGACTGGTCCCTTTTACACCCACCCCTCTCCAATCACCACTTCACACCCAATTACACACACCCTCCTTGCTGAACAATATCACTGCTTCAACAATAAAAATAGAGGAGGTGGAGAGGCTTTTCAGAAGACAGAAAAGTCGGAAATCTCCAGGACCTAACAATGTTTCCCCCTTTACTCTCAAGCTCTGTGCCAAACAACTGGCACCGATCTACAGACATTTTTAACCAGTCCCTGCAAAAATGTACTGTCCCTGCCTGCTTCAAAGTCTCCACTATTTGTCCCTGTACCCAAAAAGGCAAGGATTACTTGTCTTAATGACTACAGGCCTGTCGCACTGACCTCTGTAGTTATGAAGACCCTTGAAAGGCTTGTGCTGGCCAAGCTGAAAAATATCACGAACCCCCCTGCTGGACCCTCTGCAGTTTGTATATCGGGCCAATAGATCTGTGTCAACCTGGGCCTGCACTTCATCCCCCAGCACCTAGACCACCAGGGGACCTATGCGATCATTTTATTTGTTGATTTTAGCTCTGCATTCAACACCATTGTGCCAGAGCTACTACACTCCAACCTTTCCGAGTTGACTGTGCCTGAACCCCTCTGTCGGTAGATCACCAGCTTCCTGACAGATAGGAAGCAGCATTTGAGGCTGGCAAAGCACATCTCGGATCCGCAAACGCTCAGCATAGGAGCACCGCAAGGCTGTGCACTCTCTCCTCTTCTCTAATCTCTCTACACCAATGACTGCACCTCCACTGACTCCTCTGTCAAGCTTCTCAAGTTTGCGGATGACACAACCCTGATTGGACTGATCCAGGATGGGGAGGAATCTGCCTACAGACAGGAAGTGTCACAGCTGGGGTCCTGGTGCCATCGCACAACCTGGAGCTCAATGCTCTTAAGACAGTGGAATTGATTGTAGACTTTAGGAGAGTTCCCCCTCCCCTCACCCCACTCACCATCAGCAACACCACAGTCATATCTGTGGAGTCTTTTAAGTTCCTGGGAACCATCATCTCCAATGACCTTAAGTGGGGGGCTACCATCGGCACAACAGAGGATATACTTCCTACGGCAGCTGAGGAAGCACAATCTTCCACAGCGGGTCAGGCAGCGTCTCTGGAGCACATGGATAGAGTCATAGAGTGACACAGTGTGGAAGCAGGCCCTTTGGCCCAACTTGCCCACACTGGCTAACAATGTCCCAGCTACACTAGTTCCACTTGCCTGTGTTTAATCCCTCCAAACCTGCCCTATCCACGTACACTGTTTCTTAAACGATGGAATAGTCCCAACCTCAACTACCTCCTCTGGCAGCTCGTTCCATACACCCACCACCCTTTGTGTGAAAAAGTTACCCCTCGGATTCGTATTAAATCTTTTCCCCTTCACCTTGAACCTATGTTCTCTGGTCCCCGATTCCTCTACTCTGGGCAAAAGACTGTGCATCTACCCGATCTATTCCTCTGATTTTGTACACCTCTATAAGATTTCCCCTCATCTTCCTGTGCTCCATGAAATAGAGTCCTAACCTACTCAACCTTTCCCTATAGCTCACACCCTCTAGTCCTGGCAACATCCTCATAAATCATTTCGGTACTCTTTGAAGTTTGACATCTTTCCTATAACATGGTGCCCAGAACTGAACACAATATTCTAAACGCGGTCTCACCAACGTCTTATACAACTGCAACATGACCTCCCAATTTCTATACTCAAACTCTGACTGATGAAGGCCAAAGTGTCAAAATACTTTTTGACCACCTGATGTACCTGCGACTCGACCTTCAAGGAACCATGCAACCATCAACCATTCCTCTTCCTAATTGATCCAGATCCTGCTGCAATCATTCACAACCATCTTCACTACCCGCATTGAATTCCACAGTTCACCACCCTCTGACTTAAGAAATTCCTGCTCATCTCCTTCCTAAAGGAACGTCTTTTAATTCTGAGGCTGTGGCCACTGGCCCTAGACTCTCGCACTAGTGGAAACATCCTCTCCATCCAGGTTTTTACCAGGCTGGGACAGACTGCAACAGCTTCACACCATGTCCGAAAGCTCTGTCCTGTCCTGCATCACCCAAGGCAGCAGAGACGTTATAGGAGAAGGCAAGCACCATCACAAAGTAGCTCACGATGGTTTGGGTAACATTCAGGAATGTCTATACATGTCACATCATGAATATTACTGACAAAGGGTCTTGACCCGAAATATAATCTATACCTTTTCTCCAGAGATGCTGCTTGACCCACTGAGTTACTCCAGCACTCTGTGAAATGTCACCTATCCATATTCTCCAGAGATGTTGCCTGACCCACTGAGTTACTCCAGCACTCTGTGAAACATCACTTATCCATGTTCTCCACAGATGCTGCCTGACCCACTGAGTTACTCCAGCACTTTGTGTCTATTTTCCCTTCACCCATCTGCCCAAGCCCATCCTCCCCCCTCCTTTCCTATGTTCCTTTCCACCCATAAACCTCTCTCTGCCTTTACATTTCACTCCTCTTTCAAATCTGCTCTACTTATCGACATGCATTTTTCATCTTAACTTTTTCGTGATGCAGTTTTAAAACAGGCCTTCAGCCCAACTTGCCCACACCGATCAACATGTCCCATCTACACTAGTCCCGCTCACATGCGTTTGGCCCACATCCATCTAAACCTGTCCTATCCATGTATGTGTCCAAATGTCTCTTAAATATTAGGATAGTCCCAGCCTTAACTTCCTCCTCTGGCAGCTCGTTCCATACACCCACCACCCTTTGTGTGAAAAAGCTACCTCTCAGATTCCTGTTAATTTCTGAAATATTGGTCAGAGATTTGGTGCAAAAATGCTCCAAAATAAGGCTCAGAATGTATCCGAGAGCATCTAATGCTTCCAGGGCCCTGAAGCGGGCACTAGACCCCGGCATCGAGGGACTTCATGCTTCACGCTCGTGATGTGCGCAGCACACACATTATTTCACATTTAAATTTTTGTAATCCTGTCGTGCCAACCCCCTTTTTGAAAAATGTTGTACGGGCCTGTCTCTCACTGCTCCCACTCTGTGATAGGAAGAAAGGGTCAGAGGAGGTTTACAAGAATGATTCCAGGAATGAGTGGGTTAGCACATGATGAGCTTTTGACAGCACTGGGCATCTTCTCGCTGGAGTTTAGAAGGTTGAGGGTGGACCTCATTGAAACTTACAGAATAATGAAAGGCCTGAATAGAGTGGATGTGGAAAGGATGTTTCTACTGGTGGGAGAGTCTAGGACCAGGGGTCATAGCCTCAGAATTAAAGGTCTCTCTTTTAGAAAGGAGGTGAGGAGGAACTTACTTTGTCAGAGGGTAGTTAATCTGTGGAACTCATTGTCACAGAGAACTGTGGAGTCCAAGTCCGTGAATATTTTTAAGGCAGAGATAGACAAATTCTTGATTAGAACAGGTCTCAAGGGTTATGGGGAGAAGACAGGAAAATGGGATTAGGAGGCAGAGATCAGCCATGATTGAATGGCAGAGTGGACTCGATGGGCCAATTAGCCTAATTCTACTCCTATAACTAATGAACTTATGACTCAAAACATCACCTCTTTCTTTTCTCCAGAGATGCTAGCTGACCCATTGAGTTACTCCAGCATTTTACTTCGGAGTCACGTGAGTGACTACGTGAAGAAGAGCCCGCCTCAACGCTGGTAACGGCATGACGTCGACGCTGACGGCGGAAGGTGGAGCTGCAGTAAGGAGCAGCTCCTCGCAGCGGTCGGAACGGGCCCGCAGGTAAGAACAGTAAAGTTGGGATTTCTTAGCGGGCGCTGGGTTAGGTCCAGCAGTATAGGAAATATATTAAATCAGGTCAGAGTCATATTAGTGCTGGATAAGCACAGATGATGAAGTAAACTTATATTCGCGGGTTAAATGCTTCCTGGGGTGAAAAATAAATATACGGGAAAGCTAGTGCGGAGCCGGTTCCGATACCGGTGGCCGCAGATATACCCGTTAGCGAATTAGTTTACAAAATGATAACCACGGAGAGAAATGCTCCCGAATATGAAAAATGGAAAATAAAATAAAATAAAAATCTGAGAGGCCCGTGGTTCTGATGACTCTGACATTGAAAAGTCCTCCAGATAAGTAAACTATGTGGAACTGATTATGGAGCATATGGAGAAAGTTCTCCAAATAATTATGAGACTAGGGTCAAAGTACCCTGAAGGTTCCTAAGATTAGCCCTGAGGGGTTTAAATTATTCTGAATATGGCCATGGGCCTAATTGGAAGTTGGAACTCCGGACCCAGGATTTGGGCCGGAAGAAGTCTCATGGGATGAAATCCCAATTGATTTAGGGCTGCAGAAGGCAGACCCTGTTGATGGTGATTTGCAATTTTGAAAGCACACCACAAAATAAAAATAAAAATAAAATGAAAAAAAATATGAAAAGAGGCCAAAGATGCCTGGAATAGCAAAAGGTTTTGCTATATATGAAGGAAGTGGTGAGGCTATGGAAGAAATCCTAGCTGCCAACATATATATATGGTATCTCACCAACTTCATGATTCTGTGATGATTGAAATATTAAAATTGCACAGCACAGGAAATTGTGCCTCATTGGAAGAGCCTACGGTTTATCCGTTAATATGGGCATCCATGACTCCAAATATGAGAGCGTCAAATAGTGAGGTTTAAAAATCCTCACAAATTATTCTGCTGCTATTATGGCTTTTGGGCAGATGAAAGGAAAACATAAAATAAAGACGCTATTGTGCAATTCTTTCTATGAAATTTTATATAATATAAAATGGCTATTTGGCCCATTTTTTTCACCCAAGGGTTGCATACCTGTGTCGAGCAAGTGGTGTTTAAGCTCTTGGTTATCTGTTTGGAGTAATCTGCCTAACTTATTGAAATTGGATGAAAAGCTAAATATTTTAGCTGCATAAAACCTTCGTCTTTGGACGAAAAGGTATTTTCGCCCAGAAGGGGATTTGATATTGGAAATAGAGGCAGAAATATGTCAAGGAAGTTTTATTGTATTGCACAACCAAATACTTACCCGAATTCAGGGGATAAGGAGACCACCACGCTCATATGCAGAGGAATTAAAGACTTGTTCTCTGCTTAAAGAAACTGCGGATTAATCTCCAGTTAGAGGGAGATTACAAAAAGTTTATTAAGACTGGCTTACTATTATTTTTTGATCAGTATATTACGAGCAGTTTCATTAACTACTATTACTTTTAAAAAAAAAAAAAAAAAAAAAAAAAGAGGTTAATCCTCCTGTACAGAATAAACCTGCTTATGTTTTCGTGTTTTCTGCAATTGAAAAAGCAGAGATTTATGTTCACATTACCTAATTATCTGGAAAAGAGGTAATGGAAAAGATTTTGAACACGAGCATAAATTTGTCTTTAATGTTAGAAGGCATTACAGATGATGGTTGCAGAAGTATTCTGGACCTTACAGGTCTAAATAAGTTTGTAGAATACAAACATGTTCAAATGGAGTCATTGAATACTGCAAAATATTTAATTCAGCAGGTTGTTATATGGCTAAGATTGATGAAAAGACGCCTATTATTCTGTACCTATGCATCAGGTTTCGGTGGTACTTAAATTTTAATTGGTTGTGACAATTATGGCAGTTAAGCTTTGCCAAATGGACTGAGTTCAGCTTTTTACTCTTTACGAAACTGTTGAAACCAGTTTAGCCCAATCAGAGCACAAAATGCACATCATTATGGCTTATCTCAATGACATTCTGGTCATTAGTGATTATCAGGAGTCAGCTGAGGACTCAGTTTCAGTTACTAAAGCTTTGTGGTAAGCTAAGGTTCTTAATTCATCTAATTAAGCCCCAGCTGCAGCCAGCACAAACAAATTTACTTTTGGGGTTTGTAATTAACTCAGTGACTATGTTAATACCTTTACCAACAGATAAAGTCGATGATATTTTGGTAACTTGTCATTATCTCATTCAAAACCTTATCCTTCCATCCGAGAAATGGTGACAACCATTGGTGAACTGCTAGCAGCATTTCCTGCAGTAGAATTTGGTTCATTACATTTATTGATATCTTCGAAGGTACAAGATACAAGCTCTCAAAGAGAAGGCAGGCCATTTGACAGGCCTATGTAATTAACAAAAGAAGCTGTATTGGAATTTACAATGGTGGGTTAAAAAAGGAAAATGTCCCACAAGCTGCTAATAAATATTATGATTAAACAGCCTGAAATGGTTTTACATACAGATGCTAGTGCTCCTCGGATGGGGGGCCACAGATTTATCCTCCAGTTGTGGAGGTAGATGGAAAACTGAAGAACAAGTGTTTCTCCAAGAGTATGGTATTAACTATTTGGAGTTATTGGGGGGCCTTTTATGGGCTTAAAGCATATTGTTGTGCTAAACAAGGTCTGCATGTGTTAATACAATTACACAATAAAACAGCTGTGGTTTACATTAATCACATGGGGAGAGTTGGATCAGTATCATGTGATTGTCTGGTCAATGAGATATGGCAATGGTGTATTGGTCGGCAGATATGGATTGCAGTAAGCTATACTCCAGGTAAAGACAATGTGGTAGCAGATGAAAGGTCCAGGATTTTTAAAGATAATACGGAATGGATGTTTAAGCCAGCAATATTTAAGAATATTGTTCGACGATTTGGGTTGCCAGAAATTGATTTGTTTGCATCCAGGCTTAATCATCACTTGCCTCATTATGTGTCTTGGGAACACGATCCGGACGCAGTTGCAGTAGATGCATTTTTATTACACTGGGGAAAAATGTTCTTTTATGCTTTTCCACCATTTGCTCTGATCCAGAGATGCTTGAAGAAAATAGAGCAAGATTCAGCTTCCGGATTGTTGGTAGTGCCAAATTGGCCAACTCAACCTTGGTTCCCAGTTATGCTGAATATGATTAAAGAACCGTATATGCAGATTCTTAACTGTAGTGATATCTTGACTAATCCAGTAACAAATGAAGATTACCCATTATATGCATATATGAATTTGTTAATCTGCAGGTTTTGACCAGACCACTACAGGAACTGGGATTGTCGGACCAAACTTGACAGTTATTGGTGCATCATGGCGAGATAGCACACAGAAACAATATATGACACATATTAAGAAATGGGAAGAATTTTGCACACAGTCAAAATATTTCTGATGATTATGTGAATGTTACTCATGTTTTTGGAATTCCTTGCCAATTTGCGCTTTGGCCAACATTTAAGTTACAGTGCCATTAACACTGCACGCAGTGCCTTGTCGTCCTATTTAGGACTTATGACTGGTGAGAGAAATCAATTGGGTCGCATCCATTAATATCACGATTCATGAAAGGAATTTTTTCACATGAATCCGCCAAAACCTAGATATACAGAGATTTGGGATGTGAGCATAGTACTTGCTCTACTTAGAGAATGGACGCCAATTGAAGGGTTGTCATTGGATAGGTTAACATTGAAATTGGTCATGTTAATGTCACTGGTCTCAGCCCAAAGAGTGCAAACTTTACAAATGTTGCGTTTAGACTGTATGCATGTGACTACAGATAACGTTGTATTCTATGTTTACGATCTGATCAAACAAAGTAGACCAGGGAGATCTGGAACAAAGGTAACCTTTCAAGCTTTTCATATTGAGCTTGCTTTGTGTGTGGTTAGACATTTGAACCAATGTATTAAAGTGACGGACACTTTTCGAGGAAACGAAAAGACATTGCTGCTTACGCACAAAAAGCCACACACAAAAGCTTCAGTTCAAACTATCTCAAAATGGTTGAAACAGGTGTTGGTTTTAGCGGGAGTAGACACTGATGTCTTCAAATCTCACTCCACCAGGGCGGCAGCTACGTCCGCGGCGAAGGGGCGGGACGTACCTCTCGAGCATTTTTTAAAAATCGCAGGGTGGAGTAAAGAAGAAACTTTTTCAAAGTTCTACAACAAACCTGTTCACACTATGACAAGCTTTGGACACGCGGTGTTAGGAGCACTATAATCACCTGCTTTGTTTGCTATTAATTGCTATAATCAGTTGTGTAGTCACTGATATCTTTTGTCACTTGTAATCATTTTTCCCTCAAATATAAGGAGGGTATTATATGGTCTTTCAGCCATTAAAAAACTTAATTGTGAAAAGATCTAACATTTGTGTGCTTTCTCATGTATGTGTTTACTTAGCCGGACTGTCGTACGGATTAATTCTACGACATAAAAAAACACAGAAAGCTTTAAAACTCTTCACGTAGTCACTCACGTGACTCCGAAGTAAAATAGTAAGATTAAACGAGAACTCACCTGTTCGAAGTTTGATCGTTATTTTACGAGGAGTTACGATGGGGATTACGTGCCCTCCACTCCCACCCTCGTAAAATAAATGATCAAATGGTGGTTCTAAGTCTTTTTATGAGCCTTACTATGTTACTCCGGTTTTGGTGTTCTGTGTTTTTTCATGCCGTTGCTTTGAAGTATGCCGTTACCAGCGTGAGGCGGGCTCTTCTTCACGTAATCCCTCATCGTAACTCCTCGTAAAATAACGATCAAACTTCGAACAGGTGAGTTCTCGTTTAATCTTACTCCAGCATTTTATGTCTGTCTTCGGTATAAACCAGCTTCTGCAGTTCTTTCTCGCAACGGATCTATTTCCATGCTGCATCTCAAAACTAGACTAAATCACGTTTCGATATCTGTGAGTTTCTGATATGCTTCGTTTAGTATACAGACACTTCACTGATCAGAGTATCTTCAAACATTTACAATGCCAGTAACCAATCACAACAACATGTTCGAGAGACCTTGAAGCAGGATCAAATATAAAGTGAAAGACAGATTGATTCACAAAACAGAAATCTAATTGAAAAGTAAGGATTGCATTGTTTGTTTAAATAATTCTCAATGCTTGTGCCTGCTTCTGCATCATCAAATATTCTTAGGGCTTTCTTAGCCGCGATCAACACTCAGATGTTATTTGTAGGAATTAATACTGGAGTATAAGCACTGTCATTTTAGTTATTGATACTTAGATTGTTAATGTATGTCTTGAAGATCACCAAAGGGAACTAGTTTAGCAAGTCACTCTTGTTATTTAGAAAATAACGATAAAATTGTGATATCAAAGTCATTCTGCATATTCAGCAATGTGTATCTGAGCTCACAATTATTGTGGCAGTGTTTGTTTACAGTTGTTTGATGGATTCTGTTTTTTTATTATTACTCATTAAATGGTTTTCATTAAAAGCATGGTAGCCCATATTTACTTGTATCCAATTGTTACACAAAGCCTTTACAAATATTTACTTCTCGTGAGACACGATGGGACACATAATGAACAGTTTGGTGCTTATTCAAGTAAAAAATTGGTTTTGTACTGATGTTCCATTGCTTTGTAGTTTGTTTTGTAGCTTTACACATTTTATATCAATGAATTCACACTTCAAAGGAAATGAGCACTCATGGATAGTCGAGCAAGCTGAGTAAATTCCATGCATGAGTAGTAACTGCATACAAATATGCAAAAAAAAATCTCTTATCATGGTACAATGCTAGGTACCGATTAATATGAATACAAATCTAAGAAAGACAAGAAAATAAAAGTGGACAAGCTTGGGTGAGACTAAATCATTGGCTCAAAACGGCTGCTTACCTTTTTCTTTAGCTTTCAATCAATATTATCTACCCAACAATATGTACCTTCTCATGCCTTTAATTTCCCTCTCCCTGACTCTCAGACTGATGAAGGGTCTCGACCCAAAATGTCGCATATTCCTTTTCTCCATAGATGTTGCCTGATCCGCTGAGTTACTCCAGCATTTTGTGCCTATAATCATCTATCTGTCAAGCAGGAATTGAGCAAGTTTTCAGTGAGGACTTTTGATTAACTATCATAGAATTTTCAAAAGATAAATAAGGCACAGTAGCTTAATATTCAGGTGGAAATGTAAGACTCAATGAATGTCCCAAAGGCAACTTTAACAAACCATTGCATACGAATCTTAATTTAAGACTCATATGTGATTGTGTTTTAACCATTCTCAGTTCAGTCACTAGTAAAAATGGTTCACTGCAAGATGTACCTTCTGTTGATTGATTAATAGACAGTAGCATTTTGAGGAATAACCAAGAAGTAATTGATTTAGATGCTTTTCCCTATCAACTGAAAGAAAACTAGTGTCCACATGGTTTACGTTGGGACAAAATTGGCAAAAAGAGGAATATTCCCAAAGAAAGAAATTAAACCAAGGTTCTTAGCTTTGCTCACATACTTAAAATTGAAGCTGATGAGATAGAAACCTGGGCTGCGGAAAAGACATAGAGAGAAGATAGGTCGCCATTTTATATGCCGTTTTGTGAGAAAAGACTCAAAATAAGATATTAGGATTGTACATAAAATCAAAGGTAAAGTAGGCCATTCAGCCCCTTGATCCTATCTAGGTTCAGGATTAGGGGCAGCACAGTGGAGCAGTGGTAGATATGTTGCCTTACTGTGCCAGAAATCCGGGTTCGATCCTGACCATGGGTGCTGTCTGTACGGAGTTTGTACTTTCTCCCTATAACCAGCATGGGTTTTCTCCGGGTGCTCCCACACTCCAAAGACGTACAGGGATGTAGGTTAATTGGCTTTGGTAAAATTGTAAATTGTCCCTATTGTTAGCTTGCAGGATAGTGTTAGTGTGCGGAAATCGCTGGTCGGCATGGACTTGGGCTGAAGGGCTGTTTCCATGCTGTATCTCTAAACTAAAAAAACTAAAGTAAATGAGGTTTATTATTGTCACATGTACTGAGCTATAGTGGAAAGTTTTGTTTTGCACGGTATCCAATCAAATCAGAACATTTTAAACATAAGGATGATCAAGGCAAACTTAAGTAGAATAGGTAGAGCAAAGGGGAAGATACAAAGTGCAGAGTGCAGGTTAGATCCAGGCAAAGGACATTAGCATTCTATTTCATGCAAAGGACTCAAACCAACCTTTCTCACATTTTCCCAAGACACAGCCGGCCATTCAACCCATTTAGCCAGCCCCCACAGCAAATTCATTCTCCAATTACTGCCTAGAAACCTGTCCTCTCTCAAATGGGCCATCAACTTCTCCCAATTCTCTTACCACCCACCAGCACCAGAGATAGTTTACAGCAACCATTTAATTCACCAGCCAGCACATCTTTGACATGTGGGAGGAAATGCAACACCCCGAGGAAACCCAAAGGCAAAACATATAAATTCCACAATGACAACATCAAAGCATGTTACTGGATAGAGTGCACTTTAAAGATATTGTGAGCTGATGCCTCAGCTGAAGATAAGTTCGGTACCCCAATATTATTTTACAAATGAAATAGTGCAATCAACAGAAAATCTCCTCCAAGTGTTACCATTTCAATCTTTCCTAACTTTACGTCTTTGGAATATGGGAGGAAACCAGAGCTCCCGGTGAAAACCCATGCAGGTCACTGGGACAACGTACAAACTCCATACAGACAGCACCCATAGTCAGGATTTAACCTGGGTCTCTGGCGCTGTAAGGCAGAAACTCTTACTGCTGCGCTACCGTACTGCACAAATGCTTAGTTCTATGCTTAGAAGATACACACCATAAAATGGGTTATGCTACCAACAAGAGGAACTCATATTTGACAGCCCATGTACAAAGTGCTAACCCATTGCTTCAAAGTGAAACAGTTGAATGCTAGCTATAGTTTACCTTTTTTGACCATCCTTCCACTCTACTTAATGTAAATTTTTCAAGTTCATTAGTCACATTCAACCAATGTTTTATATATAGTTTGATTTATTTTTAGCAACAATCCAGGAATAGCATAGCGGATTAGGTGTTGCCCGACTAAACCAAACATCAAGAACCCAAGGGCTAGATACAGCATGGAAACAGGCCCATCACATTCTCGCTGGACCATTAATTAACCTATTGTTCAATAAACCTATAAACCTGCATGTTATCGGGATGTTGATGATTGTGAATTAGTTGATGGGTGAAATGAAAAACTAAGTATATCTAAATGAATAACTACTTTTTAATTTCATCCATAAACTAATTCACAATCATCAGTGTGTCTACCTGCACCTGGAACCTTTTTCAGAAAGGTCCGAGATGTTTCTTTAAGTTTAAACCCTTCCAAGGATGCAGCACAGCAGTGCAGTAGGAGAGTTGCTGCCTTACAGCACCAGAGACATGGGCTTGATCTGACTACGGCTGCTGTCTGAATGGATTTTGTACATTTTCCCTGTGACCGCGTGGGTTTTCTCCAGGTGCTTCGGTTTCCATGCACATTCCAAAGACGTACAGGCTTGTAGGTTAATTGGCTTTGGTAAATTGTAAATTGTCCCTTGTATGTAGGCTAGTGCTAGTGTATGGGGTATCATCGGTTGGTGCGGACTCTGTGGGCCGAAGGGCCTGTTTCCGCATTGTATCTCTAAAGTTTAAAGTCTAAAGATGCAATTTGTATTTATTAGTATGCTGGTCAATTAGTGTATTTTGGAAATTTCACCATGACTCTTTTTCTGTTTAGAAACAGTTTGGGTTTAAAATTCTGATGACCACGTATTAAAATGAATGTTCTGCAAAAAATAATTGTATCCGATACAAATTTTGCTCTCAGTTATTCAGATAAAACTTTGAACTGAGATACAGACAAGTACAGAAACTAATCACCTTCACCGTACTGAATACAAGGCTTAGCTCAGATCATTAGCTCATTCTGTTTCACTGCCTAAGTTTAAAGGCTATATTGCCTATAATTATGTGCTGTAAAAGAAGAAGCCTTGTATGTCCAACAGCCTGCTAAAGTTCTGTACTCCATAAAGAGTATCAATTATTCTTCTCAATGTAAAACCTTCCTGGGGTGTAATAAAACATTGTGCAATTATAGTTGGCCAGTTGTCAGTTCCAGGTCTGATTAACAAGGTTTTCCTATGAAGACTAGAGATATCACTGGGTGTGGTAAAGAGAGCTCAGCCAAAGTTAGTAGATTTAAAAAAAACATATAGAGATAAGAAAGTTAACCCGCCTTACACCAGTGGGTGAAATGCTTCACCAACCATAAACTTCCATTGTATTGCACTTTAGTGACCGTGTGGGTTTTCTTCGGGTGCTCCGGTTTTCTCCCACATTCCAAAACATGTGTGTTTGTACGTTAATTGGCCGGTTATTTGTCCGTGGTGTAGGATAGAACTAAGGTGAACGGGTGATAGCTGGTTGGTGTGGACATGGTGGGCTGAAGGGTCTGTTTCCACTCTGTTCCTTTAAACTAAACTAAAAGATGCTACATTATTATGCTAAGGTATTAAGGACACTGAATGAAAGAAGCCCATTTAGTGACTAAATAATATATAGAGTAGAGAGGAAGATTTCAAGTGCAGAATGTAGTTCTCAGCAGTGCAGCACATCAGTTCCATAGACAAAGTGCAATATTCTCAATGGGTAGAAGTAAATTGAACAATACCTCAGCTTATGGAAGGACTGTTCAGAAGCCTGATAATGGAGGGGAAGAAGCTGTTCCTCAGTCTGGTGGTGTGCACTTTCAAGCTTCTGTATCTTCTGTCTTTGCCAGACAGGAGCAGGGAGAAGAAGGAATAACCAAGATGGGATGTCTGATTAAGTTGGTTGCTTTTCCAAGGCAACATGGTGTAAATGGAGTCAATTGCTGCAATGTAACCTACAACACCAGATTCAGAGTGGCATCTCCTATTGATCTATTGCAAATTCTCAAAGCTTGCGAAGAAGCAGTGTTGTTACTGAATAAATAGATGAGGTAATGATAGGGTTCAAGTTTTTTTTCCCCGGGAAGATGGGGACCTGGCCAGGCTGGTGAAGATTCAGGAGGCCATGGCTCTCCTTTATAAATATAGACAAGGGTGTCTGGCAGAGAGCCATTAGGTCTCATTAAGTATGGTTGCTAAATTCTGGTGCTTTGGAGAATTTGATTGCAGACGTCCTTGTGGCACTCTGCATGCCCCCATGTACTGAAGGAAATACGGATTAATACTTGTTGCCTTAGAGTCATAAAGTCATACAGTGTGGAAACTGGCCCTTCAGCCCAACTTGCCCACACCAACCATCATGTCCCATCTACACTAGTCCCATCTGCCTGCATTTGACCAATAACCCTCTAAATCTGTCCTATCCATGTACCTGTCTGAACATTTCTTAAACATTGCGTAGTGTGGAATTAGTGTGGAGTTTGGGTGTCTTCCCTATTGCAGTAGTGAGACACAGTTTGTGTGGTGTGATCGATAGATAGGCAGTAGCAGGGCAGGAGAGGGATGATGGTTTGCTCTACCACTGCATCACTGTGCCGCCCATTTCTGGAAGTAAAGAAACATATTGCACTTTGAAAATGGTGCCAAAACTGGTGACTCTTGTATATAGCCTCACAGTAGGCTATATCAGTACACTTTGTACTTCATTTGGGACTGTGCTGATGTACAATAATAATTTACTGAACTGTATACCAAAAAATATTTCACGGTACCTCGATGCACGAGATAATAAAAGAACCATCGGATTGGATTATCCATTGGATAATCTTGCAGTTGATCTTGCAGAGTTAACATGACTTCGACCTCTCCCAAAAAGGCATTCTATGCATATGTGAGTTTGTATCTGAGCTTGTAGAAGGTTACAGATCTCAGTGACGAATATCGGCTCATTAGGCAGCAGGTTAAGAAGGGAGGGAGGGATAGGAAAAGCTGATTGTGTTGTCAGCAAATAAACATCGTACATTTGCAAATTAGTGAGGACAAAATTCTCATTGGGGTTGAATTTTGTTTTACTATTCTACTGCTGACATAATTTGGGAGAGTTTTATGGGAGAAAAGTGGTGCAAGAGTAAACAATAACTCTGAAGGAACAGCCCTTCGTATTCTGTTTGGGCAGCTCACAACATAACTGTATGAACATTGAATTCTCCAATTTTAGGTAACACACCCTCTTTATTTCCCTTTCTTTCCTGTCCTCCCATTGTTAATCCATTTCTCCCACTATCCCACTCCCCTTCTCACTCCCCCCACCCACCCTCTTCCACCTATATCCCTCTCTCTGGCTTTATATTTCACTTCTCTTCTCTCCTTAGCTGACACCCTTTTGTCTCCTCTTCTTTCATCTGCTTTTGTCACCCTTTTCAGCTCTAGCTTTTGTTCACCCTTCTGCCAATCAACCCCCCCCCCCTCCACCATCTGCATCCACCTATCATTTAACCCCAAAGATCACCTATCCATCTTCTCCAGAGTTGCTGTCTGACCCGCTGAGTTACTCCAGCATTTTGTGTCTATCTTCGGTATAAACCAGCATCTGCAGTTTCTTTTTATTCCACCTGTCGCTTGCCAGGCTATGTCCCATCCCCACCTCTTTTGTAGCTTTCTCCAGCCCTACGACAATCAGTCTGTAGAAGGGTCCCGACCTGAAACGTCATCTATCCATGCCTCCAGATAAGCTGCCTGACTCGCTGAGTTACTCCAGCACTTTGAGTTCTGCTTATGGTTGAGTGTCGCATTTCCTGACGGGAACAAAGCAATAGGGAACGTACACAACTGTGCAACATTGCAGCGTGTTGCAAATATTCAACTGCACTCCATTGATTTGTTCGAAGGCCACAGAGAAGTGGAGGAGGATGAGTAAATAAGGCACAGCGGTGATGGTTTAATACCTGAATCATATTGTGCTGAAACACACAGTTGTTGCGCTTCTGCACTATGATTGTAGCAATTGCAGACATAAAAGCAGTGAATTATTAATGAAACTGGTCTTTGAAATTTAAGAACTCCCACCTCTTCGTCTCAGTTTTATTTGAGGCTGTGAAACAGGATATTCGTATTAGGCTGATGCAAACACCTGATGCAAATCGGTTGCTGATTTAAACTGTAAATTAAAAGTCAATGCACGTACTGGGCAGGTAATTAATTAAATTTAAGACCTTATAGCATAAGAACTGACTGGGTGCAGCCTCTGCCAAAACTCTGGGGAAATCACATTCAATCTGGGTCATCAGGATGTGAACTGAAGGAGATCTCAAGGGTTTGAAACAAGAAAAAGGATTTTATTTTCCTTTTAAGCTTGTTACTGCTAAAGCTTGCTGCCACTTCTTGGATTCAGCTTTTGACTGCACTTACGTGCAGGCTAGCAATCTCAAATACAACAGTTACAGCCTGGCTGGCAGATTTGTGTTTCATCTCCTGGTTGAGGGGTGAAAAAAGCACAGGAATCACAAAGAATAGCACTGACTTGTCTTAAAGCTGGTAATTTATGCAATGTATATCTAAGCTATATGACCCTGTGTTGTACATTTTTTTTCCTGGCTTTTGGTTGGAGGCATGTGGACACATCTTTAACCCTGATGTTCAGGTAGGCAACGCGGGTCTTAAGGACCCATGGTCTCGCAAATGTGTGTATAATTTCATGTCATACAGTGTTTGCCGGGAAGCGAATGTGCCTTTACTTGCCCTGCTCATCCACCTCCATGTCACCACCTTTCACATCAGCACTGGGACTGCCAGAATGATACCATTTTGTAGTTAACTGCAAGGCTTTGCAGATCAGATACATTGCAGGGCAAAAGCTTTACAATCTCTGCCAGCCATACAGACTAACCAAATATGAGAAGTATATCGAAACATAGAAACAAAGAACATGCTGGTTTATACCAAAGGTAGATACAAAGTGTTGGAGTAACGCAGTGGGTCAGGCAGCATCTCTGGAGTAAAAAGGATTGGTAACGTTTTGTGTCAGGACCCTACTTCCCCTACTTTCAGTCTGAACAAGGGTCCCGAGTCGGAATGTCACCCAT